>LNAC01000804.1:627502-641650 GCA_002007465.1 Ailurus styani | reverse complement strand
CCACCTAGCCACCCATCCATTCACCCCCCCACCCATCCATCCACCCACCCATCCACTCACGCATCCACCCATCCACCCACCCATCCACCCACCCACTCACCCACTCACCCACCCATCCACTCACCCATCCATCCATGTGCCCACCATGTGCCCACCCATCCACCTACCTATCCGGCCACCCACCCACCCATCCACCTTCACAGACAACAGGATGGCAACTCTGAGGATGGGAACTTGGATGAGTACAGAAGATTTTCAGGTTATCCTACTATTTCAATGGGCTCTTCAAACCCAAAGGCACATCTTATTTATATGACAGCATCTCATGGATAAAGGATACCTACCTTGTGAAGTTTAAATAGTACTTCACAGAGGTGGTAGGTTTTTTCTGCTTGTACCCAGTCTAATGTGCTCACCTGTAAGAAATATAAAACATATACATAAGCCACAAGCATTCTCCTGTTTTAGAAAAGGTCAAACTATGTGAGGTAATGGGTGTATTCACTAACTTGATTGTGGGCCTCACTTCAGCGTACGGTGTACACATACATCAAACTGCCAAGTTGTACACGTTAAAGATACTGTGCTTTTATTGATCAATTATACCTCAATAAAGATGGACAAAATTGTAAAGTATATATGAAGCTAAACATGCTATTTTAGTTGGATAAATGCCACCCTTTCCAGCAATGCAGTGAGTCTTTACCGTAATTACATTCTAAGTCGTGAGCAGGATGGTAGGAACACTAAACCTTGTACGTGGCAGATTTGACGAGTCACCCATGCTCACCTCTGTTGGGGCGTGGCACACGTGGGTCAGGTGCGGCCTCATCTATTACACGCATTCAGGTACAACTGTAGGATTAAGAGGGTGACTAGATTGCGTGTGAGCGTGGGCGAGTCTGTGCGTCTGCTAGAGTGTGCCCTGAAGTGTGTGTGTCCAGTCTTGTGATTTAGGGCTAAACCCACTAGTCTGTTCCATTCCAGCAATAATACAGACTTATTAGCTTATCAATTTAACTGAACATATTTTTGATTGGCCTGACACTGTATTTTACAACTATTTAACAATAATAATNCCAGTCTTGTGATTTAGGGCTAAACCCACTAGTCTGTTCCATTCCAGCAATAATGCAGACTTATTAGCTTATCAATTAACTGAACATATTTTTGATTGGCCTGACACTGTATTTTACAACTATTTAACAATAATAATGATTAAATCATCTGATTTTTTAAAAAAATATTTTGCTTATTTGACAGAAAGAGAGAGTGTGCCCAAGCAGGGGGGTCACCAGAGCGAGGGAAAAGCAGCCTCCCCGCTGAGCAGGGACCCCTATAGGGGACTCGATCCCAGGGCCCTGAGGTCACAACTTGAGCCGAAGGCAGATGCTTCACCGATTGAGCCCCCCAGGCACCCAAAATCACCTGATTTTTGAGTGCTATTTTATGGCTGACAGTTCATGTTCGCATGTATGATCTCTACATTAGAATATTTCATGCAGAAAATCTGAAATATTCAACAAATTTTGATTTTTATTGCTCAACCCGTACTTATTTTCCAGCCATTAAACATACGAATAAAAAATGAAACTGATCACGGTTCACGGTGTGTTTGAAATGTTTAAAGTACTTGACGTACTAAGTGGTGACCTTCCTGAAATTGCTCCACCAAATAAACACGGGAGGCAACCAGGCATTTCAAACCCATCACCTCAGAACGTTTCACTGAACAGTTAATGATACAAGAATCACAGGGACGTGCGGCCACTTTGTATTAACTGAGTCAGAGTTAAGTCTCTGCTCCTATGATATAAAAAAGATGCAAAAGCTAAATCAAAAGCGAGAAGGTCCATTAGTGATAACTGGAAGGTGATCTGGGGCACAGTACGGCAGTGACACTACAGGGTGGACGTGGACCCAATTTTTAACTTTTCCAGCTACAACAATGCTGCTTATTTTTGGTGAATCGTGAAAATGCAAAGAAAAAAATCACATTATTTGAAACGATCTCCCTCATGAGCTTTCTCGAGGCTGTGACCTTGCACCAGGCAGGCGCACGTCAGTGTGCGTGGGTTTGCCGTCCTCAGCCTTTGCAACGTGAACGCTTCTCTGATTCAGCAAAAGCACAAACACGAAGTATTCCCAAGTTTCTGCTTGACGCAGATTATCTCCAGAATATCCACGATGCCCTTCAGGGCTCCTTTCACCACCCCCCCTTTTTAAATTAGTTATAACTCTGGAAACCGTGCGGCTGAGCCAGCGCAACCCTGACCCAACCATCTCACAGGGAGACATGACGGAGGACACGGCCGTCCCCGAGATCACGAGATCAGCATCTACGGAACTGGCGAAGTGAAAGATTATGAGCATCCACAGGTACGTGTAATCAGAAGGTAGATATCAAGTTCAAAAGTAGAGGTTTGGAGGACAGCGGTCCGTGACGGGATGAGATTTCCGAAGCACACACCCCGGAGTTCTGAACTCCACCCGAGCACAGCCAGGCGTCACCACGAAGCTCGTTACGAGGCCCTTTCCCGGCACCGCCTGGTTCAGATTTAGCAGGAGTGGCAGGGGGCTCAGGGATCTGGACTTCTAAGTAAATTCACTATTGCTGTTTTAAAAAGGGTTCTCGGCGTGTGAGGCCGTGGGACCCAGCAGCATCAGCATCGCCTAGGAGCTTGCTAGAAATGCAGACTCTCAGGTCCCACCCACCTGACCGGATCAGAGCTTCATCTTAAAAACGTGCACCAGTGATGACCCTGCTGTGGGGCTGTGTTAAGAGAAGGAGCCAAGGGTAAAAGCCTGACCGCTTTTACAAGGAGAGGCAGACAGACAGACGGGAAAACCTTACTCACACGGAGATGCATATTCAGTCAGAACTCCTTGCTTCGCAAACTAGGTGCTCCCTGACTGTAACTGCCTTACACCAGAGGTCCTCAGATGCCGCTGGTGTGAGCAACTTGCACGGTTTCTCAGGAGGGCTTAGATCTCCTGATCATAAGAGAGGGATGCAGACTGGCCCTCACAGCCTTCGCCACGCCTGCCTGTCTCCGGAGAAATGCGTTCTGGGCACGAGGATGGCACCTGATCGCTGGATGCTTACACTCCTTCCCGGTGACTCAGAAATCAGGAAAAGGAGAAACCGTCCCTGCTGACACCTCACCTTTTCCACCCAGCACGTGATGAGAAGGGACTAACTAGACTTCGCAATAAGAGTGAAGGTGTGTAACCATGTGCCATCGATACTGTTCCCAAGTTGTGACAGTTGACAGTTTCTACGTTATGGGACCACATTTGACTTGAAATGTGGCAGAAATTTTAGACTATCAGATATAATACCTTGGCACATTTTAATATTATTACGGAACACTTACGGTGTAGCCCCAGAGGTGACACAGAGTAATTCTGTATTAGATATACAATTGTCTACTATTGCTTCAGCCTACAAATCTTCAATTATTTTTTTCAGGGATAAAAATTTAAATGATAGAATATATTTGCCTAATTGACATTCTTAAAATTGCTTATAATATTTCCTGCATTTTCCTAGGCAACTGCTACATAATTTATATGTTAATGCTGTAAAGATGCTGTAAAATTGGCTTTCTAGCTGTTACTAACACATTTTAATGATGTTTGAAAACAGGAGTCACTCACGTTTTCTCAGATTCCAATTTGCAAGTCAGAAACAGCGGGCTGGCGGGAAGCAGAGCGGAGTGACGAGAGTCATCCAGGCTTTACTCCGCACTTGGGCGCGCCTTCGAGAGCCCGAGAGGCCCAGGCCGCCCCCCCGCTGCGTTCTGCTTCCCCAGACCCCCGGGGCCCCAAGTTTCAGATGGACTTCCCCTCCCCCATCTCTCCTCCAGCCCTGTCCTTTTCCCTCTTTTGCTTCGATGTCATCCCTGTGCCTCGTCTCGATGGGCTTCAGAAACCATCCTTGAACACAGGACTTTCTCTTTCAGCTCTTCCTAAATTATTTCTCAGAGAATCTTTGGACCTTCTGAAAATTTATGTAAGTATTCTGACTTGAACTGTTGAGACCCGGGCTCTGTGAGTGTGGTCAGGCTTTCTAGCAAAGTCGCTGCCCCCTGGGAGGAAGGATGGGAAAACAGGGACCTGAGACACAGGGACAGCGGCAGTGACTGGTCAGGGACGGACGTGGATCTGCCTCCTCTGGGGCGATCTGGCCTCATTCTACAGGGTGACGGCCAGCAGCCCCTCCTCTCCCAGGAGAACTCAGTGAAGTACAGCCTGTCTCGTGCCGCGTGTCCCCTCTCTGCTCAAACCTGTGTCCATGCGGGGCACGTCGGCGCTCGCTGCTCCGCCTGCGGGTCAGCGCCCAGAAACTGGCACGGAGACGTGCGGTGAGTCAGTAGTAGGCTGTCTCAGAGTCAGAAACCCCCCGTTTCATGTCACCGTAGCATAAACGCGCATGGACATTACAAACTTCACCTATGGTTGTTCCGGATTTGGGCAAAGTAGAAACTGTTCTTGGCAAATCGCCACGAGCTCCAGGCTACAACATCCAAGGTCCAACTCAAATATCTGTAGATACTTCAGAATAAATTCACCTGCCACATTGTGTGTATTGCTTTTATAATGAGAAGTTGCTGAATACTAATAGCGAAATTTCATGTTCAATTTAAATGTTTTGGAGTTTTGAAGCACCGTTATGAATACACAGACCCAGGTCGTCCGTGTTCACCGTGACGCTGTGGGATGTGCTGGTCACATTACCGCCCCGTCTGTCCGTACACGGAGGACACAGGCTTGCGGGTGACTAGTGTCCAGGAAGTCCCACAGCCCGTTCGCGGGCGGGCTCAGCGTACAGCCCACGGCTAGCGAGTACTAATTCACGGCTCACGCCACAAATCCCCTCTTTCCCTAGTGTTTTCCCAGTGAAACTTCTTCATTGTCTTATAAAGCTTTCCAGCCCTCATTTAAAAGTATTCGTTGGTTATTTTGGACAATGTATGAAAACAATCCGTTTAAAGCCGGCATCATACCATGAAGTTATGGTAAAGTTTGCTTCTTTTTTCCTACGTAAAAAGCTAGCATATTTCTGGTTGTGCATAAGGAGCGTGGAAGTCACTGCTCCTGTGGAACCAGTGAAAACCTCAGCAGATGCTTCCGGACCCGTCGGGGGACACAGGGCCCACGGTGGCCCCGGGACAGGTCAGCGTGGCCTGGCAGAGCGGAGCCGCGACAGGGGGTCCACCGCGGGGACCGTGCAGCAGGAAACGGTCAGCGGATTGTGGGGGCTCAGTGTAGGCCACCTGCTAAAAACCGCAGGCGACCCCGTCACGGGGCTGGGGAGGCCCCACACCCCCGGGGGCTTTACCCCCAAGAGCTCAACCAGGTCCCACGGAAAACGCCGGGGGAGTCCCCTCGGAGTCTTCCGAAGCACCGCGCCGCCGTCCTCCCCAAGAACCTCGGAGGCGGGGAGCCCCAGGCAGCCCTGCTGCGGGCTCACGGGAGCCTCGCGGCCCTGGGGAAGGGACACCCGGCTCCAGCCCCCAGCGGCCTGGCCCAGCGAAGCGGGAGAAAAACCCGAGCGTCTCTCCTGAGGCTCCGCGTGCGGGGGCTCCGGCCGGCGAAGGGCTGAGACGTGGTCACAGGAGCGCAGACCGTGGGCCAGGCAGGGAAGGACTACACCCGCCTGCTAGCTCCTCCCAGAGCATCGGCCGTGGCCAAGAGAGGCACGCCCTGGCCTGTCACTTCCCGGGAAATTACAGTGTGGACGCGGACGTGTGGTTCTAATGTTCATACGGAGGCAAAGGACCCGAGCCGGCAGCAGGATGTCAAAGGGGAAAAGTCGGAAGAGTAACACCACCCGAGCTGGAGAATGGCTACGAAGTTGCAGTGATCACCGCAGGTGGTGTTAGAGCCAAGCAGATTGGTGGATTGAAGGAGAGAGTCCCCAGTCTCCCAAACACAGTCACTGATCAACACAGCAGCAAAAGGCAGCACAATGGAGCCAAGACTGCCCTTCATCAAGGCCACTGGGACAAGTGCACATCCACGGGCAAACTGCTGAATCTCGACCCAGACCCAGCCCCTCACGGAAAGCTCAGGACGGATCCCAGACCCTAACGTGAAATGCAAAATCTAAAGCTCCTGAAACGTAATGTAGGAGAATACCTAGGTGACCTTGGGGCTGGGGATGACCTTTTAGATCCAACGCCAAAGAGGGATCCACGCCAGGAAGAGCCTATGGGCTGGATCCATTATAACGAAAAACTCTGCCCAGAGAAAGACGAAGTCAGAGGGAGGACGAGGCGCAGACGGGGAGGGAAGGTCCGCAAAAGATTCATCTGGGAAATGTTGCCCAAACAGACAAAAGAAGTCTTAAAACTCGACAGTTAGAAGGCAAATAACCTGAGTATAAAAGAGGCCAAATACCTCACCAGACACCTCACCAGGGAAGCCACGAGATGACACGTACATCACACGCCCCCGGGACACGCGGATCAAAACCACAACGCGCCGCCGCCGCACACCCGTGAGGACGGCCACGGTCCGGAGCCCGGCACCAGGCGCTGCGAGGACGCGGGGTCGCGGGAACGCTCTCTCACCGCCGCGGGCAGAACCGTGTGGCCGCTTCGGAAGACAGTCGGGCGACTTCTGACAAAAGTAAACACACTCACCAGCCGATCCAGCCCACACGCTCCCTGAGGTTCACCGAAGGGGCGGAGAACTTACGTCCACACTCAAGCCTGCACACAGGTGTGCACAGCAGCTCTGCTCCTAACTGCCCAGACCCGGACACAAGCACGTCGTCCCTCAGCAGGTGACGGGGACGCACACCGTGGTCCTTCCAGACGGGACTGTCGTTCTGCACTAAAATAAACAAGCTGCAGGCCGTGAAAAGACACGGAGGAACCTTCAGGGCGCAGGACTGAGTGAGAGAAGCCAACCTGAAGGGCCAGACTCTGTACGAGTCCAACCATGGGACGGTCGGGAAAGGCAAACCCACCAGACACTCAACGGTCCGTGGCTCTGGGGCCAGAGGATGACCCGGCAGAGCTCAGAGTGGGCTCGGGGCGTGAAAGGGGTCTGTGTGACGCTGTCATCCCGGACGCACGTTCACACCTTGGCCCAAACCCAGAGCACGGACAATGCCATGCATGAACCTGAGGGGCAAGCCGTGAACTCTGGGGGCTCAGGATGTGTGAATGCGGGTTCATCTTTGATAAGGAATGTGCCGCTGTGGTGGGGGACGTACGAGCAGGGAGGCTGCGCAAGGGTAGGGCCGGCGGAATCGGGAAATCTCTGCACCTCCCCCCGTGGGGTGCAACTCACCAGGTGGTTTGATGTTCTTTCCACGTTTGGTTTAGTGCACGACCTGCTCATCTAGAAGCACACAGCGAAGTGAATTCCTCGAACGTGTTTGGAAATGGGTGTGAAACGCCGACCTGCGGCATCACGTACACATGGAACGGCAGAAAGAGCCGTGAAGCCTTGCTTTCACATTCTGACTTGGGATGTTTTTGTTCCAGATTTTCTCCTGGGCTCCACCCAACTCTTGGACATGTGACTCCAAGAGGGACGCAAAGGTTTTCAAAATACTCAATTTTAACAGTGAAATATTTATGTACCTGTTTTCTGCATTTAATTAAAACAGAAAGGGAGCTGTTAGCATTTCTACCTTAAATGATGTGAACTCATGAAAATCTTTCCAAAGGTCTGGGAATGGAGCACCCTTGTCCCGGGGAGAAATCATGGTGCAGAACTGCGGGCGGGGTTCGCGCCAGAGGCCACGCCCTCTCTCCACACCTGGGTCCCGGTGGCAGCACCTGCTATGCCCCCTTTCCTCTGAACCACAAAGTCTGAGACACCCTTCACTCGACCGTCCCTGCTGTCTTGTGGAATTTGCTCATTGTTATTTATGGGTTTCAGCCAGGAAACACTTCAAGATTTCTTGGCCTACTCTCCCCATTCCCCCCAAAAACCTAAAGGGTTGATTTTTCCCTTACGTTCTCTTCAGAGAACATTTGATGACAATTCCTAACACATGCACAACCACTAGACTTTACCACCTGCCAATGCTCATTTTATGGATGATTTAACCAACATTCAAAGAGCATCTTCTTTGTGATCACGGAAAATCAACTGAGGGCCCTTCTAGCATTTTATCAGTGCAGAGAACTCCCCCAGAGATCACCAGATTTTAACCTTACTACAACCCCCTCCAGGGAGCATTCACTTTATCCTGACTTTATAGGTAATGTTTAGCACTGATGGTTGAGGTCACCAGGAATTTTTAAATTATATAAAGATATTAGGAAGCATGCAAGTAAGTCAAGTGAACTCACCCTAACTTGGGGATTGAAAAATTATAAATACCACTGCCTTCACCTTTCATTTCTCCATGTGCCTTGCAAGGACCTACTGCCACTGGAACAGGGACATGGGCTTCTCCGTCTTGCAACATGAAGAGTGCACCGAGCAGAAAACCAGGGCTCACGTGGCCTCAGCCCCGGGGTCACTGTGCACGGACGTTGCCCGCTGCACCTTCTCCCAGAACGAGAACCAGGTGAATCTGGCTCTCCTGAGGCCTCTCCTTTGGACATCTTCGTGGGTTTCAGGCCGAGGAACACCCAGCCCCCGCCCATACACCCCCGTCCCCACGTGTCCCCCCGCAGCAGGGACGTGTGAGCACCTCTGTTAGGTCTGCGGACGGACGGCCCCTCCCCGGGGTCACCAGCCGCGCCGGCTCCCCGCGGGTGGGTGCTCCCACCGAGCCCGAAGTCAGCCCCACGGTTAGTGCGGTTGTGTTTCTGGGTTAGGGTTCAAGTTCTCTCCCACTGTGTCTTTCAGGCAAAACCCCCTAATATCACATCAGCAACAAATGCTAAAAAATGTCAATGCATTTGTTTTGAGGAGAATTCTAGGATTGTTTTTTTGTTTTTTTTTTTAATTTAGCAAGCCTTTAACCTCAGTAAGTCCACAGCACCGGCTTATCCAAACACGTACGAGCTGGCGTCCTGGTTGTGCCGGGCACAGAAGGGAGAGCGTCAGCTGCACGGGAGGCCTGGGGCCCGTGTTGTCGTTATTAGGGACCCCGCTACTGAGGTTCCAGTTTCCACAAATGTGCTAGAGTCACACCCGGCGTCCACCTCCGGGGAATCTCGGACACGGGAATTCTCCATGCTGCACGTGCAGCTTTGGGCAACTCTAAAGTTATTCCAAATTAAAAAGCTTACGAGAAAGCAGTATTTATCACTGAAAACCTGCATGACTGTCTTGATGCCCGAAGGGAAAATGGGATCATGTCCCTTCATTATTTTCTATTGTTAAAACCACTTTCCCGGGACGTGACTGACCTCCAAGCGCTCTGGGAGTCGGAGCACGGGGAGCCCCCGCCACCCGCCCCTCGGGGCCCAGGCTGCAGGACCGTGAGCGTTGCGGGGAGGTGAAATCTGGAGCGTCACTCACAGCGGCCGGGACACGGACGCAAATTTCAGGTCCCCTGACCGTGGGCAGATGAGAAGGTGCGGCGCCCGCGGACGATGGGACGGCTCCCCAGCCTTCTGAGGGGAGACCCTTGTATTTACCTCGGGCGGCGGAGAGCTGCACCTGGCCCACCGGCAGCTGGCATCGGGCATCGGGCTCTGCACACCTGTGCCAGCAGGCCTTGCTGTTCTGAGCTCGGATGCACCCTCCCCCCCTCCCCGCGCAGGGCACACACGCAGCCGGCCCCTTCTGGGACCACAGTATCCGCGACAACTCGACGGCACGATGGCGAACTCCAGCGCTGAGCATCAGGTTTATAGGATGCGACCTGCTGAATCAGCTGTTTGGTTCTTGTAATGAAACATGGGCGATCGGGAAGGACGGAGTAACTTTTTAAGTTTCATCATCTGGCCAATAACTCAGAATAACTCAGAACTCTGTGTCCGATGCTCGGAGAACCACCTTCGGCAGCCCCTGCCTCCCCGCCGGCCAGCGGGTCTAGCTAGCGAGCCCCTGCGTGTCTGGCCCCCCGCGGATACCGCATCCCACCCGCTTCCCCAGCCCCTCCCCAGCCCCTCCCCAGGGCCTGGGCGTGCTTACCGGGGGAGCGCCGAACACGCGGAGCGACGAGCCTTTCAGGGCCAGGAACTGGGACCGGAAGGTGTGACAGGAGGCAGTGCCTTCGAGTCTCTCGCTGACCCACCCCATATGCACGACCTGCAGAGGGAAACCCCAGAAATCGAACCCAAGCCGGAGCGAGCAGGCACTGGGGCTGGAAGGTCGGACGGCGGGCACGCTCCGAAGCAGCGGGTTTCCGACCGCCCTAACCAGGCTGAGCGATGCGGGATGAGAGCGTGAGTGTCTGCTGGGAAGGCCCGCAGGTCCCCAGGGGTCGGGAGCGTCTCTGGGAGCGTCCGGCCCATGGGTCCCTCGGCTGCGGCAGAGTTGTGCCCTCGGTGGGTGTTTAAAAAACACGGCATTAAATTACACTCTATTCGGGGCTAGGATTGCCGATTTGTCTACGAGGTTGTAACGGCCAACAGCTGCATTCTCCGTTGCTACAGTAAATACAGAGTTGACCTACGTGGAAAAAATGATTTTCTTTACAGTTCAACTTCCAAATACAAGGACACAAAATGTAAGCTGTAACAAATCACAATAGGATTCAAAAAGTTAACAAAACTGTAACATAGTCGAAGTGTTCCGGGCACGAATTCAAACGAACGTCAGTCCCGTGTCTTACCTGAAATGTTAGTGCTGCAGGTACGGTAGGGAGTGAGGCTTTAAAATGACTTGTGCATTTAAGTAAAACTAAAAGTGAATCTTCGCAGACATGCCAAGCGCCTGCCCTAGGAGCTGCTTCAAGGCGGGGGCACCTGGCGGGGGGAGCGGGCGCTGACGGGAGTGCCCGGCCCGGGCTCAGGGGACTGTCCCTGCCGCTGCGGTTTGCGGAACAAACCCAGACCGCTTTCTCTCACTCCAACGCCTGGTGGGAGTGGTCCTGGGTCAAGAGTCCAAATGGAATTTTACAGAAAGAAATTTTATAAAAGTCAAATTGTTCACAATTGGACACGTCTATAAATTGCACGTGAACTTGGTGACATTCCATATGTAATTTCATTCTTCCTAGATCAATTAGCAAAGACCTAAGTTATAGCTTAGCTATTATTGGAAATGTTACCTGCTTTATGAATCTTCCTTAGGTTATGTAGTTCATAATTAATTTTAAGGTTAGCTAATTTTATCTCTTATGTTATGAATTTTCTAATGGGTTAATCCATGTTCCAAGAAATGTATAATTTTATGAACACCTACCTGATTATATTACCATAAATAAATTAAGAGGACATAACCATTGTAACAAGTGAGCATATTTTCATTTATCTTTTCTGATGCCATTTCTATAGAAGAGTCTTTTTTTTCACTTGCATGAGTCCAGATAATCAGCTGAGTGTCCATCCGATGATTAGCTGAGCGTCCATCAGATAATACTGCACAGCTCATCCTTTACACAGGACAAGCCCACATTCCTGAGATTCAGGTTTCTTCCGGATTTGGTGAGGAATGCATTCATATTTTCCTTGAATTCAGGTTTTCCAGATGAAGTTTAGTTCGGAAATATACAGAGCTACGTGCTGTCTTCACAGGGAACAAGCATTTGGTTTGCCCGGGACAATTTCCAATGTTTGCCTGTCCTCTTAGGCCGCCCGTCACCCCAGAAGGACGGGCCTCTGTTTGGATGGCAAAGTACACAGTCATCTTACTCACTAAATACGAGTCTAAGAAAAATCTATACTCCAGGCCTTTTGTATGCTCTAATCCTGTTTTATATTTGTTTTTGCCAATTTCAGTGGTTCCCAAATACATACGTTTTTTTCAAATATTTATTCAAGTATTATGTCTTTGCTACATACCAGTACGAGGAATGAACTGTTTAGAATGAGAAAAGCATTGTTTTTCATTCTTGGAGGGCCCCATGTGACAAATCTAAGCTCCTATAATACACACAAAATAGTTTTGGGGATAAATGTGAGCTAATCCTCTACCAAAAGCCCAGTGAGACAAGGCAGGCCCAGTTCTTCAATAAGCCCACTTGGTGAGACTCATCTCTAATATTTCTCTCCAAATATACTAATTTGAGCCCCTGAGAAAAAAATGTTCAAAGTAACATAGAAATTTTCAAGTTAGAAAAATGTCTTTAGATTCCCCGTTACAGCTGTCTTATTTTATGGAAGGAGAAACGGCGGCTCAGATGTTCATCTGGCCAAATTATGCCCCCAGGACAGGGAGGACGTGGGATCAGAACGCAGGCAGACTGCATCACACAAGCATGGTTTAATGTGTGATACAACTTCCCTGAGATAACGTGAGAGCAAGATCCCCACTGTCTCGGGGTCTCTAATCACTCATGTTCTCAGTATTGGGAGCTGTGTTTCTTTGAACGCTGTTTGCCGACTCTCTGGTGACTCAAACTAAAACAAAGCAGGCTTTGATTTCTGGACGAGAGCTTTTCCTGACCTGCCACGTAATCTGAGCACGCCCTGCCCAGTCCCCATGCTTCCCCACAGAAGGGAGGTCTGGCCCAGGGGCTGTGTTCTAACCCTCTAGCCAACGCTCCCCAAGTAGGGAAGAAACTCTCAGGAAAGTTGTTTGCATGTCACTTTTATTTCTTGTAACATTGTTCCAAATTTATGATTAGGTCCTCCCTACGCACTTACGGAGCCGGTGAGGAGAGCCCCCAGATCAGGGGTCCGCCCCCCATGCACTTACGGAGCCAGTGAGCAGAGCCCCCAAATCAGGGGTCCGCCCCCCACGCGCTTACGGACCCGGTGAGCGGAGCCCCCAAATCAGGAGTCCGCCCTCCGACGTGCTTACGGAGCCGGTAAACGGCGCCCCCCAGTCGAGGATGGGTTCACCGGTGGCTGGCTCTGCCCTGAGAAGGCCCGAGCTGTGGATGCCCCACGAGGCAGCCCGCCCGCAGGTCTGGGTCAGTGTGGGGAGGCTGCCTGCCGGTGGGGGGGCTCCCATCCATCCACAGTAACCTCGGCTGGCCTGCGGCCTCTTCAGGGCAAAGCTCTCCAAATGGGGATGTTCTCTAAGAAAACCATGCAGTGCTGACGATTCGAGATCATACAGGTGCATCTCCAAAGTAAGGCAGCGCTCAGCTTCCGCAGTCACAACTGCACTGTTGTTTCACCACGTTTCTTCAGAAAACAGCTGCCGAGAGCGCAGTTCTAACCCGGACCGGGGGCCAGAGCAAGTCCTCCTGGGGGACGGGGAGACCGACGGCCCGAAACCCCCAGATCACGTTCCTAACCCAGGAGAGGCTACTTTTCCAGACTTGCCACACGACAGACAAGACAAACGCAGGACCTACCTGGTCCCAGGGGGAGCAGCCCTTGTTCACCATCCGCATCTGTCGAGAGAGGGAGGAAGGGGTCAGTGGGACGAGAACGTTCATGCCGTCATTTATCCACCTGTCAAACCAGCAACTGGTCTTAACGAGCAGCAGGAAGTGTCCTCGGGGACCAGCTGCTTCTATGACGCCTTTCTTACCTAAAAACCAAACCACGCACAGCAGCAATTCTCACAAAGTGGGGAAAAACCCCACTATTAACATACTTACTCTTTTTAAATATCGGCGTTCTGTGTGAATGAAGCTATGGGACAGGAGATGCTTTAAATTCCAACAACTGAAAAAAGCGGGGAAACAATTTCTGTTCCAATGATCTTAGAGTTTCACACGTCATGTGCGTCCCTTCACTTAACTCTCCCGGGAATCCCGCAAAGTAGTCCTATTTCCAAAATCCGGCCAGGGAGGCAGTGGAGGTTGGGAAGCGCAGTGCGCGGAGCCGGAGCACGGCTCTGAGCGCACACGGCTGGCTTCCTGCCCTCGGCTCTGCCGGCCAGGATGTGCGCAGTCGGCCAGACCGGCGGGCCTTCCGCGGTCATGTGCTCTGGGAATGCCAACCTCCCACCACCGGCTTGTTCTTCCTCGTCCTTTAATCCATCCAGATACCTTTGGATTCAAACCGTCAAGTCTGAAAACTACAGTCTCAGAGAGGTTCTGGTCTGCAGAATAGGAATCGACACATTCCTGCTTTCCCAGATGTTTTAATGTGCTCAGCCTGTGTTTCGCAGCCTCCAGGAACAAAGCAGTGCGTGTGGAAGAAGAGGGGCGGTGGGCTG
>LNAC01000804.1:590806-608914 GCA_002007465.1 Ailurus styani | reverse complement strand
CAGCCCAGACCCGCGGCCCTCCCCGGCTCCCGCCGTCACCTCCGCGGGTGGCTGTTTCAACCAAGCGCTTCCCCCGAAATAACAGTTCTCATGTGTTTTCTCACCAAGAAGCAACTCTTAGAGGCTCGAGGAGCCATCACGTATTAACGATCACTGAGGGAAAAGCTGACTGTGAACTCGTTCTCCGCAGCTAAATGAAGACACATCTCAGGAAGGAAGGCAAGTGTCACACAGTGTGGTCTTAGCATTTCGTAAGAAATATGCAAATAATTTTTCTATTTAAATTGGACATATTTGGAGTGGAAATATGTAGTCTTTATTCTAAAATATAAATATTAATTAATTTTGTGAAGAAGCTAAATTAGATTGTATAAATTTTTAAATATCACATTTATTAAAAGCAAATGAACTTTACCAAGAACAGACTGTCGTCTTATTCTTCAAACTGAAATCATTATTATCATAAGACGAAACATCTCTTATGAAACATGAATAATGGAGAAAAAATAGGCCCAGACTCTTTCTGGACCCTTCGTCGGTCTTTAGAAGTCAGCGGGGTTGCCTGGTACCCAGTCTATTTAAGATAAGGACCAATAAAATACCGATGCACATGATGAAGAGGACAGGGGGATGGGCAAATACTGTTTCTAGGAAAACAGGGTCCTATTAAATAGGCCTGGGGCTTCCAAGGAGAGCCCGAGCCCAAGCATAATCCGTACCCAACACAGCCACACACCCACGTGGCAAAGTCACGGCTCGCGTGGAGCTTGTTAGCCTGGGTCCGTGCGACAGAGAAGGGAGGAAGAACGTTCGTGAGAGACAGTCATTTCTGATTTACGAGAGGAGAAGCCAACGTCCGGTGAATTAGTCACAATAAGGAAAACCAGTCTGTCTCAAACAGGGACCCGTGAGCTTCCGAGCGACTGTGTAAGAACGTGGCAGCGATCCGACTTCAGTACCAGCGACGCGTGAGCCCCGAGCTCCGTGGCTGAACAACACACACTCCCTGCTTGTCCCTGCGGGAGGGAAGGCCTCAGACGGTGTGGACAGGGCTGGTCGTCAGGGTCGCCGGCAGCGAGTCTGCTCCTCACCTGGCCCCTCTCGCATGGGGACCGCGACCACATGGCCACGTGGCAGCCCGGGATCCGCTCCTCGTCTCTGATCTCAGACACCCCTGCTAGGTCCCTTCTGCACGGTGGTCACATACGCACTCACAGGCTCCAGGGATCGGGCCGGGGGCATCTGTGGGGTCATTGGCGACCACAATCCCCAGGGACTACAAAACACACTCACCTACGTGAATGTTCAATCCCGGTTGTTGAACAGATGAATGGCTGATGGACTGAAAAGTAGTTTCCTCACCCTAAAGCACCCAGTCTCTCCCCTCACCCTTGCAGCCAGCCTGCCTGGTCTACACCCTGGTCTACACCCTGGCCCCATTTAAACCGCTCAGCGAGCTGCTGACTTCCCGAGGATCAGTTCCTCCCCTGTACACGGGCAGTCACCAGGGCCTTGCCCGAACAGGCCGCTGAGGACTGCATGACAGACAGGAGGTGCGCAAGCAGGCGGAGCTCACGCCCCACGCTGCAGAGCTGTCCGTTGCAGAAGGCAGGGTTCTAGGCCCCGATCACGCGGCACTTCAAATTCCGATTCAAGCATGCACTAGCTGCGTTTCCGTGTAAATGGATTAACATCTCGTGTGCCCTGTTTTACCCCTTCCTGCACACTGTTGCTCCATGTACCCATCAGTAGACACTGTGGTTGTCTCCTACCCTGGTTCCTGTGAATAAGGCTGCAGCGAGCAGGGGGGCACAGAGATGGCTCCGAGACAGTGACCACACTGCCTCTAGATATAGTCCCAGAAATGGAGTGGCGGGGTCATAGGATGGCTTCATTTTCAACTTTCTGAGGCCCCTCCATCCTGTTTTCCAGAGCGGCCGCACCAGTTTGCATTCCCACCAACAGTGCACAAGGGTCCCCTTTCCCTGAATCCTCGCCAACACCTGTTGTGTCTTGTGTTGTTGATTTTAGCCGTTCTGACAGGTGGGAGGTGATCACTGTGGTGGTGATGTGCATTTCCCCGATGATGAGTGATGTGGAACATCTCTTCCTGTGTCTGCTGGCCATCTGGATGTCTTCCATGGAAATACATGTTTAATTTCTCCAACTGATTTTTAATCGAACTGCATGGTATTTGGTCTTGAGCTATATGTGTTCTTTGTAAATTTTGAATATTAACCCCTTACAAATCAAAATATTCCTTTTTGTGGATTCCTTTGTTGTGGCTTTTTTTCTTAGCGGTGGAGTGGGGGGAGGACCAGAGGGAGAGAGTCTCAAGCAGACTCCCTGCTGCGCACAGAGCCTGACACGGGGCTCGACTTCACAATCCTGAGATCAAGACTGGAGTCAAAATACCCGACTGAGCCCC
Organism: Ailurus styani; assembly: GCA_002007465.1. Taxonomy (NCBI): domain Eukaryota; kingdom Metazoa; phylum Chordata; class Mammalia; order Carnivora; family Ailuridae; genus Ailurus; species Ailurus styani. The sequence continues at coordinate 606,486 of LNAC01000804.1, read as the reverse complement.
CAGGAGCCCAGTGCAGAAGCCTTTTTGTGTGATGTTCCACTTGTTTATTTTTGCTTTTGTTGTCTTTGTGTTTGGGGTCAACTTTCAAAAAATCATCACCACGACCAATATCAAGGTTCTCATACCTTACGTTTTCTTCTAGGAAGTTAACAGGCTGGAGTCTTACATTCAAGTCCTTCATCCATTCTGAGTTCATTTTAGTGTATGTGGTGAGAAGGTGGTCCAATCTCATTCTTCTGCAAGTAGCTGCCCGGCTTTCGCAGCACCATTCTTAAAGAGACTGTCTTTCCTCCGTCGTATATTCTCGGCTCTTTCGTGATGAACTAAATGACCGTAAAAGCATAGGCTTATTTCTGGGCTCCCTATTCTATTCTGTTGATCGATGTGTCTGTTTTAATGCCAACACCACACAGTTTTGATTATTATAACTTTGTAATGTAGTTTGAAATCAGGAAGCATGATGCCTTTTTTTTAAAGATCTTATTTGTTTATTTGACAGAGACAGTGAGAGAGGGGACACAAGCAGGGGGAGCGGGAGAGGAAGAAGAGGCTCCCCGCGGAGCAGGGAGCCCGAGGCGGGGCTCGACCCCAGGACCCTGGGACCACGACCTGAGCCGAAGGCGGACGCTTAACGACCGAGCCCCCCACGCGCCCCGTTTGTTCTTTTTCAAGATCGTTCTTGCTTTTCTTGGTTTCTCTTGGCTTCGTACAGACTTTAGGGTCGTTTGTTCTATTTCTGTGAAAAATACCATAGGAATTTTGAAAGGGATTGCACTGAACCTGTAGATTGCTTTGGTTAGTATGGACATTTTAATGATATTAACTCTTGCAATCAACGATCGTAAGTCATCTTTTCATTTATTTGTGTCTTCTTTAGTTTCCTTCATGAGTGTCTTACGGTTTTCAGCGTACAGGCCTTTCACTTCCTTGGTTAGATTTATTCCCAGGCATTTCACTCTTTTTGATGCAATGGGATTTTCTTAAGTTTTCACTTTGATAGTTTATTAGTGCACAGAAATACAATTGATTTTTGTGTGTTAGTATTTTTGCATATTTGTATATTGGCAAATTTGCTCGATTTATTACTTCTAACAGTTTTTGGTGGCGTTTTTAAGGGTTTTCTCTATATGATACTGTGTTGCTGCAAATAGAGATAGTTTTACTTCTTCCTTCCCAAACCCGATTTCTATCATTTCCTATTCTTGCCTAATTCCTCCGGCTGGGACTTAGAGTCCTATGCTGAATAGGACCAGGGAGAGTGGCATCCTTGTCCTGCATCCGACCTTCGATGAAAACCTTTGAGCTTCTCACCACCGAGTACGCTGCTAGTCGTGGACTTATCACATGTGGTGGCCTTTACTGGGTGGAGGTACGTTGCCTCTGTGCACAGTTTGCTGAGCATTTTCATCACAAAGAGCTGTTCCATTTTATGAATGACACTTTCCTGCATCTATTGAGATGACGGGATGATTTCTGTCCTTCGTTTTGTTAACGTGGGGGGTAGCACAGTGACTGAACGATGGAGAGTGAAACCTCCGTGCATCCCTGGGACAGATCCCCTTGACCACGGTGTACAATCCTGCTGTACTGCCGAATTCAGTCTGTGAATATTTTGTTGGGGATTTTTGCATCGATGTTCATCAGGAATATTGGCCTGTAACTTCTTTTCTTATCTGGTTTTGGTGTTAGTTTGATGCCGACCTTGCACAGTGAGTTTGGAATTCTCTCCTCCTCTTCAATTTTTTTAGGTGAGTTTCAGAAGATTGGTGTTAATTCTTTCAGTGTTTGATAGAATTCACTGTTGAAGTAATCTGGTCCTGGACTTTTCTGTGGTGGGAAGTTTGCTTACGATTCAGTCTCCTCACCAGTAAAGGATCTGTTCAGACTTTCCCTTTCTGCATGATTCAGTCCCAGGTGGTCAAACATCTCTGGGAATGTCCCCATTTCTGCTGGGTCCTCTGATTGCTGGCATGTTATTTTGCTCATAGAAGTCTTGCGATTCTTTGTATTTCTGTGATATCAGTCATTTCTTTTTTCGAGGCCCCTCTCTTTTTCTGATGGTGAGTCTAGGTAAGATTTTCTCCATTTTACCTTTTCAAAAAACTAGCTCGTGGATTCACTGATCTTTTCCATCGTCTGTTTAGTTTTCATTTCATTTATGTCCACGTTGGTCTTTGTTATTTCCTTCCTTCCACCAGCTTTGGGCTTTATCTGTCCTTCTGGTTCTTGTTCCTACAGTTACAACGTGGGGCTGTTTACTTGAGCTCTTTTCTCCTAATGCTCATGATCAATGACCCTCTACGGGTTTCTCTGGCTGCATCCCAAAATTTGGCATGCTGCATTTCCATTTTCATTTGACCATATTTTGGGGTTTCTATTTTGATTTCTTTGCTGACCCACTGCTTGCTCAGCAGCATGTGGTTTAATCTCTACATATTTGTGAATTTTTCAGTTTTCTTCTTGTAGTGGATTTCTAGTTTCATATCACTGTGATTGGAGCACATGTCTGATATAATTTCAATCTTCTTCAAGGTTGAAATAATCGGTGGCTTTCTTAAGTAGTCAACTCAGCCTATTTACATGAATTTTATTACTACTATATTTGTGTTCATATTTAGCTTCTTAGTTTGGCTCTTTCATTGCCTTATTTTTCTATTATTTTTTCTTTTGTGCTTTTTTAATTAAGAATTTTTTTGCAATTTGCCCTTTTTCTTTTGATCTTTAATTTTACTGGTGGACTTACTAACTTGTGAAGCAGTTTAACAACAAGAGGGGCTTCTGGATCGATATCCAGGCCTCTAACTCTGAATCACACACTCGGTGTTCACTAATCTATAGCTCTGCTCTCTTTAGCTGCTCCGACTTTCCAGAGACCATGTTTGTGTGGATTCACATACATATTTGCCGCTTTTAATCTCCAACTGCCCTTCTGAGGTCACTTTAATTTCTCTTCCTGAAATATGTTCCTTAGGAATTCTGTTAGTGAAATCCTCTGGTGACACAGTCTTTAAATTCTCTTTGTATTACCAAGTCTGCATTTTTACCCTGTTCTAGAGAGATGGCTTTGTGAGGAATAAAAAGATGACAGATCAACAGTTATTTCTGTCTCCATAGTTTTGAAAACATTACTGGACTGGTAATATGTCTTCCTCTGTTACTGTTGAGAAATCTGCTGTCAATAAAATTGCCATTTTTCAAAAGTGATCTACGATTTCTTTGGTCGATTTTAAGATTGATTTTTGACAACAAAAGTATATGATTCCATCAGTCTGAAATTCAAAAAACTAAGAACTAATCTATGTTGACTGAGGTCAAAGCAGTGATCACTTTTGCTTGTCAGGGGAGGGGTAGCTCTGAGATTCTGTGATGCGCCACCGGCTGACCAGGGTGTCTTAAATTTCTTGAGCTGTTGCTTCTGAATTGTGTACTTCCCTATATGTGCCTCATCCTTTAATTAAACAGTTAAATACCCTTCACTCGTTCATTAACTCTGCCTGGGAGCCCATCCGTTCTTTCATCCAGAAAACTTTGTTGTTTATGTATTTATTTAATATTTGTTAAACTGTTTTATTGGTTTACTTACTTTTATTATGTCACTCTTTTTCACAATTACTAGTTTTTATCTGTTCTCATATAATTTCTACAAAATTTTGTTTTGTGTTTTGATATATCTTTCCTATATGTTTTTTAAATCATTCAGTTCTTTGAAATGACCTCAGTCTTTTTAAGTTTTTTTTTTAAAGATTTTATTTATTTGACAGAGAGAGAGATCACAAGTAGGCAGAGAGGCAGGCAGAGAGAGAGAGGAGGAAGCAGGCTCCCCGCTGAGCAGAGAGGCTGATGTGGGACTCGATCCCAGGACCCTGAGATCATGACCTGAGCCAAAGGCAGAGGCTTTAACCCACGGAGTCACCCAGGTGCCCCTCTTTTTTTTTTTTTTTTTAATTTGTAACTTGGAAAACCAGGTATTTACTATGAGATTTTTTTCTTTACTTATAGCTCCTTATTCCCTCTCGGGAAGGTATCCTCACGAGGGCACGTACTCAGAGCAGCATTACTCTGCCTCTGCCACGTGTGCAGCCGGGGGCCGGCAGGGGTCTGGTCTCTCAGGACCAGGTGGGCGCCCGAGAACCCGGGTGTGAGCACCTGCAGTGACAGCAGCCGCTCTTGCTCGGGACAGCGGCAACCGTCGTGGACGCGAGCGCGTCGCGGAGAGGCCCGCTCTGTGCCCGCCCCGACAGCCGCGGGGCACCACCCGGGACCCGAGACCCGGCCCCGCGATCCTGGGGTCACAGAGCTGCTCGGAACAAAGTCCGTGTCCCAGAGAATGAACGCGACCTGAGCCGTTCTGAACGTGACCCCGTGAGAAATGCTCTCAATCCCGAGAGTCCGAGAACGTCTGCAACTCTCCGTAAACGAGGGCGGGCAGAGTCCGCTTCCTCTCCGACCCGCGGGGGCACGGGCGCAGGCCTGTGTGACACCGGCCACTGTCGCGGGCACGGGGGGACCGCGGCGACATCACAGTCAGAAGAGAAAGCCCGACGGCTCCGCGTGGGCGGTGATCCGGCTGCTGGACGCTCAGGGGGGATCCGCGTCTCAGCTGGACATCAGTCGGCACGCTGTACAGGGTTTATAGGATTCTTTGTCTTGATGTCTTTTAAAAAATGACTGTTTTGTGATTTTCTGATATTCGGATTCTCTGTAATGTGTTTTGAACACCTCTGACGGTTTGTTTCGAAGGGGACCTGCTGGACTCGTCAGAGAGCAGTGACCAGCCGTGCAGCCCTGTCCCCTCTGTGGGGAGCACGGGGACGGATGAGGACAGGTGCCTCCAGCCCGGCGCTGGGTCCCGGGCCCGCACCAGCACGGGGAGCGAGTCCACCAGCGTGTCCACGCCCGAGGCCGTGAACGCGAGACCGCGGGCAGCCTCTCCCCAACCCCGTGTGCTCCTCCCTCAAGGGCGCGCCCGTCTCCCACAGACGGCGTCGCCTTTCCTCAGGGACGCCGGGGCGCGCGGCCCACGCTCTGGACAACGCTCTCCTTTAAGAGGAACCGCATGAACGTGACCCTTGATGGTTTTACAAGAACAGCCCTCACAGATGGTACGACCAGGACGCTGTACAAAGCTGAACAAAGTAACGACATAAAATCTTAGGAAATTCCCGAGAAGGTCGCCCAACGAGAAACACAAGGAAACGTGGAGAAGAAAGGGCTCTGACAGACAGAAGGCGGCGTTCGAGCGCGCACGGCTTCCGGGTCTGGGGTCGGGGTCGGAGGGAGGCGCACGGGGAGCCGTGGGCCCCGGTGAAGGCCGAGGACGCGGATTCAGGAAACACGAGCGTCAGAGACAAGGAAGAGGCCGGATCCGGTCACCTCGCTGGAAGCTGCGGGAGCCGACGCCCCCGGGCCGCCGCCCCACTGAGAGAACACGTCCTGGCGTCGCCACTGGAAACCACGGAACGTGGAAACGGGCTCAAGTTGAGAGGAAATAACCCATTTTAAAAAAACATGAAACAGACTGGCCGCCCACAGGCCTGGACTTCCAGTCAGAGTCCCTGAGGAGAAAACGCTGATTGTGTAAGAGCATCAAATGCGGGGAGTCCTGAGGCGGACAGGAGGCCGCACGCTGCACGCAGCACGGCCCTGACACTCGGGAGCTGTGTGGGGCCAACGTGGCTTCACACACGGAGCGGCCCCGGCGGCGCGGCAAGGACAGAGTGACAGGGTCCTCACATCCTTCCAGACCGAGCTAAAGACGTGGTTCGCTTCTGTGTGGTAAACAAAGAAGATACACGGCAAAATTCCACGGGCAACCTCTCCATAAATGGAAATGAAGCATATACGTTTCTAACGTGCAGAGGAAAATTTTAGAAGAAAGACACGTGAAAAACTTAACCAAAATAATTTAAAGGTAAAGAAGAAGAGAAGGAGAATAGTAAAAGGGGACCAATAAAAATTCCTAGTCCGTGGTCAGAAACGAGCTAGGACACACGTCCAGGCATCACTGCCCGCTCCAGCGAGGGGCGCAGATGGTCAGACTGGAGCGTTAAGAAATTAGAAAGCACAAAAACGCAATAAAATGAAAGAAATAAAGGAACAAAAATGAGTAGATCCGCAGAGCCAAAAGGTGGTAAAATGAACAACCTTCTGTCGAAATGAATCAAAAAGAAAAAAAAAATGAACCCGATTGAGAAAAATTAAAGAAGGCCTAAGATTCTTTCAGCAACAGGGAAGATGACCTCCCCCATAGATGCAGACTTCATCCAGTTACAGTAACGATCCCCAGACTTCTGTACTCTGATCAGAGGGCTGAAGAATTCACAAGGAAAACAGGACGAGAGAGGATGGGAACGGCAGCGTGAACTGAGAGGCGGTAAGGTTCGGCCGGCAGATAAAAGTGCATCACCAACACGCAGCGGTTCAGTGTGGTACTGGCTCTGACACTGACAGAGGGGGTACAAGCAGGGCTCAGCGGTCAGCCCGCGGTCAGGACACGGGCCCGGGAGCCAGGCGGCACCACGGCCCCTGAGAAACAGCTCACGACAAGTGGTTACCCAAGAAAATGAAATCTGATCCCTCCTTTTCACATGTGTTACAAAAATAAACCTCATCTGCTTTCGAGATGTGAACTGGAAAGCAAACAAGAAAATATTTGGAAGAAAATACAAGTGAGTATTTTAACGAGCAAAGGGTAAGAAAAGTTTCCCTGAACCAGACTCTAAACCCACAGGAGAACGGGGATGCGTTTAGGCTGCTGAAATTCCCGTCTCTTGACCAGAAGACAGCGTAAGGACAACAGAAACACGAGCTGTACAGTGTGACCGGTTTGCCAGTGACACCCAGCAGAGGGTTAGCTCCGAGCACACGTGAAGGATCCCGGCGGGTCAGAGGGAAAGACAGACAACCTCGTGTCTCCGCGCAAGCGTGGTGCACAGCGTTTCACCGAAGAATAGAAACCAAAGGTCTATACAGAGGAGGCAGCAAACAGACCTCCTCTGTGGTGGCGGAAATGAAATAAATCCCCAGTGAAACAGCCATTTTATATACACTGCATGTCAAAGCTTTAAGCCCCAAGAGACACGCAGCCGTGCGGGAGCCGCGGGCCGGCAGGGGCTTCCCAGGGCTGCGGGGAGCGGGAGCGGGGGCCCGCCTGCACGGTGTGCGCAGAACGCGGCGCTGCTCTGAAAACCGAACCCTGGCAAACCCCACCGCTGTCTGTGGCAGCCCGGATTTCAACCTCGACACACTGAGAAAAAGCCCAGAGAACACGCCAAATGTCCACTGTGGATCAATAATCGAGAAATAAATTGTACTATATTCACAGAACTAATACCACACAGCAATGACCAGACAAAACACAAGGCCCGTTCGCCACAACATTGTAGATCTTCAAGAGGTAACGGTAAGTAGAAGTGTAAACCGCAGAACACTGTCACGTGGAACGTTCTGTAAGGCTCAAGATAACACGAAATGGTCTCTTTTCAGGGATACACACACACACACACACACGCACACAGATGAAGCTGTCTCTGATGAAGGGAACGGCAACCCAAGATCCAGGGTGCTGTTCAATTCCGGGCCTGGGCCAGAAAACGGTACGCGATGGGACACACAGAGTAAAAACCTAGTGACGAGGTTCTGATTAGTGATCTGAGTTGAGTTCATAGGCTTTGTGCTCGTATTGTGCTGCACAGCTCACAGAGATGCTAAATGCCATCTTTAAGTATCAAGAGTGACATTAAAAGGTTGGAACGAGAAGTGATGCTATTTTCAGAACGTTCCATCTCGACAGGGACCTTGTCTCTGGCTCCACCGCAGGCCCGGCAGCCGGGTGTTAGCAGTGCAATCGGGTAGGATTTCCAATAAAACATTCTCAGGATTTGCGCTCACGGACGCCCGTGGAGGGAGCCCGCGTCCTGGCAGGAGGCCCGGCAGGCGCGCTGCGTGGGGAGCGGGGTCGGGCCCCTGCCTTCTCCCGCCGCGCTTCTGGGCGGGGAGGGACCTGGGGCATGAGCGACCCTCCCAGCAAGCACACGGCCTCATGCTAGCTCGGGGCGCTGGTCCTGACTCGGGAACAAACCCAGGGGGCCTGACGGAGGCGTCCTGAAGACAAGGTCCCCCGTGGGGCAAACGAGTGCAGGGCCGTGAGGTGCACTCGGCGCCGGGCGCCCCTGCTCACCGAAACACGACAAGTCACGAGCACGGCCTCCTGCCGCAGGGGCCGAGGCGTCCCTGGGAACGACCGCCGGCCAGGGGCATCCCCCCTCCGTCCTACACCCGTGTGCCGCACCTGCCGGCGTGGGGGGCTCCCCACCATGGGCCGTCGGTGCTGCCCGGTGCCCATGCTCGGGGAGAGGGAGAGGGGCCGCGCTTACTGTGCTGGCGGGGTTGCCGCTGAGGTGCAAGCCGCTGTCGAACAGTGGGGAGCAGGCACGGCTGCCGTGGTCGCTGGCTGGCCCCGGGGACCCTGCGAACAAGCAGAGACGGTCACTCAGACGGAGCGCCTGCCGTGCCCCCAGCCCCAGGCGGCCCCCCAGGACCCCCCGCCTGACCCTCACGTGGAGGGGGCGGTGGGAGGCTGTGCCAGGGCCTGCCCACCTTGCCCCGGGGCCCTGCGGCCGCCCCCCTCGATCCGGCCTACCCAGAAAGTGGGGCAGACGGCGGCCACCTGGCCCCCGACCCGAGGAGGCAGCTCCGGCGTGCAGAGCCCGCGGGGCACCGGCCTCTGGGCGCTGGGCCTGGGCCTCTCCCCGTCCTTCCCAGCACGAGCACCGTGTCGGCTGCTTCCTCAATGCTCGTCCTGACTCTCTGCTCTGAATCTCACATGACTTATCTGGGGGACACGTTCTGACTCCCGCAGTGCTGCAAACTGCACTAGTGGAAACACGACGATGAGACGGTAGTTTGTGGATAGCAGTGCTTGAAAACAAACATCCGGGGACAGGCCGGGAGCCGAGGTCCGGGGCCGGGAAATGCCCGCACCTCCAACGGCGTCAGCTGGTCACTGTTCCGAGCGATGGGTCCCCTTCTCCGTGACCTCCCCCCTCGGAACAGAGACCGCCCCGCTGGGGAGCCGTGGGCACCCCAAGTCCACTGTAGTGGAATGAATCCTGCCAGGTGGAGCCACCAAACTGGCAGGGGGAAGCTGACGCTGACCTACACATCCCTTTGTGTGGTTAAGAGAGAGACAGAGAGAGACAGAGCGAGCCGGGAGGGAGGGAGAGAACGAGTCGGGAGGGAGAGAGAGAACGAGTCGGGGAGGGAGAGAGAGAACGAGCGGGAGGGAGGGAGAGAACGAGCCGGGAGGGAGAGAACGCGAGTTGGGGAGGGAGAGAGAGAACGAGTCGGGAGGGAGAGACAGAACGAGTCGGGAGGGAGGGAGAGAGCGAGCGAGTCGGGAGGGAGAGAGAGAACGAGTCGGGGAGGGAGAGAGAGTGAGTCGGGGAGGGAGAGACAGAACGAGTCGGGAGGGAGAGAGCGAGCGAGTCGGGAGGGAGAGAACGAGTCGGGAGGGAGAGAGAGAGGACGAGTCGGGAGGGAGAGACAGAACGAGTCGGGAGGGAGAGAGAGAACGAGTCGGGAGGGAGAGACAGAACGAGTCAGGGAGGGAGAGACAGAACGAGTCGGGAGGGAGAGAGAGAGCGAGTCGGGAGGGAGAGAGAGAACGAGTCAGGAGGGAGAGAGAGAGGACGAGTCGGGAGGGAGAGAACGAGTCGGGAGGGAGAGACAGAATGAATCGGGAGGGAGAGACAGAACAAGCTGGGAGGGAGAGAGAGAACGAGCCGGGAGGGAGAGACAGAACGAGTCAGGGAGGGAGAGACAGAACGAGTCGGGAGGGAGAGAGAGAGCGAGTCGGGAGGGAGAGACAGAATGAATCGGGAGGGAGAGAGAGAACGAGTCGGGGAGGGAGAGACAGAACGAGTCGGGAGGGAGAGACAGAATCAAGCAGACTCCACGCGCAGCACAAAGCCCGACGTGCGGCCCAGTCAGACCAGGATCACGATCTGAGCTAAAACCGGGAGTCAGCAGCTTGGCCGACGGAGCCGCCCAGGCGCCCCCACAAATCTGTTTTGTTTGAGAAAAACCGAGGCATCGCGTTAAAAACCCAGACTTCGGACTTTTCAGGAAAGAAGAACCTGAGGTTCCCGAGCTCAAGTCTCCCACTGACACGACACGGGCGGCGCGGAGCGGGTCTGTCCCCTTGGCTCCCGGCCGCGCTGCGCCCGAACCCGCCTGCCCGCCAGCACCGGGGCCGCGCCCCTGCCGCTCGGTGGTGTGACGTGGGGCCGGGCAGGCGCGGAAGGAGGAGCCCGCGCTGGTCACACCATCCGCAGCGCCCTTCTCGTGTCCTGGAAACGGAACCAGAAGCCTCGTGTCTTACTTGCTTCCTCCGACTGCGAAGCTGCGCCACGGGCACGACCACCCCCGTCGTCGCTTCAGGGGGAAACTAGACGGATTCGGGCTCGTTTCTGCAGATCGCAGCGCTCCCCGGACGGCCACTGGGGGCTCGGGAGATGGGCTCCCACTCAGAGCACCTGCTCCGCTGACGGGGGACCCCACCTCCAGTCCCTCCGAACCCCGGACAGGATGACCGAGCTTGTCACCAGCTCAACAGAACCGGGACGAGCGTGCAGCCCTCCCAGAGACGGGAACCTCCGGGGAGGGGAGGAAGCCTCCCTGCGCTGCCCCCGGGTGCCACAGCGGCCCAGGGGGAGCCGCCTTCTCGGGCAAGCCCGCCCGGGCGTTTCTGGCCACAGCCCGAGGGCGGGCAGCTCCCGCGGGGGACTCAGACGTTCAGTCCCCGCGCCTCGGTGGTGAAGCCACCGGAAGACAACACTTGACCACGCGAGGCCCCGCCACGCGACCGAAGCCTCTAGGCCTCATCCCAAGGAGAGCCCCGAGTGGACCCAGGGTCCTGGCACGTGACCGCGGGATGAGGGGGACACCGCGGACGGCACAGCGGCAGGACCTGCCACGGCCGGCGCCCGGCGCCCCGCTGCGCCACATCATGTGAACAACCACCCCCCCCCCACCAAGCGCCGGCGGGGAAGGAGCGTGTGAGCCCGACGCCGTAGCTGAGAGGCCCGAGTGCTTCATCCGGTTCCTGAAACTACAGCCAAGGTCAAGCCACGTCCCGTGTGCCGTCATCCCGAAGCCACCAGCCTCGCTCTCCACAGACGGGACCGTTCATGCGGGGCTCCCGGGGCTCTGCAGCCACACTTCCCGCCTCCAGCCACCCCTGCCGCTGGGTGACGGACATTGTCTCCGGTCCACGTCCCACCTGGGAGGAGTAACACCGCCACTGAGCACCCCATTCCTGCAGGCGCGGTGAAGGGGGCGGCCCCAAGACCTCGGGGGAACGCGCACTGTCCTCCGTGGCTCCCACAGTGGCGCTCGCTCATGTCGGACGACCACGCTTCCTTCCTGCGACGGCACCGCGTGGCCCCCAGGCCGGCACCGAGTCCGCGTCTCCGCGTGCGCTGTCCGTACTGGCTCCCCAGTGAGTCAGAGCCAACGCCTCCCTAACCCCCTGCACCCTCCACAGCTCCCATGGACACGGCCGCTTCCAGACACAGACGGGGCGCGAGGACAGCGCTGAGCCGGAGGGGATGCAGGATGGCCGGTTCCGGACACAGACACGGACATGGACGGGGCATGAGGACAGCGCCAAACTGGAGAAGATGCGGGACAGCTGGTTTCAGACACGAACACAGACACGGACGGGGCGTGAGGACAGCGCCGAGCCGGAGGGGACACGGGACGGCTGGTTTCGGACACGGACATGGACACGGACACAGACACGGACACGGACGGGGCACAAGGACGGTGCTGCAGCCGGTGAGGACGTGCACGGGCCGGGCTCATGCCCTGCTCTAGGGCGTGGCTGCTCCACCAGCTGAGACCTGGGGCGAGGCTGAAGGTCGAGCAGGCGAGAGCGAGTCTGCCTTCATGCTGTGGCCGCAGCACAGGAAACTCTGCTTGAATTTAGGGAAGGATTACAGCCACTATACTTGTCTTTTGGGTTACTAAGGGTTTCTCTCTTGTAGGTGAGAAAAAAACCCCAATAAAATGAGGATAGACGTTTACTGAATAAATAAAAAATTCAACATCCCTGCCACGTAGGAAGCCTGGGAGGCAGATCTCACGTGGCTCAGGTGGCAGGCGACGTCTGAGTCCCCGCACCCACGGGAACCGTGCGCTCCGTGACGGGAACACTGACCCGCGTGCCCGGCTAAGCTCACCGCGCAGGTCAGGTGGCAGGTGACACGTCTCTCAAGAAGACAGCCTCCAGCACTGACCCGGCAGAGTTCCACGACCACCCCGTGGCCTCAGCGGCACGGCCACCTCAGGGCTGGGGTGGCTCCCTGTTGACGGGCTTCAGCGCGGGGCATTCCTCTCCGACCGCGGCTTCAGGAGGCAGCTGGGGTGGTCTGTGGTCCGTGCGGTCAGTGACGTTACTGAGGGGTGGCCTGGCGACCCCACCCATCCCACTCTGCCACAGGAGTCACCGCCCCAGAAGCCACGGCAGGCGAAGCCTGCACGTGTCCGTCTTCAGCGTTGACGTGCCCGCCCGTCGCCCTGCGCCTGCTGCTGCGGCGTCCCATGGGAAGTCTCTGTCCACGCAAGAGATACACAGGTAGACAGAGCGGCAGACACACAGACCACCTAGTGGCCCCGCCTTCCATGGACACGAGGCCCCGTGCGTGACACCCACGTGCAAGCCCTGTGCTCACTGGCCTTCACATTATCCCAGGGAGAGTCCACGTGGGGCCCGTGCTCACAGTCTGAGCCGGGCCCAGAGGGACGGAGGCCACTGAGCCCCGTGGGCCACGAGTGTCTTCCAGCCACGCGTCTTTACGACACCCCGTCTGAGATTTAGAAGAAAGAGGACAGAAGGTTCTGCAGCTCTCCTGCCATCAGGGGAGGAAGCATCCAGCACACCTTCCCCTGCCCAGGCCCATCCCCGTATCTCACCGGACCTCACCCCTGCCGTGAACTGATGTGAAGGTGCTGGGCGCCTGTGGGACATGACGTGGTCACCCTGTAAGACGGCCCCGGGGCCTCCCTTGCTCCCTCCCACGTGAGGTCACGGCCACGAGAGGCGTCCACGAACCGGGTCCTCCCCAGACGTGCAGCCCCCAGAGCTGGGAGCGAGCGGCGTCTGCTGCCGAAGCCGCCTGGCTTTCCTACCGCTGCCGAGCGGACTGGCCCACGCCCGCCCGCCTCCTCCCTGCCGGACGCATGCACGGCCACAATTCTGCTGCCCGGGTCCGGAGCGGCTGGCCACGGGCAGCAGTGTTAGTGCCGCCTCCGTGCTCGCGGGGCCCCCTCCGTGAGCTGGCGGGCAGGCCGGGGGTACCGTGGGCAGACTGTGCACCCCGGACCGGCACCCCCGCTGGGTCCCGGGACCTGCATGGTCCTGCCCCGCAGCTGCTCCCCCTGCGCTCCACGTTCCCCCGAACCCCACAGGACAGGACGCGGGGCTCCGTGTGTTCTTTACTCGTCCTTGGATGACTGGCCTGGTGGCGACCACTCCCACTTCTGTCACCCCGGGCCTGCTGCCTTCTGCGACCCCAACCCCTTGGCCACTGTCCTGACCCCAAACCCTGGGAGCACGTTCATCAAACACCGTAATCACAACGTGCAGGCTTGCAGGAAGGGGGGCCACACGGCGGGTCTTCCTGACGTGTTTGCACAGCGACGGGAGGGATCCCCGTGCTCCCAGGAGTGGGGGATACGGCTGAGGTCACCCCACTGGGGACGGAGGGCAAACGTGCAGTTTCTGAAGCCGATGTGCTCAGGGTCTCAGGGAGGGAAAGCAGAAAGCCGAGTGCGTTCCTCGGCCCGTCCATCCAACGCGGCTCCTCCTGCCCCAGACACGCCCAGGGAGCCACCGCTGCGGCAGGGGCAGCAGAGGAGGGACAGCAAACGAGGCCGGCGGGGGCCCGGGCGAGGCTGCTCTTCCAGGCGAGGGAGAGGAGGGCACGACCCACTCCCGCCGAGCCGCAGACCTGCGCGTGAGGGTCAGCGCCGAAGCCCCCGCCAGCTCGGAGGGGCCGGACGCCCGTCCCCCCGCCGAGGACGCCCCCAGCCCCCGGCTCCTTCCCCAGAAGCAGACAGCCTCACACATGCTGTGCAAACACGGCGGCCGTGCGTCAGTGACGGTCACGGCGACTCCCGGGACGAGACACCCTCACGGATGTGCGACGCCTCCCTTACACCGAGGCCACTGCTCGGGCGCGAGAGAGAATGAAGTGTCGCTTCGAGTGTGGGGCGGCCCCTCCCCGTGCGGACTCACGACGGTCCCCTCTCTCTCAGTGTCTGTTCCTCACGTCACACCGGTAGTTCGGCACAGACTTCGTTTCTCCGTACGTGCGTGTGTGTAGGGGACGGTCACCAGCGAGCGGACCTGCAGGAGGGGCCTGACGGCTGATCGGGGACAGTCAGCCGTCAGAGGCCCTTCGGTGGAAAGGCCTCGGTGGGTGCACGTGCAGGGGCTCAGGGACGCGGACGGCTGAGGCGTCGACCCGCGTCCTCCATCCCCTGAGCACGAGCTCGGGCCCTGTGTCACACCCGTCGGTCACTGCCGTCCCAGGGGGAGACACAGCGTGGGCAGCGGGAAAGGGCCCCTGGAGGTCTCGCCGCCCTTACCTGACGGGAGCTTCAGAAATGACGGCGTGTCCCTGAGGTACTCAACCGTGACGGTCACTTCTTCACCGGCATTTCTCAAAAGGTGCACCTGTCGACGGGACAAAAAACAGCAACTTTACCATCGGAAAAGGACCAGAAAGAGTTCAAAGACCAGATTCCTACGCCTCTGGCCTGTTTCTGCCCCACTCCCCGTGGGTGACGACCCGGGACACGGAGAGCTCGTGGCTCCAGAACCAGCCATGGCCCCGGACTACAGGACACCACCGTGCCGTCTACGCAGACGCTCGGGCGCACCTGCGGGGGGGCCAGCATTCAGCCACGGACTGGGCCCGCCGCACCCTCGAGGGTGGTCTACCAGAAGTCCCGTCAGGGAGGGCTCGGTTCCCTGGCACAAACGGCTAATTTCCAGACGTTGGCGAACGCAGGCAAGCTGGGTAATGAAGACCCAGTGGACCACAGGCACAAGCTCGGGCTTCCAGGGCCACAAGCGGGCGTCCCTTCAACGTGCCCACGCGTCTCTGCCGGGCATCACACCATCTTCAGGGCTCGGTGCCATCCCCCCATCGCCGGGCTTCCATGCTCGTCACATCTCTGCACTGTCACCAACGTGGAAGCAAGCGTGACGTCGCTGCTCCGGAGCTGAGAGGGGACTGGAATTCACCAGAATCGGGCTGCTGTGCAGCCCAGACACTCCCGGTCAGCTCCAGTCTGGACCAGGCCCCTGCCCGCCCTCGCCAGCATGGCCCGCTCCACTCCACCCTCCCTGGCTCCTGCTTCTTTATCTGTTCCGTCACCCCGGGTCCAGCTTCTTACTCGGATGTCACAGGTTTCTCAGACACCTGCTGTCATGCCCTCTGCCCTCTGGAGAGCCGCACGTGTGTCCCCCCCCGCCACCATCCCCTCCGCCGTCCGCAGAGCTGCCCGCATGTCCCCCCGTCACCGCCCCCTCCGCCGTCCGCAGAGCTGCCCGCATGTCCCCCCGTCACCGTCCCCTCCGCCGTCTGCAGAGCCGCACGCGTGCCCCCCCC
>LNAC01000804.1:563975-590502 GCA_002007465.1 Ailurus styani | reverse complement strand
CCCGCCCCCCCGCCCCGCCAGCAGTGCACACAGCCTCCTGCCACCCTGGGCCTTGTAAGGACTAAACCACATGACCCTGTGGCCTCCCCTCCATCGCACATGTAGCCCAGGGAGCCGACGCCAGGCCATGCCTTCCGTGCAGCCACCTCGCCCCCCACCCCACCGGCTGTCCAGATGCAGGTGCACACAGGACACCTGGGCCGTTGTCAGCCCACGGCCACCGACGAGGTCCAAACCTGCTTTCAAACATGCAGTAGACCCACTCCCTCAGAAACGGACGCACATCTCACGGGAGGGGTCGCAGCCCCCAGGAGGAAGCACAGCCTCCCAGGCCTGCAGGCACCTGCGTGGCCCAGCCTCTCCTCGTCCACAGGATGCCGCGGGACCCGAGGGACCGAGATGCAGGCGACTGTGGGAAGCTCGGGGCAACTGGGTTCTCTCCGTCTGACCCAGGACACCCCAACCAGCCCAGGGCCCTAAGCAGCCCTCCTCTCCAGATGCTGATGGGACCGCACTCAGTGCGTCCGCGGAAGGCGACAGCACCAAAGCTCCGGAAGCATCCTGAGCTCACGCAGATTGAAACTGCGAAGAGCGAGTGTCCCCTGGACGGCAGGAGTCCCCAACCCTGACCGCGCCTCCGCGGGAACACTCCCAGCCGGCGTGCTCCGTGTTCTCTTGAAAGGAGACCCGTGCACCACACCGCGGGAGTATCGGAAGCAATGACGTGTTTAACAACCTTCACGAGCCTTTCTGGAGACGAGATGTACTTGGAAGCATTAAAATCTCCTGCCCATTTAGTCAAGGCTGATCGACCCCAAAGAACCCACTGCACCTCTCCGTGACTCTGTCCCTGAGCACGGTGTGCGGGCCCTCAAGGAGAGACCACTCTGGACACGCTGATTTTGTCTGAGTGACACTGAGGTGTGCGGCCAGTGGCCTGGAGCACTTCGGCATTTTTACCGGGAGGCAGGTATGCCTTTGCCTGCTGTGCCCGCCGTGATGTGGGTCACGAAGGCTCCGCTTCACGGTGCACCTTCCGTGACGTAGTGCAAGGTTTGTATGCACGCTCGAAAACACCTGTGAGCACTGATCGTTAATGCCTCCAACTCAAGGCAGGACTTCACAATTCTCTTCCCTCAAACCATCTCTGACGAGTGACAGGTGCAGGGAGGAGACCCTGGACTCCAGACTCGAGGTCAGATGGCTCCTTTCCGCCCAGAGCGACACAGAACTGCCTTTGTACCTGATTAAAATCTGTAATCACGCCTGTCCGCCTGCATTGCTGACCCCGGGGCACATCTGTTCCGTCCCCACCAGGAAAATGGGGGCTGATTCCAGCCTCTGATTCGCAGCTGTGCCCTCAGACCCTACAGGGACCTCAACTATCTTTCTCTTTAAAGGATTCAGCTTCCACATGAATTTTCCCAAGCTCTTAACAAAAGCCACTGGAGCCTTGGAAGACCCGGGCGTCCTAATCAGCGGGTGGGCTCCCATGACAGTTCACGGGCCAGGGTGCCGAGGTCGGAGCCTAAGGTCAGGGGCCGGGGGCTCGATGTCGGGGAGCCCCTCCCCGGCCGTGTGCATGGGGACAGCACTCGCTGTGAGGTCACATCATGCCAGGACACTGACCCCACGTGGGGACCCCCTGTGACCTTGCGAACCCTGACCACCTCCCAGGGCTCCCCTCCTGACACCACCCCCTGCGGCACAAACCCTGTGTCCACGTCTGGGACGTGTCTCTCCACGGCGTCCTGCAAACTCACCTCAGTCCACAGGGCCTCTGAAGCAAAGAAAACCACTCCGTGTGGTCACGCACGCCGCTGCTGTGCATGCTCTGAGCACACACTTGCTCGCACACACACAGGCGCACGCTTGTACACGTAGGCACATGCTCTGAACACACGCTTGCACAATGCAGGCGCACACTTGCACACTAGGCACATGCTCGCACAATCAGGTGTATGCTCTGAACAGTCACTCGCACACTTGCAGGTGCACACACACGTGCCCCATGCAGGCCCACACACACGTGCTCCCTTGCAGGCGCACACACACGTGCTCCCTTGCAGGCGCACACACGTGCTCCCATGCAGGCGCACACACACGTGCTCCCTTGCAGGCGCACACACACGTGCTCCCATGCAGGCGCTCCCATGCAGGCGCACACACACGTGCCCCATGCAGGCGCACACACACGTGCTCCCTTGCAGGCGCACACACACGCGCCCCCGTGCAGGCGCACACACACGCGCCCCCTTGCAGGCGCACACACACGCGCCCCCGTGCAGGCGCACACACACGCGCCCCCTTGCAGGCGCACACACACGCGCTCCCCCCCCGTGCAGGCGCACACACACGCGCTCCCATGCAGGCGCACACACACGCGCTCCCATGCAGGCGCACACACACGTGCCCCCGTGCAGGCGCACACACACGCGCTCCCGTGCAGGCGCACACACACACGCTCCCGTGCAGGCGCACACACACGTGCTCACTTGCAGGCGCACACACACGTGCTCCCGTGCAGGCGCACACACACGTGCTCACTTGCAGGCGCACACACACGTGCTCACTTGCAGGCGCACACACACGTGCTCGCCCAGCCCGTCAGCTCCCTGGCCTTCTCCCCTCCCCAGGTTCAGATCGCCCAGCCAAGCGCACAAAGAAGGTCGTAAGTTCGACCTTGCTGTGTGTCCGCACCTACACTAGCACATCTGTCCTGCAGCTTGCTCCCGAGGCCGACCCCACTAACACCGTCCTCTGTGGTACCACCCGCCCCAAGCTGACCCTGACGCCCCGCCCCGGTCAGCGTGAATTCCAAGGTCACCATTCCCCTCGACCGCACACACCCCACCGCCTCCCCGCCGGCCCTGCCGCACCAGCCACAGTCAAGTGACCCCGGCAGCCCACGGCCGAGTCACTGAAACGCACAGGTTCCGACGGGCTCCATGCTTGTCACGTGGTCACAGCCGTCAGCCCTGGGGTCCCGGCGCTTCTCCTTCATGGAGGCTGAGCTCGGGACCAGGGAAGTGATGTCTAACACACGTGCGTGGTGTCCGGAACCTCCTCCCGCCAGCGGAGACGGAAGGGTTAGTGTGCACGCTGGAAGTCCACGTGTAAACCCCTTTCCCCCAGCTGCCTGGCGTGAACTCACAGCTCCACGTCTGTTGTGAAAATATTCTGCATGTTTGCTCGTGAATTCTCGAGTGCTTCAGTCACAGGCATGTGAGTGAATTAAAAAAGGTTAGTTGATGAGTGCTTTCCCTTCAGCTCAGTGGCACAGCCAGCACACTGCACAAACAAGCTGTGTGACCGTGAATGATGAGGGCCACAGGCCGCAGCGGGGTCCAGAGTCGGGAACAGTTCACGCTTCTGCTGGGTCTGGGCGCCTCCGCCGAGATGGCACATCCGCGCACCTGCTGGACCAGGAGCCAGGCCAGTAGGCAAGGTGACCTTGACGCACTCAGGTCCCTGCGGGCCCACAACCACGCGGGAGCTATGTCTGCGGGGACGGGAAGTCCGCCTCTGTCCCCAGCCTCCAGGAGCACCGCCGTGCAGGGTCCCCTGCCCTGGGTCACCACCAGCACCAACGCCTCACAGCCCGCCTCACCTCTGCCCTTCCCCAGTCTGTCCCCAGAGACCCTCACGTCAGACACCGCTGTGGACCAGTCCCCCGACAATGTCCCAGCTTCCAGGCGCACCCTCCCCACGCCCCCAGACGCCTGACGCCTGACGTCCCAGGAAACACCTGCTTCGTGCCACCTGCTCCCTCGCGCTCCGGGCCCGTGCGGCCGGCAGTCTGGGGAGAAGCCTGTCCTCTCGGCCCATCCCCGCCGCGTGGTGACCGGCTCCCCTCGGAGCAGGAACAGACACCTCCCCCCAGACATCCCTGCGGGCACATCAGTGTGCACGGTTGCAGTGCGTCTGTGGCGGCGGAAAAACACTGTGCGGGTCCCTCTGTCCCTCCTGCGGCCCTCACTTCTCAGCCTCCCCCAAGCCGGCCCCCGACCGCCACGCTGAAAGGCCGCTCCTCAGTCTGCACCGTGTCCGCTCCCCTTGGGCTCCGGGACCCGAGACCATCCCCACCTCCCTGCGCCCCCCGAGGTGTCTTTCCTCGTCTCCCAGAGCTCGGCCTGTCGGAGCTGAAAGGGACAGTCCCTGGGCCCTCCCTCCGTGCATATGACCGCCATTCTTAGCTGTGAGGTCATGATGTGTATTTACTCCACATATTTGTATTTCTAGTAACATTGTATTTCCTTTATAACTCAACTTTATATTTCCTTTATAACTTTCCATGTGTCATTCAAACAAAGATAATCCAGTGTTTAAAATGTCACTCTTTCCCATAGATCAGGAACACGACAAGGATGCCCACTCTCAGCCCTCTTGTTCAACATGTTAGTAAAAGTCCTAGCCTCGGCAATCAAAGACTAACAAGAAACAAAAGGTATCCAAGTGGGCAAAGAAGAAGTTAAACGCTCTCTCTTCACAGATAACATGCTCCTTTATGTGGAAAACCCAAAAGACTCTACCCCCAAATTACTAAAACTCATACAGCAACTCAGTCATGTGGCAGGACACAACATCAGTGCACAGAAATCAGTTGCCTTCCTGTACACTAACAATGTAAATGCAGAAATATAAACTAGGGAATCGATTCCGTTTACAATAGCACCAGAAATCAGTACCTTGGAATAAACCTCACCACAGAGGTAAAGGATTGGTACTCAAGGAACTACAGAACCCTCATGAAAGAGATTGAAGAAGATACAAAAAGATGGAAAAACATCCCACGCTCATGGATCGGAAGAAGAAACATTGTTAAGATCTCTGTTCTGCCCAGAGCAATTTACACTTTCAATGCCATCCCGATCAAAACACCAATGGCATTTTTCAAAGTGCTGGAATAAACAGCCCTAAAATTTGTATGGAACCAGAAAAGACCCTGAATTGCTAAGGAAATGTTGAAAAAAAAAAAAAAGCTGGGGGCATCACGTTGCCTGATTTCAAGCTTTACTACAAAGCTGTGATCACCGAGACAGCATGGTGCTGGCACAAAAACAGACACATAGGGCGCCTGGGTGGCTCAGTGGGTTAAGCCTCTGCCTTCGGCTCAGGTCATGATCTCAGGGTCCTGGGATCGAGGCCCACATCGGGCTCCCTGCTCAGCGGGGAGCCTGCTTCCCCCTCTCTCTGACTGTCACTCTGCCTACTTGTGATCTCTCTCTCTCTGTCAAATAAATAAATAAATAAAATCTTAAAAAAAAAAAAAAACCAAAACCAAAAACAGACACATAGACCAATGGAACAGAGTAGAGAGTCCAGATATGGACCCTCAACTCTATGGTCAAATAACATTTGACAAAGCAGGAAAAAGTAGCCAGTGGAAAAAGGGACAGTCTCTTCAATAAATGGTGCTGGGAAGATTGGACAGCTACGTACAGAAGAACGAAACTCGGCCATTCTCTCACACCACATACAAAGATAAACTCGAAATGGATGAAAGACCTCGACGTGAGGCAGGAATCTATCCAAATCCTAGAGAGAACACAGGCAATAACCTTTTCGAATTTGGACACAGCAACTTCTTTCAAGACATGTCTCCAAAGGCTAGGGAAACAAAAGTGAAAATGAACTTCTGGGGGGTGCCTGGGTGGCTCAGTCATTAAGCATCTGCCTTCGGCTCAGGTCATGATCCCAGGGTCCTGGGATCAAGCCCCACATCGGGCTCCTTGCTCAGCGGGGAGCCTGCTTCTCCCTCTCCCACTCCCCCTGCTTGCGTTTCCTCTCTCGCTGTGTCTTTGTCAAATAAATAAATAAATAAAATCTTTAAAAAATGAACTTTTGGGATGTCATCAAGATAAAAAGCTTCTGCACAGCAAAAGAAACAGCCAACAGAACAAACAGACAACCCACGGAAGGGGAGAAGATACTCGCAAATGACACTGCAGACAAAGGGCTGGTATCCAAGATCTATAAAGAATTTTTCAAGCCAACACCAAAAAACAGATAATCATGTCAAAAAATGGACAGAAGACATGAACAGACACCTCTCCAAAGAAATGGCCAACAGACACATGAAAAAATGTTCATCATCACCAGCCATCAGAGAAATTCACATCAAAACCACATTGAGATACCACCTTATCCCAGTTAGAATGGCCAAAATCAACAGGAAAGGAAACAACAAATGTTGGCAAGAATGTGGAGAAAGGGGAACCTTCTTACATTGTTGGTGGGAATGCAAGTTGGTGCAGCCACTTTGGAAAACAGTGTGGAGATTCCTCAAAAAATTAAAAGTAGAGCTACCCTATGACCCTGCAATTGCACTACTGGGTATTTACCCCCAAGATAGCAGCAATGTCCACAATCGCCAAACTGTGGAAAGAGCTGAAATGCCCTTCAACAGAGGAATGGGTAAAGAAGATGTGGTCCATATATACAATGGAACATTACTCAGCCTTCAGGAAGGATGAATATCCATCATTTTCATCGACGTGAATAGAACTGGAGGAGATTATGCTGAGCAAAATAAGTCAAGCAGAGAAAGTCAATTAAACAGTTTCCACTTACTTGTGGAACATAAGGAATAACATGGAGGACATCAGTAGAAGGAAGAGAAAAATGAAGGGGGGAATGAGAGGGGGAGATGACCCACGAGAGACTATGGACTCCAGGAAACAAACTGAGGGTTTCAGAGGGGATGGGTGAGCCTGGTGGTGGGGATTAAGGAGGGCATGGATTGCATGGAGCACCGGATGTTATACACAAACAATGAATCATGGAACACTACATCAGAAGCTAATGATGTGTGGTGACTAACATAACATAATAAAAATAAAATAAGACTCTTTTCCTTTACATATTTTTAAATAACCATCATAGAGCAATATGTCAGTTTATCGACAGTTTTATCTGCCCACGTGGCTAGGCTACAGCACCCAGCTCCCTAGTCAAACATCGAGCTAGGCATTGATGTGAAGGTATTTCGTAGACGTGGCCGATGTCTACAGTCAGTGATTTTGAGTTGAGCAGTTCACCCGCCATAATGTGGGTGGGCCTCATCTAATCAGTTGAAGGATTTAAGATAAAAAATTTGAGATTTCCTTGAGGAAAACAATACTTTCACTAACAGCTGAAGCCACAAATTCTGCTGAGAATTTCCAGCCTGAAGCGCTGACCTACAGAGTTCTCTCTCACGCACACACATGCACACAAATCCTGTATCTCCCTCCATGGTCTGTTTCTCTAGTAAAATCCCAGTACGTTACTCATCATTAAAATAATCCTAGAAATAATAGGAGTAGATGGCACATAATTTGGCAGGAAGATTTCTGCTCTCCCCTGTATTTGCACACAACCCCCAACTGGAAGGCAGGACAGGATGCACACAACTAATGGGGCCTCAGAGGCTCAGATAACCTGTGAAGCACGATGACAGGTCCTAACACAGGCCCTTCACAACCTACACCAGATTTGCACAGCAAGTGTCAAAGCAAGCAGAATACAGTATTCTGTAGTTAATCAAGGAAGGGCCCTTGACGAGGTTTATAAATGTAAGATTTGAATACCATCACATAGATATGTTCCAGGTTAGTACAAGGAGTACATTACGGAGAAATCACTTACAATTGAGAAAATCTGGTTTGGGTTCTATTCTGCCGTGTAACAGCCACACACCTGTCACGAGGGTCCCCTCACCCACCCTCCGAGAGCTGCTTCGGCCTGTGCAAGGAGCTGGGTGCACAGTGCCGGCCGTGTGGACGGCTACGCTCACCCCACCCGCAGTCGGCCAGCGGGGGACGGTAACGGGAAGGAACAGAACGGCACCAGAGGCAAGGTGCCGCAGGGATCTTGGAAGTCAAGGCATCGAAAGCGGCCTAAAGAACAGATGTTTGATCTGAATATCAGCAGAAAGGCATGTGACTTTCCCTCGGACGGACGGGGTGCTCGGAGGCTGCTGGCCGGAAGGCGGACCTGACTCGTCCTCCCAGAGCCGACGTCCCAGCTCCGCTCCAGTGAGCAGAGGCCCTGGGGGTTCCGCCGAGGATGGGCCGGACTTGGAACCTGGAGCACGGTTGGTTTTCTGGGACGTGAAGGTGGTTGGGGAACCTCTCAGGGTCCCCTCAGCGCCTGGCTTCCTTCAAAGGGACGCAGGACGGCAGGGGCTTTCCACTGTGATCACAGAACACGGTCCATCGTGTTCCACCTCAGAGGGAAGCAGACGTGTTTGTCACACACATGACGCCCATCAGACCCTGGTCCGTGACCTCGCACCACGCCTGGTCAGGGAGCACACTCTGCAATTCCACCCTGACCCCCGGCAGCCGTGGGCGCGCTCTTCAAGTCCGCGGGTGTCAGCAGGGAAGCCCTGCTGAGCACGGGGCTGGCCGGACGTGGGAACATGCCACGTGCAGCGCGGTGTCCCCGCTCACCGCCGACTGGGACGGGAGTGGGACCTCCTGGGGCCCGGGCAACCCTGCTCGTCTCCTGCTCCTCCTCCACGTTCGCCCACACGGACACGAACAGGCCACCGGTCCTGGGTCACCTCAAAATCCTCCTGTATGAGACGAGGGGCTGGACCAGGTGTCCATGAGGTCTCTCCGTATTTCCCATTTTAAAACACCCCAGACTCCCACACGACGGTGTGCTCTGCGGTGACCATGGGGGTCATGCTTCAAGCTTCCAATCTTGGCTGAGGAGCTGGATGTTGGATGTGACTCCATCCAACAGCAGAGACAGAAGACTGAGCAGAATGCACGGTGAGTTTATGCATGTCCACCCCTCCCTTTAAAAACACGGCTTCTCCTTCAATTCCCGTAACTGTCAGACTAAGATCCAAGAACCTTCCAGCTACTGACTCTTCCCTCGGGACCCCAGTCGGGCCTGTGCCATCTCCCACTGCCTCAGCAAGTGTCACATGCTTGCATTAGAAGGAGCCCTTCCCAGCGAGGACCCTCCCAGAGCACTATCTGTGAAGGCAGCGGGCTCGTCCACACATGGCGCGATACCGGAGCCGTTCCGGATCTTACGCCAGGCAGGCACAACTCAGACTTCTCTTCTGTGTTACCTTGCACTGTTCTGGGTAAATCATCTACATCCCCTTGGCTGTATGTGATCCTTGGCATCATCCTTGAATACTCGCTGGGTGACTCCTGTGCCTGAAATCCCGGCACCGCGGGAAAATCCCCGTGCATGACCACGGACGAACCACGTCATCTTCTGTCTGCGGGGATGCTCGCCTTCCACCAACAGAAGCCACTGTGAGGAGGAACGGAGAACGTACGGGATGAACCAAAACTTGAGAATGAGTCAGTTTCACGGAAGGAAAGCACTTTCTTCAGCGTGTCTGCTCTGGAGGCGGGGGCAGGGCGCCTCGGGGGACGCGGGAGGTGGTCCGGGGTCACCACCCTGGTGAGCGTGGCTTCCAGCCCACAGCAACTCACAGCCACGGCCACCGTGCACCTTCCTGAGACTTACTTTCCTGAGCGGATGGGACCGAGACTTGGCCTGTCACAGGAGAGCCACGCAGCCTCCATCAGCCTCCAGAACCGAACCGCCCCACGGGCCGCATGCCCTCAAATCCAGGACAGAATCCGTGGGAGAACGTTTGTACCCCCCGCCTCCCCACTGGCTCCCACAGAAGGCTGTGCGGCTTCGGGGCTGGACCCAAGCGGGGGCACCTCCCAGGTCCCTGAGCCCACGGCAGTCCTGCCAGCACGGGGCTCCGGCGGGACAAGGGACAGCGGCCCGCCTTTCCTCTCGAGCCCGCGGCCTCCTGGTGGCTCCAGACGCGGCCTGCGGAGATGCTTCCCCTTCCTGCACAGACTGAGGACACGGAGTCACTGCCCAGCGGCATGTCCACACTGGTGTCTCGACTCGCGGTCAGGAGGGGCCTGTGGAGACCCTCGGATCGGCTTCTCCTGCTGCAACAGAAACCCAGCCGGCAGGCCACACGACGGACTGGAAAGAAGGGCGGTTCGTCCTACGTCCCCAGCCCATGTTCGCCTCCTGCCCAGCAGAGCAGGTGAGCCGGCAGTGCCGACTCTGGGCACAGGGACACCTGGGCAGAGACACAGGGAACGGAGACGCCTGGTCCCAGGAGAGCGGATGGAGGGAGGCGGTGGGAGGAGGCGGAGGGCCAGTCCCCTGGGGCGAGGTGAGGGGCGTCTGTCCCGGACCCGAGAGCAGAGGCGGGGGGGGGGGGGCGCTGCTCCCATCACACCGCGCTCACCCTTGACGGCGAGGCCCGGCTCATGCGCGACTCAAGGCCCTTACCCCCCGGGGTCCCGTGACGGGCCTGGGGCAGAGCGAGCCCCCTTCTGACAGCCGGAGCGCCCGCGGCGAGGGTCCCGGCGAGCGGCGCTGCTCTCGGGGGTGTCACCGCCGGGGACACGTGGCTCTCTGAGCTCCACACCGCGCTCCCCTCTGGGGTTCACACACGGGACTGACTATTTCTGCCCCGAGGCCTCAGGGAGGCTGGATGGATTCGGAAACAGGTGAAAAAGGACTGGTTTTGACTCCACTAGGAGGCGCGGGAAGTAAGTTCCCGAACCTTCCCTGATCATGGCAGGGCTCACCCCCGTGCTCACCGGGCCTCAGAGCTGGTCTGTGATGCTGGACGGGCACTAACGTCCTGCCACGACGCCCTCACCTCTGAGACGTCTTGGCAATGCTTCTGACTGCAGGACGGAAAACCCAAATCCGTGCTGTGGGCCATTCCGAGACCCTGTCGGCCCAGACCCGCTCGGCCTCGCCCCCCATGAGCTCCCCCTGCGGCCCCGCGCGTCCCGGCTCCCCCCGACCCGCCGGCCGGGACCGCTGCGCGCGGCCTCCTCCCCCACACCGCAGCCCCTGCCCCGTGAGCCCCGGTGACTGTCCCCTGTCTCGGGGGACGTGTCTCAGAACGTGCCCAAATCACACCGTCACCCCGGACCGTCTGCTCCCCGCCGCGGCTGCTCCAGGGGCGGCTACCACGGGGCAGAGACGCCCGAGTGTGTGACACGGCAGGAAGCTGCGGGTTCCTCCCCACGCGTGCAGCACAGGGAAATGAGCAGATCCCGCCGGTCCTGCGGCGAAACTCTCCGAAGCTTGGGACGGTATGTGCGTGATGAAGACTCATTCTGTGGCTTGTGTCCAAGCAGAGCGGACACTATTCCTTTTAGGATTAATGGAAGCTAGAATGTACTCTGAGAAACGAGGGTGCGAGGCTAGGTGATTTATGAGGTCTTCACAAATTTAATATGTTTATGAACTTTGTGAATCTGAAAAACAGACGCTGTCTCACTAGTAGTGCTGAACCACATCTTTCCGGCCACCTAAAAATCCAGACATATCATCTGATAATTTGATTTAAAGGTATGTTGTGCCCAATGTTGGAGCAGCTGTTTACAAGGTTTGCCCATCATTCACGCACCGACGAGTGTTTGGGCGAGTGCTGTCTGCTGTCCCGGGCCGGGCGGGCTGCGCGGGGTCCCTCTGAACCCGCCGTCCTTCCCCTCAGGAAGCAACCCCGCACAGAGCAGACAGACGTGCAGCTGAGGATGCGGACAGGTGGGCACGCTCCACCCACACGCGTGCACACCGGCCAGTGCACACGCCCAGTGCGTGTGTGTGTCCCCACTGCCGGCGCCTTCCCCACGCCCGGCGCAGAGTGGGGCGGTGCGTGGGCCCCGCAGGGAGAGGCGGGGTGCACACGGGTTCTCTGGGTGGGCACACACGGCGACCGTCCGCGGGTGTCCTGGAGGCTCGGTGGCCCATCTCTGGGGCTGCCCCACAGAAGGCCGTCTGCCCGCACCGGGAGCTACCGGTCGGTTTCCTGGAGAACCAAACCCCGAGGAGCGGGTGTCTGCACGGCGACGCGTCAGGGGGTGTTGACAGATGGAAAGGACACGGGGTTCCCTGTCACCCGCACGATGAACGGCATGAGGGGCGT
The DNA here is from genome assembly GCA_002007465.1 of Ailurus styani. Taxonomy (NCBI): domain Eukaryota; kingdom Metazoa; phylum Chordata; class Mammalia; order Carnivora; family Ailuridae; genus Ailurus; species Ailurus styani. The sequence continues at coordinate 578,567 of LNAC01000804.1, read as the reverse complement.
CCGCACTGTGCCTCTGGGACCAGCCCCCCCCCCCCAGGGCGCCATCCCTGCGCCGCGCGGCTGTGCCATCACCCTCCCCACACGACGGCACCTGCCACCCCGCCCCCGCCCGTCGTCCCAGGCCACACGGACGTCAGGGCTCCTCTGCGCCCAGCTCCATGTGGGCTGTCCCTCTTGTCCTTCTTTGCAGCCCGCGGTCCGACGGGACCTGGACAACGTCCTTCTGCACAGAAGGAAGCTGGGCAACGCGTGTCGAGGAGCCCTCGTCCCGGCAGTGACCGGGCGTGCGTGTCACAACACGTCCTGCAAGGGCCGTGTCGCACACGAGCGTGCGAGAGCAAGCCCCGGGGACACCTGACACACGGCCCTCAGCATGGCCGGTGACCCTCCCCAGCGGCCGGGCCACTTCCACGCCCCCCACTCCATGGTCCCGGCGACAACGGGAACAGAGCCGCCACCCGCACAGCCTAGGAAGGCCCGTCCCGGTGTCCCCGGCCCCTCCCCGCACACGGGCCTCTCACAGTCGTCCCGCAACACGGCCACCAATCTTCCTAGCGTTCCTCCCGGTTCTAAAACCGCGTTGACAAATTCGCTCAGTGATCCGGGATTTGGAGAGAAAAGGAACGACAACCAAAGAGTTCACAAGAACCAAAGTCACAAATGCAGCACACTTACTACTTCCTCGTGGGTCGCGTTTTCCACATTAATGCCGTTAACCTGAAGAGACAACAAATGGAGACGTTCGAGGGTCAGGACGGATCGGTGGAAGTTCAAATCACCAACACAGCTGAGGGCTGAGACACTGACCTGCAGCACGGCGTCTCCCACAAACAACATCCCGGTCCGGTCGGCTGCGGGACGGCAAGAGGCGCACACGTGTTAAGAAACATCAGGGACGTCATGCTTTGTTAGGGCGCTTGTGCAAGCTTAGCGGCAGCCGCGAGCCGGACAGCTGGTGTGCGGGCACATGCACGTGCATGAGTGTGTGCACACGTGTGGGAGGGTGCCCGAGCACAGGCGTACGTGTGGGGGCAATGTGTGCACGCGGTGGGGGATGTGGCACATGAGTGTGTAAACGTGCGTGTGCGGAGCTGAATATGTGCACACACGTGTGGAAATGTGTGTGGGTGAACGTGCGCATGAATGCATGGACATGAGTGTGCACGTGGGGGGGTGCGTTCCTGTGAGTGTGTGCGCACGTGTGTGTGAATTTCTATGCTCGTGTGTGTGGGTGAACGTGTGCAGGGAGATGTATGGACATGAGTGTGTGTGGGGTGCATTCCCGTGAGTGTGTGCACACGTGCCTGTGTGGCTGTGAACTGTTACACACATGGAAGGGTGACCGTGTGTGCACCTGTGGTGAACGTCTGTGTGTGGATGTGTGCATGCAAGTACACGCGTCACGGTGCCTGAGGTGTGCAAACGTGAGTGCACTTGGGCACGTGTGGGTGTGTGTGTGGACGGCGTGGGTGCACACGTGTGTGCGTGGGCCCGTGAGTGTGCGGACAAGCGCCGGCAGACAAGCAGCAGGCACCCCTCCCAGCAAGCTGAACACACCGCCAGTTGCGAGCACGTTAAGAGAGTTACGTCCAGACACTGAGTGCTGTTAGACGCGGAACACGCTTCCTAGTGAAGAACTTCACCACCTCACGTGTGAAGTCTGACTCCCAGTTTCTGCTAAGTCAGCACAGACAATCAAGCAGGAATCCCAGGAGCCGCTTAGCATGTCCGCGCGTTCTCGGGCACGAGCTGACGCAGCTGTGATCAAGGAGATGGCGCGGAGGACACGGAGGGGAGCGTGTCCTGGGAGCCGGCCAGAGGCTCCCGGCACTGTCCCCGTCGCCCTCCAGTCCCGAGAGGCGGGGACAGGCGGCTGCGCGTAGGTCTGCCCCAAACGCAAGCAGCTCGACGTCCTGATCTGTGAACTTGTTTCAGTTTTTCAGTCTCTGGTTAAATACCAGAAACCCAATAACAAGCTATTCTCTTAACACTGCAATTCTCTATGTTCCCTGAAAGCATTTAATGCTAATTGTTAGTATTACTTCTGGTCATTGACAAATACTAAGTTTTTTTGGACAGACTTTATGCGACTAAATGTAGTGGGACTGAGTTTAGGTGATGAACAACGTTCTCATTTGCACGGCAGCTTTGCCCAGAAAGCCCGCGTGGCCCGGCCGTGTGACCCGTCTCCCTCGGTGTCTGTCTCCGGGTCTCTCTCCACTCTCCCCGCCCTTCTGTCTTCCCGAACCCCGTCCAGCTCTGAGCTGGGGGCAGGGGGCAGGACGATGCTGGCTTCGGGGGCAGGCGTGGGACCAGCCCCTGTCCTGGCCGAGGGCATCAGCCTTGTAACTGAGCCAAGCACTCGCCGGCTCCGGGCCGTGTTCTTGTGGCGTGATCGGTTTGAGCAGAGCTGCCCCGGGAAACCCTCTCTCCCCTGAGGTCTCGGGGTCTCTGTCTAGCTCTGCCCCCAGGACGCTGACCAACAAAAGCCTCCAGGGGCGGCTCAGGTGTGGCCAGGCCTCCCCAAAGACGCTGCGCAGCTCCTGCCCTCGCACACGGCGTGTGTGTCCGTCCTGCCTGCTCACAAACCACCTCCAGTCACTGCTCCTCCGCAGAGCGAAGCCCTCGAGACTGACCTCGGCTCAACCACCTGCTTTTTCAACAAATATCCCTGTCTTCACTTTGGTGAGAAAGAAAAAGGACAAAGGCAAAAGTTTTTTCTATTAAAATCAATAACAAAAATGTGAAGGCGTTAGGGATTTGTTAAAAATAATCAGCCAGTCTGCACCGATGTCTCAAGAAGAAACCCCCCGCAAGGCGCTGCAAAGCCAGAATTATCAGAGGGAGACTCACTACCTTCAGTGGCCTCGTTCTCACGTCCTGAAAATAAGCCACGCCCGGAACATGCCCCATTCTGGACAACTCTGCACACAGCCCAGGCTCGCATCCGCACTGGGCTCCCGTGCTCTCGGCCCCCTGCAGCCCGGGAACAAGGGCAGCCTTGCTTACGCGTCGCCGTGACGCGGGGCGGCGGGCGAGAGGCGGAGGAGCAGGGCTCTACCCACAGCGTCCTGCGCCAGCTCCCCGGGCACGGGACACGGACCAGCCCCGAGCTCGCAGATGAGCCCAGAGGCTCTCACCACCCCCCTCAGCTCCGCACATACCGGTCCGCCCGCGCGTGTGTCACTAGCCTGTGTGCGACGACCCCATGTTGCAGTCACGTGGGTTTCACCGGATACTCCCCGTCAGGTACGTGCAAACCCGAGGTGTCTGCAGCCGTCAGAAGACGGGCCCCGTGGAGCGACGGTCCTGGGGTCCGCGCGTGGCCCCATCGGCACACGGCAATGTCTGAGCGCTGCACTGAGCTCGTTTCCAAAGCAGCACCCTTGTTCACCGTCTAGACTGGCTGAGACTCAGTTCTTCCGTCTGCACAAGGGACTGCGTGCATCTGCCCAGGGGGCCGGCGGGGCTGAAGGCCCGTCCTCAGAAGCGTTCACAGAGGACCCCTCCCCTCCTTCCTGGGAGCCTGCGGAGACCTGCTTTTGACAACGGGACTATCTACATTCTTGAACTGAATAAAGGGATTTCAGGATCTCAAAGTAAATAAAAAGGCATTTCCATCTGCGGGCAGCCCTCGGCAGTGCGAGCCCACGCAGTCGATGCAATCCGCAGAAGGCGAGGGCTGACGGCCAAGCAGGCCCCAGGCCGGCGTCTCTGGGCGGACGGCGCGGAGGGGGACGTGCTGGGACACGGGCCGCAGCCCAGCCGACGGGGTCCTCGGTGCCAGGCTGCTGCCCTTGATCTTCACACGCGGTGACCCGCAGGAGCGGGCGCACCAACAGACTCCAGTCCCCACCTCGGCCGCGTTCTCTGCCCCGGCTGCTCGAGAGGAAGACGCCACGCAGGACTCGCGGTCCACCCGTCCTTCCAAGCCTGGGGTCCACCAGCTCGTCTGAGCTTCCAGCGTTTCTCTTCGGCGCTGACGTCCACTTTCACTGTGTGTTCAGGGTGTTTCGATGGCTGCAAACACGCGACTTTCATGGATTCATCTACGAAAATGAAGGAACGCTGAAACACTCTTTGTTCCATGGCTCCCACTCTCACGAGGTCCAGGCCTGGACCTGGGACCCTGTCCCTCCTACAGCTGATCCCTGGAGACCAAGAGCAGACCGCGCTTTGTTACAGACGCAGGAGAGGCAGGCTTGGCCTGACTCCAAGTCCAGCTCCGCACACCCCCGCCTCATGGGGTCTCCGCAGATGGAGTCGGGGCCGGGCCGGGCCAGCCCAGCCCAAAGCGAGGGAGCCTGCCAGGACTCACGGACCCCAGGAGGAGATAAGGAGGAGACTCCTCTACCCGTGTGGCACAGGCACCTGTGTGTCTGGGTCACAGCCTGCATTCTACCCTCCTCCACCCAACAGACGGGAAGGTGGGGGCTGTACGGGCAGCAAGACCAGGAACCCGGGACACAGGCCCCGGGCCTGAGCAGCGACACCCCGCAGGCGCGGTGCCATGAAATGTTCAAGTCCAGGAAAAGGCAGCTCAGACTTCCGTCCGCTCCCGAGGCTGGCCCTCCGCTCTCCTGGCACTGTGCTCCCACGTGCAGGGTGGGCGGGCGACGGGGGTCACACAGAGCTGCACCCAGCGCCACAGGCAGGCTCTCATGTCCAATGGCGGGGGGGGGGGTCAGACGGGAAAAGCTGTAACATGCGTTTGCTAAATTAATGAACTATTGTGCACATGAAAATCAGTCACAGGGCGCCTGGGTGGCTCCGTGGGTTAAAGCCTCTGCCTTCAGCTCAGGTCATGACCCCAGGGTCCTGGGATCGAGGCCCACATCGGGCTCTCTGCTCAGCGGGAAGCCTGCTTCCTCCTCTCTCTCTCTCTGCCTGCCTCTATGCCTACTTGTGATCTGATCTCTCTCTGTGTCAAATAAATAAATAAAATCTTTAAAAAAAAATCAGTCACGAACCCTATTTCGCAGTGACACGTGCACGGCCGCCTGGGGGCTCAGTCGGCTGAGCATCTGACTCCTGACTTCCGCTCAGGTCCTGATCTCAGGGTCGTGAGAGCGAGCCCACGTCGGGCTCCACGCTCGGCGGTGTGTCGCTTCACATTCTCTCCCTCTCCCTCTGCCCTTCCCTGTGCTCATGCTCACGCTCTATGTCTAGTAAATAAGTAAATCTTAAAAGAAAAGTGGAAATCGGGGGCCCAGGAGACCCAGAGCTGCCCCCCACCCCCAGCCCGGACAGCGGAGGCGCCTGATCACCCGAGGTGTCGCTGCGGGAGCGCAGCCCCTTGCCACCCGAGAGCTGGCCACGCCCGCGGGCGACTGCGCTCAATGACAGAATCACGGACGCTTACCTTGTCCCTCTTGGTTTCTAAAAATGTAAATGTCACTAAGGAGGTATGTGTTTGACTCGAGACACCCCCACCCTCACGGGGACCTCTTTGCGACAGAGCTCACGAGAGGTCCTGCGGTGCGCGGGCAGGGGAAGCGGGTGCTTCCGCCGGCCTGCGGGGCGACCACGGCCAGCAACGCGAGGGCCTGCGGGGTGACCACGGCCAGCAATGCGACCACGGCCAGCAACGCAGGGGCCTGCGGGGCGACCACGGCCAGCAACGCGACCACGGCCAGCAACGTGGGGACCTGCGGGGCGACCACGGCCAGCAATGCACGGAGGGCCGGACGTCCACCTGAGCGTCCAAGCTCGGTGGCGGGAGGGGGTCACGGGAGATTTCTAGGAGTGCCACACGGAGAATCCGGTATTAAGTTCCAGGGACGTGGACAAACAACACACCCGTGTTCGCAGTGTGAGCGCCACTCACACCAAAGTCCTGTCGGGCTCTGAGACATCTTCGAGCAGCCTCTACGGAAGCGGCCCCATCCTGCCCCGGCCATTTCGGGCTTTGAGGTGACATTCTGGGGGATCACGTCCTCCAGCACCGCGGCGAGCCAGCCCGACGAGCCCGCGCCTCCGAGTCCTGAGCGCTGGCCTGGGCCGCGACCCTCGCACCGGGCGGGTCAGTGAGCGCACGTCCGGGGCCGATTGCACGCAGAACTGTGTCCGCACGCGGCGGGCGGCCTGGGCTCGACACCTCCCCGCCACGCGCCTTCCCGGGGCGAGGCGATTTCCGCACGGCCTCTCCCACCCGACGTGGCCAAGGCCCAGGAAGAGCGCCCCAGCCCCTCAACACCTCTCTCCTCGCGGGCAGGGTCCACGGGACCAGCCTGAGCGGCACAAGGCAGGGATGCCCGGAACAAGCTCTGTGCGCCCCAGACTCTGAGAAACCAGTGACGGGCCCTGACCGTCAGCATCACGGGGCAGAGACCGCCGGTCAGAGCGCGGCTCCCGAGAGCTGTGGTGCCCTCCTGAGGGCGGAGGGAGAGCGGAGGGGCTGCGGGGCCCCACGGCCCCGGGGGCTACCCGAGCACTGCGCCGGCCCGGCCTCCCGCCCGGCGTGCCCGCGGAGAGGAGCTCGACCCCCAGAACCGGGCGAGATGCCCGTGCTGATCACGTCGCAGCGGGCAGAGTGAAGCCCACGGTTTATAGCCGTACCGTTCCTGATCACAAAGCCAGGTAGATGTCAGGTTCCCACAGCCAGAGATGGAAGCTGCAGGGAATCCCTCAACATCTAGGCCTTTCTTCCGGGTATAGTGACACCTGCCCCCAACAGGGAGGGTATCCAAGCCGAGGGAAGGTATCCCAGGGAGGGTGCGGGCTGCCTCCCCGGGGATGGTCAGCGTCCCCACGTCCCACCGCTCACTCGGAATCTCCGGCCTCCACGAGCAAATCCTGACTCGTCAAGGTGCTGCACTGGGTACTGGTTTTCGATGACACGTGAAGGCAGCCACGCTGTGTCCCCGGTGCCCCTTCCCCCCGGGGCTCCAGTCCACAGAGGTCACACACTGCTTGCGCCAGGCGCTGGTGCACGGGCCAGCTCTGCATAGATTCCCAGCAGCCAGAGCCTCTCTGCCCATGAAACGCCGTCCTGTGCCGTCCTCTGAAGACGTGAACCACAGCAGACCGAGTCCTGGGCTCTCGAGGCTCCCAGGCCACTGAGCATGTTATGCAGACTCCCACCGAGTTCAGGGCGTGGAACATGCAGTCAGTGAGGAAGGGAAGCGAGGGGTCTGGATCGCAATCCCAGGCAGACCCTGGCAGCGGCCGGGTGGGGGGCCGCCAAGACGTGGCCTGACCTGGCAGGGCCGGCAGAGCCGAGGCAGAGGTGACCCACGGGGTGGGGACAGGGCCCTGGCTCTCAGCTCGTGGGCCACCTACACTAGAGACCGAGGCAGCCTGTCAGACGAGACAGCTCGGTCTTGAGACCTGCGGGCTTGCGTCCCACGCGGAACCCCCAGCTGCAGACAGGAATCCTGCAGACAGCAGAGGGAAACGTGCCCGTGCTCTGGAGCCAGAACTGGGAGGGAGTCTGCGGATGCACGGGGTGCTCCCGGGGCCCCGCTCCTGACGGAGGGGATGCATTCGGTGGCTCGGCGTCTTTCCCAAACCCGCAGCCTGGTTTCTCCCTGGAGCGGCGCACACCTGGCCGCGCCGACCGCCACAGATGAAGGAGGTCGTCTCTCCAAGTCACGCGTGAGATGGCTTCCTGCTTCTTATCTGCGGGTTCATCTTACTTCCTTGTCGTTCTTCTTTCCTGACACTTAGATTCGCATCCTTAAATCAGAAACTCCATGGATACAGAGAACTGAACGTTCACGGGAAATGCGGACACGGGTGCCTGCGAGCTGCCCCCGTCAGCTACCAGCCAGCCAAGCGGACGTGCCACGCAGGGCACAAGTAACCAGCGGCCTGATTCAGGATCGGACGGATCTCCTTCCACCGCGGCCACGGGAGCACGGAGCTCTGCAAAGCCTCTCAGCCCCATGAGCCCCCTGCGCTGCACAACAGAAACGCATCATGCGGGGGAGGTCTGGGGGGAATGCTTTAAAAATGTCCACAAGAACGGCCCCTCGACACGGAGATTCGCGCCGTCCATAGTTTTACTAGATCCACACTTCCGTACACACGGAAACCGTTTCGTGTGACCCGGAAAAGCAGACTCAGGAGTGCCGGGCTCCGGCTCCGCCTCGCAACCCCGTCTCCTTGGAGGCCCCACTGGACGAGGACGCTGCCTCCCCGGGCTCATGAGCCTCGCTCTCTGCGTAAACAGGCTCCCCGCTGCTGAGAACGTCAAGGGCTGGTTTGCAATCTTGCTCCACAAGGGGAACCGTGAATTCCTCACTGTCCTTCCGGTAACAAGAAGCCCTTTTGCAGCTGCAGATGGGATGGTTAACATCTTCCTCTGCTGCGCGAACAAGTCAGAGCTGCTGTGAGGAAACTCACGTTCCTCGTCACCAGGAGCTCCGGCCCCTGGCCCATCACCGCCGTCCCGGGCACGCACACCCCAGAGCGCAGCGGGGGCCCCGGCCTGCCCCCCCCCCAGCCACCTCTGGGCCGCGGCGCGCGGACATCGGGCGAGGTCTGGGCGGAGGCGGTGAACAAGCAAGAGCGTGCGGAGTGGAAGTGTCAGCTTGCTCTCCACTCTTCCCCCCGCCGGGGACCCTTCCCACAGGGCGAGTACCCGTCCACGGTGGTCACCTCACCCCGGCCCGTTTTCCGGGTCAGGGACCTGAAGCGGCCCCTCCCCACGCCCTGTCCAACTCCAGCTCGGGGACAGGAGTCTGTCCCCTTGCGCACAGGCCGTGAGCCTCCCGGGACCCGCACCAGGCAGGAGACACGGTCAGCCCCTGAGCTGCAGGGACCAGGCACCCACAGACGGGGAGAGGTCCGCTAAGCAGCCGGGCTGGTCCGCGTCATCCAACAAAGTGATTTTACTAGAAAGATCTCCCAGCTGATGAAACAGCCAGAACTCCCGCGCCCACGTTCCACTTCTGTGCAGTGAGCTCTGTCAGCAGCCGCTGTGCTGCGATCGCCCCTCCCGCGGCCCACGCAGCCCAGCCATTCCCGCCTTCCCGCCGAGCCGCTCGGGAGGGCGGGATGTGGATTCACCGCAGACCTCTGGGAGCACCGCGGCCGGCCGGCGACAGAGGAGGTCTCCGCCACTGTCCCCCCGCCGCCAACACCCAGCGCCCCAGCCTCTGCACGTGTCCCCAGGGCATGGCTCCCACGGGCCGCACAGGGAATCGGTACCTCTCTTAAGGGCTTGCAGCGTCAGCGGAAATGAAATGGGCATGGTTGTGTCGGGGAGGACAGATGAGGCAAAAATAAAATGCCAGCTAAACAATGAAGCAAATAAACAGCAGCTGATTTCCGTCATTTTCAAACACGTGTTCTCTTACAAACGGCACGAGGCGTGCGTGGGGCATCCGGCACGTTACCTGCGTGACCTCTGAGTACCCTTGATATGACGGCAGGGACCCTGTGCTCAGCTCCTCCCTGGAACACAGGCAGGGACAGAGTCAGCGCCAGCCAGACCCGCACACGGAAAAGATGTCACACGGAAGAATGCAGTCATACCTTTATACTCAGGCCCAAGCCGCCGACGGGCTCTCTGCGAAGCGTAACAGTTCTGTGCTTTAAAAAATTTTAGAAAACAAAGCAAGTTTAGGTTAGAATGTATGATTAGAGAGTGAATGCAAGATGAAGACAAATTCATAATTTAAGTTTTAGTAACTGTTTGAAATGCATTTGCAAAGGGGATACTGATTCAATTCAGCAAAGACACCACTGGACACGCTCAGTCTGTGGTATCACCTAGAGGAACAAAGGTTTTTTGATTAAAAAACAGGCAAGGGCGCCTGGGTGGCTCAGTGGGTTAAAGCCTCTGCTTTCGGCTCAGGTCATGATCCCAGGGTCCTGGGATCGAGGCCCGCATCGGGCTCTCTGCTCAGCAGGGAGCCTGCTTCCTCCTCTCCCTGTCTCTCTGCCTGCCTCTCTGCCTACTTGTAATCTCTCTGTGTCAAATAAATAAATAAAATCTTTAAAAAAATAAAAAAATAAAAAACAATAAAAAACAGGCAAACAAGCCAACAAGCCAGGGCCTATTGCAGCTGTGTCTAAAATCCACAGGCAATCCCTGCACATCGGCCCTGCCTTCCCGTTCCGGGTCAGAGGGCCGCAGGCCCGGGAGCAACGGCCCACGCTCTCCCCAAGAGCGACCCGCACAGCTGGAACGGACACTCAACCCGCTTTCAACCCACTCCCCCTGCCAGTCCCCAGCCTGGCTCCCTCCCACCCCGCCTCTCGCCCAGACCAACCACATGGAGGCCCATTTTTAAGTCGCCGGTGTTGATCCACGCGTGCTAGGAGTCCCCCTGTCCTCTGACCACAGGGCCGGTGGTGACAAAGAGCTGGAGGTCGAGCCACCCGGAAACAGTGACCTCCCAAACCCCTCACACCATTAAATCACCGGCGCACATTCTGCTTGGTCTCCACCGACCCGTCGTTAACCAAATGCACCAGACCTGCGGTGGAGGGCGAGAAACAGGCGCAGGGCAGAGGAAGCGAGGGTCATGCCTGTCTGTGCCCCTGCAGGATTCCGTGGAAAGATCAAGAATGACCGGCACTGTCTGCTTCTGAGTGGCAGCGTGGACGCTTTTGGCCTGAGTGGCGTCAAGTGCACGGGCAGAGCAAGGTGACCGGGACGAGTCGGGGTCAGCAGGGCCCAGAGGGGCTCCACCCAAGCGCACGGCCTGCTCGCCGCCAGCAATGAGCCCGTGGGAACTGTCAGGCCGAGGAGACCAGGGATACGGAGTGTTCCGTCCGCTACGTGTGAAATCAGGTGTGACTCCGTTCCTGGGAATGAATTCACCACAAGCTCAAAGAAAAGAAACCAAAAATTGGAACAAATGCACCTCCTTTAACGTGTGCATCCAGGTTAGGTAAGAGGTTAATAGGAAAGGTCACGCTTTGAGCTGTCCTGCGGCTGTAACAGTCTCAGCCGGTGACTGTTCACGCAATCCCTGTTCAGGACGCGGCTTCGGGGCGACCACTCACGTTTTCTCCTCGTCCCAGCTGCACCTAGGGGAGTTCGTGAGGAGCGGGCCCAGCTCAAGCCCGGGAAAGACTCATGGGGCCCCGACTGGACCCTTTCCACGCGCTGACACGCCAGCCCCCCCTCGCCCCCCACACGAAGGGCGCGGGAGCAGGTGTGATTTAAATCCCGTGGCGGGAAGACGGAGACGCTCCTGCGCGCGGGGACCTTCCCTCCGCAAACTCGCAGCGCAGACTCGGGAGCGAGCACTCGTGGAAAAAGCAGACGGGCATCGCTCACACACGCTCTCACTCACTGCATCCGCGCCGAGCTCCCGCTGTATCTGGTGACACGGGATGTGTCGCAGGCTTGCCCGGGAAATTCTCCGGACAACAGAAGACTGGGCTACTGGGTCATCAGATGTCACACTAATCAACAATCTCTACGCCAGGGAATTTGTCAAAATACTCAATAGTGTTTTTCAACTCTCCCCATTAGTAGAAGCATTTGTACCTCCCTGCGAGCAAGCAGATGTGTATCCGAGAAAAGAAACAAGAGGGTTTCTGTTTTGACAGACTTGGCCACATGACATTACAAATCTGTCATTTGATTCACACAGATCTCAGAGGATCGTGCAGAGAAAACAACAGTTATCACGTGCGGCGAGATGGGTTGATGCGCACCAGAACTCGGGGCGAAGACTCCAAGTTCCGACAAGTGAGAGACGAAAACGTCACGTCATCCACATCTTCAGCTATTTCCTCTTCCGAAGCCAGAGGACCATTCACTCCACTATCTGCTTCCCGAGCTAATGGGGCTCCGTCAAGTGACCCCCTGGGAAATGGCGTATCCGCATCTGGAAATGAGGGTGAGGTGTCCTACGCAGGAAGTCGCTGTGGACTGAACGGGGCCCCCCGAAATCCCCATGTCGAAGTCCCATCCCTGTGCAGTGGCATTTGGAGGTCACTGAGGTTGGTGGGGTCCCGGGCTGGGCACCGTACTCCGGGGCTGCTGTCCCCAGAGGAGCAGGAAGACGGGGCCCCCAGAGGCCTGTGTGCGCGCTCAGAGGAAGGACGCGGAGGGCAGGGCAGGAGGGTGCCGGCAGCCGGAGGGCGCCGCACCGTCGGTGGGGTCCTGTGGGGGCGGCTGGGCCCACGGCGACGGAGTCAGCCCAGGGAACTCGGGAACCACCAAGTGTCGCAGAAACGCCAGGATGCTGAGTCTCGGTGAAAAGCTCTTCTTCCCGATCTTCCGCGCTCCCTCCAGGGCACGGGGGCTGCTCGCCGCTCGAAGCTGGGACGGAGCTCGGCCAGTCCGTGTTCGCACAATGACGAGCACGTGACACCAGGGCTCTAGAGGGACGGCGGCAATGTCGTATGGCAGGACTGTGTTTTTCAAAACAAGATTGGTAAAAACTGGTGGGTGGGGATGAAACCGTCCACAGGGTGGCCCGGCTCAGCCCCTCCCAGGGTTCCGACTCTCAGGACCTCACAGCCAAGCCAGAGATGGACATGGAACTTAAGTCCCGGGAGAGGTTCCCGAAGGGGTCCTGCTCTCGCACACGGGCACGTCCTAAGTCCAGCAGCCCGTTGTTCGCACAGAGCCCACGCCGCAGAGCCCGTTCCGGCCCCATCAGCACGCTGCTCGTCCGCGTCTGGGGACTGCTCGCACGTATCGGGGGAACGAACCGTGAAGCCCATCGAGTGTATAATGAGACTTCTGGAGCATGAAGTTTGCAGTTAAGGTAACGATTCAATAAACTCGCTTCCAACCCAATCCAGCTGTGTTCTTCACGAACATAAGAGATAAGGTCCTAAAGAAAATATTCTGTTTTATCATTTAATCCCAAACTCTGTTTTGACATTTACCAACTCCTGATTTATGGAGCAAAGAATAGGGAGTAAAAGGGAACTACGGAGAGGATATAAACTTAGGTGGGTCAGGGTGGTAATAATGCATTTATTTTATCACAAACTAGCAATGCCGAAATCGAGTGAGCGGAGCACAGAATTTATCAGCGTGACCAGCACCCGGGAAAGCGCCATGGTAACAAATTCCTCTGTCCTGGGAAGTTTAATACAGTTTAATTCTTTATTCCAAAGTGAAACATCAGTTTGTTGACAGTCCTTCCAGTACTTGCTATGTAAGAAATACACCTAATTTTTGAAGACTGTAGTAAGTTCCGTCACTGTGAGACCCCTGAGCCATCTGCAGGCATCGCTGAAGGACAGCCAGGCGACCGCCAATCACTCCACGTTCTTCGGCATCTTAACGGACGGACACCTTATCCCTTTTTCGAAATCATTGTTAAGCTTTTTGAAAACTTTAAGTCTTTTTTTCAGCAGGAAAGGGGGGGAACCGACAATTTTTTTGGAACACGACGTAAGCTGAGTTGACCATTGGAGCAGCTCTGTGGACCCCTCAGGGGGCTGCACAGATCCATGTCTAGGGAAGGGGTTTCATGCTCAAAACCAACCAACTCTTTGTCCTTCCTTTTCTTTATTTTTTTTTAAAGAATTTATTTATTTATTTAACGGGGGGGGGGGTTACAAGTAGGCAGAGAGGCAGACAGAGAGAGAGGAGGAAGCAGGCTCCCTGCTGAGCAGAGAGCCCGATGCGGGGCTCGATCCCAGGACCCTGAGATCATGACCTGAGCCGAAGGCAGAGGCTTTAACCCTCTGAGCCACCCAGGCGCCCCTCTTTGTTCTTTCTACCGAGATCAGTGACAGCCAGGACCCAGGAAATAAATATTCCAAAACACATCTTCTGGTCCGTGTCAACATACGTGTGCAGAGGTGGAAGCAAGCGTGGTCTGGGCTGCGAAGGTCTCAGGTGGCCAAGCCAGCCCACGAGGATTGGGAACATCCAAGCAGGGGCCACGGCCTAATGTATTTATAGGGGAAAGCTGAAGAGCCAGCCCAGAAAGAGCCTAGAACGTGGAACCAAAATACCCTGGACCTAGTCTAGATCCCAAATCAGTACATGGATCCGTGACCCTAGCCAGACACGACCCACCCACGAGGAGGACAGCCCTGTAGCCCGCGCACCGCGTCCAGAGGGGGACGGGAGAGAGCACCTGTGCCCCCGTGTGGACCCGACGGCGAAGCGGCGGCGGACGAGCAGGACCCTCCCTCTGCTCCCAGAATCTGCCGGCTCCTCTCATCAACCAGGGGACATCGGCCCTCCTGTCTCCCGCGGCGGCTGCTCATTGCAGGGCCCCCGTGCCCCGTGCTCAGCACCTGCCGCCCCAGGGGCTCCCGTCTGCGCTCATGTGGGAGACGCCAGACTTTCCCGGACGGAGACGGTCATGTCTGATGCGCTGTTGGGTGGAGATTCCGGTCCTGCGTGTGGTTTTCATCTTTATTTCCAGACGTTCCCTGCCTGCCGGTCTGCGGGGTCCTCTGCCGCCGTCCCGCTCCCCTAACCTCTTGGTGAACACCCGCGACGCAGACCCGGCCACTTCAGGTCGACGTCCGCAGCGGCCCCCACGCTGGCTGGTGAGGCCGTGATGTCCGGCGCCCGGGCCGCCGTCGGGGAGAAGGCCGGTGCGTCCTGCTGCTCGCCCAGGCTCCCGGACGGGGCGGACGCGCACCAGGCCGTGGGGGGCAGGCGCAGCTCCCCGGGCCGTCGGCGGGGCAGCCCCCCTTCCCGGCCGC
>LNAC01000804.1:532389-547961 GCA_002007465.1 Ailurus styani | reverse complement strand
GCCCGGAAGGGGCCGTCAGGATGAGCGCAGAGCCCGGCGCGGGGCGGCCCGGGGCCCGAGCGAGGGCGCGGACAGGCGTGCGGGTGTGGGACACCGTGGGACAGCTGCCGTCGCGGCGACGCCACAGCGTGTCACTGGCGCTCCGCCGCGCGGGCTGGCTGCAGCGCTCAGGCTGCCCACCGGAAAAATCAGAACTGAGAAAGCAGATGCAATGTGTGCTCTTTACTTAAAGTAAAGGAATGACATTTCCCAAATTAAAGTCAGTATAATTCTCAGTCGAAGAACTAATCACGTAAACTAACACGACATGATGAGAAACAGCCTTCTTTCTTCTGAAGACAATGTGCTACCTAAGAGCCTTTTCTACATTTAGAAGCAAGCGCTTGACAGTGAATGTCTATACAGTTTTCTTAATACCTTTGGGTAGGTTTACGTGAAATAATCCAGCTAACCTTCAAGCCTCATTTCACGAGACCTCTCACAACACTGAACTTGAGAACCGCAGGCCATTCTTCCCTTGAAACTCCAAGAACTTTTCAAACACTTCAGTATGCTCGGTGCAGTGCCAACCCCGGTACTTTATTCAATGATTTTACATTGAAAAATAAAATTCATTCCCCCAGTTATTGATATCGATTGTAACAGTCAGTCTTGGATTTTTCCTTCCTACAACATCATGTTTCTTACTAGAGAACTCTTCTTAACCAAAAACATGGATGTTAATCAGATATGATAGGAAATGAACATAGCTTTTATTCTTCGAATAAATGGCGATTTAAATACTAAGAAAAATGTAGAATCCACGCCAGAAACCTTCCAGAATCCATTGAAGAGTGGATTCCATTCCAGAATTCCCTGCACTAAAATCATCCTCATATAAGAGCAGGGGAAAGGCATGTGGTGACCCCAAACTCCCCATGTCCTAGAAACGACTGTCCCGGTCATTCCCAACACCCCCAAAAGTTGGTTTGTGTGATATAAGTAAAACTTCCATGCAGAGAATACGCAATGAACAAATCCGGTGCCAGAATTCAAAGGAATTTACTGATAATGGGTGACTGTGAGCCAGCAAATGATCACAATTTTCAATTACAAAAATGCTCTTTGTTTTGTTCATTATCATTTAGTATTAAAACCAATGACTTGGGCGCCTGGGTGGCTCAGTGGGTTAAAGCCGCTGCCTTCAGCTCAGGTCATGATTCCAGGGTCCCGGGATCGAGGTCCACATCGGGCTCGCTGCTCAGCAGGGAGCCTGCTTCCTCCTCTCTCCTCTCTCTCTGCCTGCCTCTCTGCCTACTTGTAATCTCTCTCTCTGTGTCAAATGAATAAATAAAATCTTTAAAAAAAAATAAAAAAAAAATAAAACCAATGACTTAGAAGCATTTGGGAGAGAAGCCTTTGGACATTTTTAAGTGGAGACAAATAACTACCTAACGCAAATGAGAGTTCTAATGGAAAGTTCTGGAATCACTTTACTGTGCTTGAATATCCTTAAGGGTTATAATGTTACCATAATAAATTAAACAGTTGTTCAATCAATTGTCTGGCTATAATAAAATATCTTATTTTCATAAGATTATACTGTAATAAAATATTTTATCTTATCTATTATACTGTAATAAAATATCTTATTTTCATAATTATATACTAAGTGTAATCTGAAATGTCTACTTCGATTTGGTGGCACGGAGCAGACTTTTCACACGGGAGCAAACACAGTGGAAGAGTTAAATGCCAGCCGTGTTGGGGACATCGTTTTAGGGACGTCCTTAGAGGCAGACCTCCGCCCACCATCTGTGCAGCCCATGCTCCCACACACTGGCCTCGTGGAGTGGAGAGCGGAGGAGATGTGCCCTGGTGACTAAGAGAACAAAAGTGAAATAGCTATCAGACTGCTCAGCCAATACTTTATATAATGACATTTATGATCAAACCCGTGTCTGCCCAATATATAATTAAAGAAGAGTGTCGCAGCAATACTACTATAAAGGAAAAATACTTTGCACAATTTAGACAGTTAATTTCAGGTTCTCATTGGAAAACTGTAGCTTTTTACATTTCTATCACTAGACATCTTTCAGAAAACCTTGGAGACTACAGGAAAGCAGGTAAAATCGCCCACGGCCCATGTCTGAGGTATGACCAGGGCACAGATGACACTATATATTTGTGTTTGCATGGAAACGTGAAAATACACATTTTTAACCAGAATCCCAGGCCCTAAGTCCCCACCTGAGAAGCAATTCAGCAGTGATCTCACCCAAACAAAGAGGTGAGAACACACTCCACTGCAGTCTCATGAATTGCTCAGCTAACTGCAAAACAGTCCTACCCCAGGGCGAGAAGTGTGCATCACCTAATAAATCATGCATTTATTATGTGGCCTGTAAGACCTCCTCCAAGATGCTAACTACAAGATATCTTCACATACAGAAACAACACATGCACACAGACATTAACTGCAACACGGTTTGTATCTGCAAAAGTCTGTGCAGCACAGAGCATCTGTGGACAGAGGACGAGCTGAACGAGCTCGGCAGGGCATTCCCACCGCAGCCCTGAGAGTGGAGATGAGAGCTGCCCCCTCCCGACCCCCCCCCCGGCAGCCACGCCCCAACAGCAACATAGCAGCACCGGGTCAGGACCCTGGTCTTGCATCAGAAGGAGAGGAGAGCATCGGGGGAGAAACAAAGAAGAGGAGGAAGAAAATATACACTTACTTTTCCTCCCCCAAATAAAAATCTAGATATAAGTGAGAAGCTGCAGTGATCCCAGGAAGCGCCAGGAGCCAGGAGCAGGGCCAAGGTCTCTCTAGTGCTCATTTAATCTGCATTGAATTGTGCACAATGTAAGTTTTACACAGTCAAAAATTAAGTCAAAAAATAATATCAAAACCCAAATATTAGAAACTAATTTAAATATTCAGGCTGAATGTATGTTAAATTGATAACATCACCACAAACGCAAATTAACAACTTCAGACGAACTGAGCACATTGTACTGGTTTGTCTATTTATAACTGATTACATTCTAAGGATCAAAGGTGAGCAATAAACAAACCTTCGGTCAGTCATTTCAGGGCTGAGATTTTGATATTATAATCTGGAAAGAATTTAATGTACACACAGGACTAGTGAGTACGTAAGCATGATAACGTTAGTAGAATTCGAGATTTTCACCAAAGACCTAAAGGACAGAAAAGAAAAATCAAATCTAGACAAAAGTCCTGTAACGTGAGATCTGAAAGTCTTGACAGTTTAAAAGTCCTTTTTCTTGTTCCGTCCATTGTCTTGGAAGCTTTCTTTCTACACATTCAGTTAAGCTCAGTAAAAAGAGCAAAAGCAACTTCTGGGGAGATGGGGGACCCCATTCCTGGGTCCCGCGAAGAAGTGACGAAGGTGCGCCTGAGGCCCTTTAGGGTCAGAACGAAAGGCCTCGAAGGCGGGGTGCAGGGTGCGGCAGGAGGCGGCCGCGGAGCCTCCCACTCGGGGCGCGGGAACCTCCCCACGGCGCCGGGCCCGGGAACCGCGGGGCCGCCGTGAAGAGCGCGCTGAATGAACACGCAGCCCCGCGTGTGGAACGAGGCCAAGAAAGAGACGCCGAGAAGCAGACGGAACATCCTGTCCTGAGCGCCGCCCCCCGAAGTCCAGGGTTCCAGACACGGCAAGGAGCGCGGACCTTGTCTTTCTAAGAGGCCCTGGAGCTCGTCCCCCGCGGCAGAGGGAGGGCTCCTCATCCACGGACCAGACCTGACGGCTTAACGGACTCCGAAGGACCCCCAGTAAGTGCGAAGCCATCAGGCGAACCACCGGCGGTACACCGAGCATTTGCATGGTGCCGCCACTCACCATGAGCGAGCGAGCGAGACCCGTGCGTCACTCCCTTAACCACGGGAGAAACTCGGATCGTGATGATGGACGGGCCGGTGTGATGGGCAGGCGGACGGGTTTGGGGTTGAAATGCGTGACGTATGCAGCACACACACACGTACAGGAGGAAAATGTATACAAACATCAGTGATGGAATCTGGGTGATGGGTATATGGGCATTTACTGGGGGTAGTTCTTCAACTTTTCTGTGTTTTAGGAAATATTCATTAATAGGAATTTGGAGGAAAATCGCAGTCATCAGCACACAGGTGCGGCAAGCTCAGACCCCAGATGGACGGAGAGGGTGAGGAATGATTCTGTGAACAGCACCCTTCTTGTAAATGTGAGTCACTCTGGGAGCGGGGGCCTCCCGGCAACACGACTCCCAAGCCCGGCTGCTGTCTGCTGGAGCCGGTCTCCCTGCGTCACCGTCTGGTGACTGCGTGCCAGGACGGAGGAAGGACAGGACGCCGGCACGGGGCAGAGCCAGCCCAGACCCCACGCTGGCTGGTTGCTGGCCACGCCTTCAAGATTGGCCCCGGCACTTGCCCGTCTGGCCCAAGCGAGCCACCTGGGGGTCCCCTGCAGCCCCTTACCCCACGTCCCTGCGTCATCAGCCAGGCCCTGGTGCTCCCTCATCTTTCTGCTCTCTGAATCCCATGGCCACCTTCCTGATTCAAAGCATCGCCTCCCACCTAAATTGTTCCGATGAACACTTCATCCACCTGTCAGGTTCCAGGCCTAGAGGATCTATAACATCGTCTGTACCAGGACCAAACCCTACAGGTATCTGAAAAATGAACTCAAACACATTAAAACAACCAATAATCCCACTTTCCATATGAAGTTCTCTGTTGCACTGAGCAGAGTCTGCATTTCTTAGCAGACTCTATAAAGCCTCATCTCTGGCCCCTGAATACCAGTGGCCTCATTTGCTCCAGCCTCTGAGCATTCACACACACTGTTCCATCTGCCTGAGAAACCCTTCCCTCCCCACCTTTCCTCTTCCGGCTCAGCTCTCACATCCTCACCTGCAGGAAGCCTTCCCTGACCTCCCACGTGCTCTGGGCTGTCCTGTCTCCCCGTTGTGGCCACCACAGCAAACTTGGCTCGCCTCTTTATCCCCAGAGACCAACTCACATACTTCATTTAGCCCCTTTTGTGTGCAACTTGACTGGGCCATGGTGCCCAGAATTTGGTCAAACATTATTTGGGATATTTCTGTGAAAGAGTTTTGTTGCTTTGTTTTTTTAAGAGAGATTTTATTTATTTATTTTGAGAGAGAGAGAGAGAGAACAAGCAGGAGGAAGGACAGAGGGAGAGGGAAAAGCAGACTCCCCGCTGAGCAGGGAGCCCGATGCGGGACTCGATCCCAGGACCCTGAGCTGGAGGCAGACACTTCACTGACTGAGCCACCCAGGCAGCCCTGTGAAAATGAGAGTAACTTTTACATCAGTGGAGTTTGAGTAAAGCAGTTTGCTTTCCAGGGTGTGGGTGGGCCTCGTCCAGTCAGCTGACGGCCTGATAGAACGAAGAAGCGAATGAGGAGAGGACTCCTCTGCCAGATGGTCTTCACACTGGGACATCAGTCCCTCCTGCCTGTAGACTGGGACCGGATCACGGCCCGGTTCTCAGGCCTTCCGACGTAGAGTGGCACCTATAGCAGGGGCTCTCCCAGGTCTCCTGGGCTGGGGCAGATCTCAGGGAACGGCTCAGCCTATTCCTTAGAGTGCACCCTTTGCTGTATCAGTGTACACATGGGGTACCCCTGCTGGCCCTGCTGTGGGGACCCTGAGGAGGGCAGACCCCCGAGGACACCGGCGTGAGAGATGGGTCACCTGTGCGTGCGTGCGGAGGAAACCTGACCTCACGCGTCCCGGTCAGCGGAGGGGGGAGGCCGCTGCTGCTCACCTGCGGCCGGCCGGACACTCCAGCGGCCGTCCCCGCGTCCCCGGGAGCCACGGCCCCTCTGACACGCACCCCCGCCGGGCGCAGACACCCCGGAACCGAGGTAAAGCCAGGACGGTCTGAACGACGTGCGGCTGCGCCGTCTGGAAGGCCACGCGCGCTTCTCCGCCCCCCTCCCACGGCCCCCACGCGAGCTCCGGGATGGGCGGCGCGCTGGCCCCTGCACGCTGGCGTCCTGCTCGGGACGCCGCCTCCCCCCTTCGGGAACGCAGCTCACGTGTGCCCTTCCCACCCACTCCCCTCGCCGGCGATCACGCCTGTCACCGGCTCCGGCTGGCCTCCTGCCCACTCGCCCCGGCCCACGACGTCCAGGGTGGCGACTATAAAATGTCAGATGAGGCCCAGGGATCGCTCCCACCGGGAGCACGGCCGCGGGTGGAGGAGCCGCACCGGCTGGGCACGTCCTCCACGGCGCTCAGTGTCAGGACGCGGCTCCGACCTGGGGGCTTGTTCTGTCCTCGTCGCCTGGTGGCAGGTGGGCCACGTGGATGGCTCGGCACCCGCACTCAGTCCGGCTGCCTCGGTCACCCTGCAGGCCCAGAGGAGCCACCCCCCACTGCTCCCCGAAGCCCACCGGGGACAGCCGCCCGGCTCGGCGGTGCAGACACACGGAGCGTGAAGCTTCTCGGACGAGCGTAGCAGTGTCTCTTTGTGTCCCTGGGACCCCGACTCTGGCTGGCGGTCGGCGCAGTCGGTCCTGGTGGGGGATGGCGGGCGAGCACCGAGGTCCCGCCTGCAGGCCTGGTGAGGGGTCCGTGGTGACGTCACGGACACCCTCCTCCGCGGCCAGTGTGATGGGGGGTCCCATCCCCACGCGGCAGAACCGCTGTGACCTCGTGGAGCCGTGATCAGACCGTCACCTCCCCCTGCGCCAGCCTCTCCTCACCGGTGTCCCCTGCCGCCGCTGCCGCCCGGTGTCTGCGGGCCGCTCTGAGCACGGCCTGTCCTGGCCACCATGAGCAGCGCTGTGCTCACCGCAGACAGCGGGCGCTCCTGCCGGGCCGGCCTTGACCGCGGGAAACCCTGCAGCCGCAGCCGGGAGACCGAGTCACCGTCCAGCCCCCACGCCTGCGGGTCCCTGCCTCTCGTCCCAGGAGGGCCCTTCCCCGGGCTCCCCGCTCCCCAGGACTTAAGAGCTACTTCAGAAATCAGCGCTTTAATGGGGTTCTAAACATCACTGTAAATTCATCATCTTTAACTTAGTACATTCCTACCAGTTGTAAGTGGCCGTCAGCAGAGGCTCCTAACTGTACTCAAATTCATACATTTTGCTAAATAACTCGTAGGCCAGAGCATATCTATGCACGTGTTTTGTGTGGAAGCCAGAAAACACAGAAGACCCCTGAGGGTCAGCGTGCAGCCCAGCAGACGGCGGCCCGGGTCACTCTCTCCAGCCGATTTGAAAGCGCTAACTGACCAGACTGTATAAGACACCATTTACTTGAAAATCTGCCGTTCCTAGAAGCCTGCTTTGTGTCCCGACCCTCAGGGACCGGCGCCACCCACGAGACAGCACTCGCCTGCCAAGGGCGGAGTTAGCCACGAAAGAGCGGACCACGGTTAGAAAGGGAACATCCTAACGTAAAACCCACCCACCGTTTTATTTTGTGTATACGTAAAAATATTTTGTGTATCTAACTACACTGGAATTAAAATTAAAAACTTTTTAAAAATAAAATATTTTGTGCACCTATATGTCCAACACAAGGTGTATATAATCTTAATTTATACTTATATTTAATTTATAATCTTTATTTATAAAGATATTTGTATATTTTGGGTATGTTTATAAGTACTTGCATGTGTGTATATATTTATAACTCACATATCTGTGCATTTACACGTATATGTTTGTAAGTACATGTATATTTACACTGTCCATGCGTTTATATTCATGCATTTCTACGTGTGCGCTTCCATACACACATGTCACACATGGGGATACATTCACACTGACACGCGTACATGTATTTATACCTGCGTGTGTACTGACATCTGTGTGTACACCCACATATCTGGGTGTGTGTTTACATCTGCGTGTGCACTTACATCTGTGTGTGTACTTACACATGTGTGTGTATACTTCTACATCTGTGTGTGCACTCACATATCTGTGTGTACTTACACAGGTGGGTGTGTGCATATATACTTTTATGCTCTTCTATTTTATTTTTTTGGACTGAGTGGGTGTGCCCACGAGTGGGGGAGGGGCAGGAGGAGCGAATCCCAAGCGGGCTCCACGCTCAGCACAGGGCCCGACACGGGACTCGATCTCACGACGGACTTCGCGGCCTGAGCCGAAGTCAAGAGTCAGACGCTCTTCTGAGGCAGCCCTGCACGTGTACTTCTTAAAAAATGCACCTGAGGAGCCCTCTTCCCTTCCCTCTTCAGAGCTAATCACAATAATAGACTTTCCATCCAATGAAAGTTTTTATACTTCTACCACATTTTTACGTACAAATAAATACTTGACAGTAGTTAATACATTCTTACAATTTCAGGAAGGGTCCTGTCCTAGAACTACCTTTGCCATCCACATTGCTCTCTGTGTAAACGTGCGGATGGGGCGAGACCCACTTCATTTATTCTCACGTCCGTGTGATACTCTAGCCCCACGGGGCAGGATCCTGCCGCCGTCCTGCCGTCCACACGGGTGAGGGACACGCCGTCCCCACGGGGCAGGGTCCTGCCGCCCACGTACTGCCCCACTGACGCACCGACACCAGGTACACGCTCTCCCGGACTGGAATCCTGAGCTATTTCCATCAGGAACTGCTCTGCTCTGACTCTTGACGAACAAGCACTGGCTGGTCCTCAGGCCACTCACAGTGTTTTGCTGTGCAGACGATGTGATCGCAGGCAATCGGACACGTGGCCCTGCTGAGAGTGGGGGCTTCTCGGGCACCCACTAGAAATGCACGTCCTGCACCCTAAAGCTCCAGCATTTTCCGCTCTCTAGCCAGACTGCTCCTCACAACACTTGGAAAGATTGACAAAGTTGCGTGTCAGTTTCTGGCAATCCACTGGGGAGGCAACACTTGGGAATGACATGTTTTATTTTTCAATCTCATAGCAGTAATTTACCCTTAAAGAGAATTTACATTTCCCTGATCACTGGTGAGTCACCTGAGCCTCATTTGTGTTTATTGCCCTTAGAGATCTCCATGTGTTGGATTTCCTGTTTATACCACTGGGGTTTTTGTTTATTAATTTTTAATTCTTTCTCTAATACTGAAATAAATCCTTTGTATGTTAATTGAAAACATGCCTTCCCAGCATATGATCTGTCAGTTAATCTTAGCTCTGCTGTCTTTTTGGGGGAAAAAAAACGGTAAAAATATATCTGTGTATATGTAGATATTTTCACTGTACTGTAGTCAAATTTTCCATCTGATTCTTTACAGTTTCTGTTTTGTAATCTGCTCTAAAAATCTGTTCTACTGAGCCTTTAAATAATCCTTTTGAGTTCTGTTCTGAACATCTGAGTGCAAGAGAGATGTCACGTCTCAGAGTGTGAGTACGGAAGTCGCTTTCCCGGGAAGAACCAGCCGCGTGTACGCGGAGGCCGCCGGAGGCCACGCGGAGGGCGACTCTGCCCCCAGTGTCTCTCCTCTGCCCCTCGGCCCTCGGCAAGGGGCCCGTGCCCACCCTCCCCCCACGCTGCGGCCCCCCCAGAGCCAGCGCCTGCAAACAGGACCCCCCACGCCGGCAGGGCCTCTACTTCTCACCGGGCCCTGGTCCCGGGCGCCCAGGTCACCGGTCTGCACGGGTGTGCTGAGCCCTCCTCGGTCCCCTGCGGCTAGCGGACTCCTCTCCCTTCTCCGCTTCCCGCGCACCCAGGTGACCCTGAAACACAGACATGATCACGTCCTGCCAAGCCCCGCTCACCGCTCACGTCCGTCTCTCGGGCTGCAGGCCCCCCGAGCACACGCAGCCGCCGCTGCCCCTGCTCCCCCGCCCTCTCCACCCGCTCGTCCCCGCGCCCGGGCTGCCTGGGGTTCCTCGCGCTCCCCCGCCCTCTCCCCCTGCGTCCCCCTCCGGCGGTGAACAGGACAGCACGGCAGGTTTTCGGGGCAGTGAAACTACTCCGTGTGATACTATAACAAAGAACACATTTCACGATCCATTTGCCCAAACTCAAAATTTACAACACCACACAGACTGTAAGGTGAACTAAGGACTTCGGGTGATAATGACACGGCCATAAACATCAGCTATAACAGATGTCCCCTCTGGCGGGGGTGCCGATCATCAGGGCGGCTGTGCACCTGTGAGGGGCAGAGGTGCATGGGGAATCTCTGTACCTTCCCCTCAATTTTGCTGTGAGTCTTGAACTTCTCTAAAAAACAAACAAAAAACCTGTAATAATTAAAAAAGAACTAGTGAGCAGCTACATTAAAAATTAAGACTCTAATCTATTTGCAGATTATATCATTTTACAAACAAGAAATCCTAAGCAATCCACTCAAAGATTATTTGAACCAATAAATGAGTTGAGAAATGTGGCAGGATGCAAGATCGATACACAGTCAACTGTATCTCTATACACTTGCAATGAATAATCTAAAATTGAAGTTAAGCAAATTCCACTTTTAAAAGCAAAAAAAGGAATAAAATATCCAGGAGTAATTTTATTAAAATAGATGCAGAACTCTGACATTACCTATCATTGCTGAAGGAAATTAAGGAACTAAATCGATAGAAAGAATCCATGCACCTGGATCGGAAGGCTTAGGATGGAAACCGTCCCCTGACCGATCTACAGACTCTGCAACGTCTATCAAGAACCCAGGCAGCTTCGTTGCAAGAACTGACAAGTGGATCCTAAAATTATGTGGAAATTCAAGGGACCCAAGGATAGCCAAAACAATCCTGACAAAGAACAGAAGTGGAGAACTCACGTTTCCCCATTTCAAAACTTCCTCCAAGGAAGAGACAGCAAAAGGACAGGATATAAAAGTGTCCACGGGGGCGCCTGGGTGGCTCAGTGGGTTAAAGCCTCTGCTTTCAGCTCAGGTCATGATCTCAGCGTCTGGCTCAGTGGGTTAAAGCCTCTGCCTTCGGCTCAGGTCATGATCTCAGGGTCCTGGGATCGAGGCCCGCATCGGGCTCTCTGCTCGGCAGGGAGCCTGCTTCCCCCTCTCTCTCTGCCTGCCTCTCTGCCTTCTTGTGATCTCTGTCCCTCTGTGAAATAAATAAATAAATAAAATCTTTAAAAAAAAAAAAAGTGTCCACAGGCAGACACACAGACCAACGGAATAAAACTGAGAATCCAGAAATACACCCTCACGTATGTGACCTATTCATCTTCAACAAGACTGGACAGGGCAATCCAATGGGGGAAAGGACAGACTTTTTGGCCAATGCTGCTGGGACACCTGGACGTCCACACCTAGAAAAATGAACTTGTGTTCCTTCCCCATACCATACACAAAACTTAACTCAAAATGGATCCTTTACCTAAAAAGTAGCAACTAAAACTACAGAAGTCTTAGAAGAAAACAGGAGTAAGTCTTCAGGACTTTGGAAAAGCACTGGTTTATCAGATAAAACACCAAAGGTGCACAAACAATGAATCTTGGATCACTGAAAAAATTTTTTAAAAAGTTAAAAATTTAAAAAAATAAATTAAGAACAAAATAAAACACCAAAGAATATGTGACACAAGAAAAAGCAGACCAAAACAGAAACTCTGTCCTGGATCCCATGAAGAAAATAAAGACAACCCACAGAAAGGCAGGACATTTCTGCAAACCACACATCTACATCTACAAGGGATGTACAAGCAAAATATTTTTAAAAACCTTATAACTAAATAAAGCAAACAACTCAATTAAAATATGGGTAAAGGATCTGAAAACAAAGCTATCCTAAGCAAATATACAAATGGCCAATAAACACATGGAAAGATATTTAACATTTTTATTAATCACGGAAACGGAAACCAAAACCACTTAAGATACTACATCCATCCGGTGACTAATTTCTTCGGCAGGATCACCTGTAAGTTCTGCAAGGCCGTGCAGAAGCGGGAAGTCTCTTATCCTGCCGGTGCGGACGTGAACGGCACAGTCCTCGTGACACACTCTTCGTTACGAGCTCTCGGAGGGACAGAACTGACTATAGGGACTTCAAAACTCATGAAATAGAGCTGGAAATCTTTGGGAAACAGCTGGGCCGTCCCTCAAACAGGCTAAACACAGAGTGTCCACGGCACCCAGCAATTCCACCCCGAGGTGCACTCGACAACCTGCACACGAACGTTCCCAGCAGCGTCATTCACGGTAGCGCCGACGTGGAGAATCCCCAACATCCGTGAACAGGATGCGATACAATGGAATGTATTTTGCAATAACAAAAACGAAAGTCTGAAACTTGCTACAGTGTGGACGAACCTTGAGGTCATGACGATAAGGGAAAGAAGCCAGTCACAAAGACCACTGTGTGATTCCATTAATGTACAATGTCCACCACGGGCAGGTCCATGTCGCACGTAGATCAGTGTTGCCAGGGACCTGGGGAGACGGATAATGGGGAGTGACTGCTCAGTGGTGGAGGGCCCTTTTGCTAGGCGTGAAAAGTTCTTAACGCAGATTGTAGTGATGAATGCACAGCTCTGAATATCCTAAAGAACACGGAGCTGCACATCGTGGGTGAAGAGCACAGCGTGTGAATTGCACATCTGCTATAAAGAAAATAAAGAGCAGTAGGAATAAAGACTTGGCCAGGCTCTGCCCAAATCCCAGGCGCAGTGACGCTCATTAAACCAATCTGACGACATCTCCAGGCCCAGACAGAAAATACGATGTGGCTGGCGCACACTTCCAGGTCAGAATCTCCTTCCAAAGTGTCACTTAGTGGCTCCGAGGTGAATTCTGAGTGAAGGTGAATTCCGTTCAGTGAACCATCATGCTCTTCTCAGTTTTATTTTACTGATTTACTTATTTTGCTCCATGTGAATTCCTGAAGTCTTTAAATTCATTCACTGATGAAATTCCTAATGTCAAGAGTATATTTCTAAGAATGCCAGAAATAAATACTGCACCAAGGAAGTTTGTCATTGTACTCTGATTACTGTTTCTGTTCCATTTCTTTGGTTTCTTCTATAGGAAAATCTAGAATTCTTTCTGTCTTCCATATCTCTTATCCTCTTTATATTTTTGTCCTGTTTTGGGCTCTGTATTCTCAGAAGTCATAGTTTTCCCAATACCACTAATTCAGTTTCTACATCTGTTTTCTGCTTATCTCTGCTAATGCATTTTAAGATTTTTTGTTCTATAAAACAGTCCAATGTTAGCTTTTCAGTTTGGCACACAGTGCTGGTAATTTCTCCAAAACTCTCTGTCTTCTCCATGCAACCCTAATGAACGTCGTCGTCTTCATCCGCACAGCGTACCTTACCAGACACTCACCCCGGCTGAGGGACGTCACCGCTGTCCCGGGCCCCGTGAGCAGCACGGACCCCCGGTCCTCTCCCCGCTGTCTGAGAGCACAGTGAATCACCTCCCGACCCGAGCTCCCGCGACGAGATGCGTACGGTCTCCCGGGAAACTGCTTATCATTTATTTCTTGATGGTTATCATG
Organism: Ailurus styani; assembly: GCA_002007465.1. NCBI lineage: Eukaryota > Metazoa > Chordata > Mammalia > Carnivora > Ailuridae > Ailurus > Ailurus styani. The sequence continues at coordinate 534,540 of LNAC01000804.1, read as the reverse complement.
AACTGTGCGGGGATCCACCCTCGGCACTGCCGTGGGGTCTCACCATGATAACAAAGAAGCTCATTCCTGGGAAAGCAGCCGGGTCTTCCCCTCGCTGGGAGGAGCCACGTCCTAAAGCAGCGCTGGGCCCACGCCGTGGAGCTGGCTGGTTTGGATTCTGGACGGCGGATGCATCTTCTCAGCTGTACCTTCTGTGGTCGGTCCTCGTTACTATCAGGCATCGTTTGGGGGGAAAATTGCCTCACACCCCATCACGGGATTATGATGTCAAAAGTGTTAAGAGGATTATGGCGAATAAAATAAACCAAAAGGACTCCAGCGAGTTACTGAATATGAGAACCTTAGTACAAGAAGGCATGTGCTTTTTGGGGAGGAAAAAGAACCAGAGTGTGTGTGCACTGTTAACTTCGGAATTAAAGTCACAGTTCTGTTCTTTCCCATGTTACAGAACATAAGACTTCTCTGCCTCCACTGCCCTCAGAGCCGTGATTTACACAGACTGTATTTAACAGTCACACGTGACTTCGAGAATTAAATCACTTATTTGAGGGATTGGCATTCATCCTTGAAATTCATTAGATATGAATACTTGCCACAGACTTTCAGGAGACTTAGCTATAATCCGTAAAGTTCCGCAACAATAAAGATGCCGTCTAGGGCGCCTGGGTGGCTCAGTGGGTTAAAGCCGCTGCCTTCGGCTCAGGTCATGATCCCAGGGTCCTGGGATCGAGGCCCGCATCAGGCTCTCTGCTCAGCAGGGAGCCTGCTTCCTCCTCTCTCCTCTCTCTCTGCCTGCCTCTCTGCCTACTTGTAATCTCTCTCTCTATGTCAAATGAATAAATAAAATCTTAAAAAAAAAATAAAGATGCCGTCTAGTTTTCTCTGTCTTCAGTACTAAATTCTCTGATTACCACCAGAAACATGCAGACTGAGAGCAAGGTTTCTGTGAGCAGTTCCTTTTGCACAGCACAGGGGCGAGGGGCACCCATCTCCGCACAGTCAAAAATCCATGTACAACTTTTGACCCCCCCCCAACGTAACTACTGATAGCTTGCTGCCGACCAAAGCCTTACCCAAAATATACACGGTAGATGAACACCCACTTTATAGCTGGATTGGACGCCGCACTTACAATGAGGTGAGCTAGAGAAGAGAGAATGTTACTAAGAAATGCACAGGAAAGACAAAATACATTTACCGCATTATCCTGTATCTATTGAAAAAACAAATCCACCTGTAAATGGGTCTGCGCGGTTCAAACCTGTGTTGCCCGAGGGTCCAAGTGTGGTGAGAGCCGCAGGTGATGTCGAGGCCTCCCGCGAGCTACAGCAATAGCACAGTGTGGTGCTGGCACAGGAGAGAGGCCTGTGTGTGCCTGTGGATGTACGCGCGTGTGCGCAAGTGCACGCACAGGAGTCCAGAGAGAACACCCGGAGATGGAGCCTACACAGTTTTACTCACACGGCCAAAGAAGTTGAATGAGGAAGGGGTAGTCTTCTCGAAAAACACAGTTGGGACAATCAGAGAACCATCTGCGACGAAGAGGAACCCCACCTGTTACTTCTCGAATTCCACAGAAAGTACCCAAACCGGATCCTGGACTCTCATGCGAGAGCGAGTTCGACCAACTTCTACACCAAAACAGAGACTCACGGCTGCAGGTTCAGCACACGAAAGAGGAGCCAGAGCAGTAAAAAACCGAAGGGAAGAAAGAAAACCGGGGAAGTGGAGGCTGGGGAGCTGAGCGGTGTGTGCCTCGCAACGGGCAGAGCCAAGGACGTGAGACAGCAAACAGCCTGGAAAAAGACGTTTGCAAAACACGTGTCTTGGGTCGGATAAGGGGCTGCCTGCAGAGCACCCAACGTCTACCGCTCACGTTACGAGGAGAGACAACTCTATACAAAATGGGTAAAATCCAACCCGCGGGCTTTCGTCCTGAACATAAAAAGAAACCTTAGAGCTTCGTTGTAACAAGACGAAGAACGCGACAAAGGGCAAGCCCTCAGGCGAGCTTCATGACGGACGCCAGCCCCCGGGAAGTGCACGCGCGGACGAGATGCGGCCCGAGCACCGCGTAGACCCGGCGCGCCGCCGCTCGCTCACCGCTGCTGGGACCGCAGGCCCGCCGGCCCTCCCGACGCGGTTCAGCCG
>LNAC01000804.1:466238-512339 GCA_002007465.1 Ailurus styani | reverse complement strand
AAGCCGGGCGGCTCCGGCGCCGCGACCGTCGGGGACCGCGGCTCCCGGACCGGCCCGCGCCCCCGCCTGCCCTCGTCGCCCTGCGCGGGCGGCCGCGTCCGGAGTCGGGCTCCACCCCGCAGCCCCGGGCTCTGCGGACGGTCCTCCCCGCCTGCGGACTCCGAGCGTCCTGATTTCGATGCCAGTGTACGGTAGCTTGGGATGAGTTTCGGGAGAACACACACCCGCACCGGCCGCCAACCCGACGAGCAGAAGGCTGTCCTCCGCTTCCGAACCGCGTGCCCCGGCCTGCGGGCCCGAGCTCGCACACGCCGGCTCCGCATCGGGCAGCCGAGGCCCGAGCGCCCCGGAGCTGAGCTCCCCAGAATGCCCCACAGGTGACGGCGGAATGGGTACCGAACAAACTCTGGGGACGCTGCTTTCCAGACTCCAGCCTGGTTTTTGCGGCTGCACCGAGGTGTGGCTGACAGAGCACCCTGCAAGCTTCAGCCTGTGCGTTTGATGCACTTCGGGGTCTCAGTGCGATCACCACCCTGGCACCCGCCAAGCGCTCCAGGTCCCAAAGCCCCGTCCGTCTCTTCTGTCTTACCAGCTTCCAGGTACGTTAACAGGGTATCGGTAACTGCGGCCGCCATGCCGTTCTTCGGCTCCCAGACCTGCCTCCTCCTGTGACTGAGAATCTGTACCCTCTGACCACCATCTCCCCATCTCCCCCACCTCCCAGCCCCACTACCCTTTCAGTTCTCTTTAGACCCCACTTGTATGTGAGATTAGACACTATTTCTCCACGTCTCACTTGTTTCACCGAGCATCGTGTCTTCACAGTCCAGCCATGTTGCTGCAGGTGGCAGGATTGCCTTCTTTCCCGGGCCGAGTAATACTTCATCTTCTAGGTATATTCATGTGTACATGCACATACCCGTATCTACGTATTTATCACAGGTATGACATTTGATACACACACCCCCACATCTTTATCCATCAACCATTGCCGGCCGCCGTTGAGGTGTCTCGACTACTGAGTAATGGTGCCGTGAACACATGAGTGCAGATATCAAATATCCCGTTTGCATTTCCTATGGACATATCCCCAGGAGTGGGGCTGCTGGATAGCATGGTAAGTCCATTTTTAATCTCTGAGGAACGGTCCCAGTTTTCCATGGTGGCTGCACCAATTTACAACCTGTTTTGACTGTGAGCAGGCCTGGGCTTCTAACCCACAGGCGCGAGAAGAATTAGGCTTTCCAGATTTCTCTCTCCTTTGTAACCCCATCTATCCTGGACAGAAGCTATTGGAGCTTCTAACACTCAGTGGTTTCCTAGAATGTAAGCTCTTGAAATGCAAAACTTCGGTCTTTGTGTCCCTGGTACAGTGTGCCCCAAACAAAAGACGTTTCTTGGGTTCATGTGTAAGGAATATCGTACTACTGTCTGTTTATGGCAAGACAGAATCAGGAGAAGGCGGTGTACGAGAGCGTTCGCGCTGAAGCTGCGTTTTCGGAAAGCGTGTGAGTGCGGTGCTCCCGGCTGCCTCCCCCATAGCTCATCCCCCTCCTCCATCAGGGCCTCCGTAATCTCAGTCGCCTGGACAATTTACTCTTAGGTTTACAATGTACCCTTGTGTCTAACCAAGCTCTTCAAAGGCGTCTCCTCCACTGGCCATCAGCTCAGCTGGCTCCCAAGCCCCGGGCCCCCTATCAGCCCCACCTGACCTCACACCGCCTGGGCCAACCCAGCGCTGATCTTCACCTTCTCCCTGGGGCCTTGTTCCGCCGGCACCACAGCTCCCCTGGTGGCCTGGAGGACCACAGGCAGAGCCACACAGGGGACACCAGACCTCCACCTTTGGGATGGTTCCATGTCTCCGTGGCCTCTGTCCCTCAAGTCCTGGCTGCCACTACCATGGAGTCCAGTCTTTACTGTCCCCAGATCCTCAGGACTCCTTGGCTCTGCAGGGTTTTTAAACGGGCAGAGCCCTTGATCAGAGACCACAGAGCGTGAGGCTCACCCCAGAACTTCCCTTCTCTCCAGCATCTCCAGCCAGCAAGTTCTGGCGCCACTGGTTCTTCTCCGCATTCAAAATGTATGGTGTTTTCGGGGGGTGGGAGGGTAGGGATAGGGTGGATGGGTTATGGACATTGGGGAGGGTTTGTGCTATGGTGAGTGCTGTGAAAGGTGTAAGCCTGATGAGTCACAGACCTGTACCCCTGGGGCAAATAATAAAAAAAAATAAAAAAATAAAAAAACCCAAAATGTATGGTGTTTTCTATCCAGCTTTTACAGTTGCTCATTTTCAGAGAGATGGTCAAATACAGGTTTCTCCATCGCAGCTACAAGCAGCAAAATCTTGTGTGGTTTTAAAATCGCATTTGCTCCAAGAGAAGTATGTTTGTGTATATCATATCTTGGTGTTGTTTAAACTGTGAAAATTCACTGAACAGTAAACAAAAACCTATTAATTATTTTAAGAAAAAAACATCGTTTATGATCATTTATGGTATTCCTAGATTTATAAAAACTGGTATTTATGTGAATCATATCTGAAACTCACACATTGTTGTTGAAAATGGTTGATGTTTATATGGTAAGGAGTTGAAGTGAACACTATTTTTGAAACTCTTTTAGAAACATGATGTGACATTATAAAGAATACCGTGAGGTAATCCACACTAACAAGGCTACTCAGAACAGAAAAGAGGAAAGAAGAGGAGGATTATCAGAGGGAAATCTCTCCAAGGGACAGCTGGGGACGTCCTGGCAGCGAGCTCAGAGGACTGAGCCAACCAGACAATGCTACAGGAGTGAATGCCTAAAACTGTGTGTGAATATCTCTATCTTTCACCACTTTCGATTTGCAATATTTTTTCAATCATTCGCAAGTTTCAGCAACTATGGATCGAGTGCTGACACCGTCCGGATGGTTTCCTAGATCCCAGGAATGTGATTAATAGAAGAGCAGCGGGTCCTCAGGAGCTCAGGGTCGAGCGGCTTGCTCACATGGAATTACTACCTTCCTTACTACATGCATTGCAGACATTTTATGACCCATGTAATAAAAATGTCCACAAATTAGCTCCTGACATACATGTGTTCAATATTCCTGAGAATGAATCAATGAACCCATAACCGATTATGTCACTATATCCTTACCTGAGTAAGATATTTGGAGAAGATATTAAAAAATATCTGGTAGGCACTGGAATATTCAAATATGCACTTCAGTTTTTAGAATGGTCTACAAATAGAAACAAGCCATGAATACATTAAGGCTTGACTCATAACCAAGTACTCAAACCTTATTTTCAGTTATGTAAGTGTGCAGAGGCCGAGGAGCATCAGTTTCTGAGCACAGAGATACTTAGATTTTCACAGGCTTAAGATGACTGTAAGTATTTGAGCTCTCAGAACAGACGGAATATTCCAGGGCCGGAGTGTCACCCTTATGGGGATAAAACCAGCTCTGCATTGAGGTAATAATCAGCTGTATTGGATTCCCAAGGTCCTTTGTCAAAGTCTGATGAATGAATCTATCAAAACGGAGCCAAATTTGCCAGGATAGTAACCCATTACACCACTTCCTTGAGAGTCATTACTTAAACCCAAGGCAAACAGCGTTTCCGTTCACAAGCTCTCCTCGTTCACATGACTAACCAGCAACTTTACAGAAGATGATTCTCATGTTTCCCTCAATAAATCGACGTTTCATCTGTATATCCACCAACATGGCTCCTGGAACAGTGTCAACCCCTGGTCACCACGGAAAGTTCTAACCAGATTCGATTCATTTCCACGTCCCGGGGGGGGGGGGAACCAAGAGAGGGGCAACGGAGAGCCTCGCTGTGGGGACCAGCAAAGCTGCGCGATCTGACGCTTCGTGGCTAAGCACGTTTTTAAATTCCTACTTAAACTCTAAAAGAGGATGCATTCTTCAACCCAGCCCCAAAGTGCAGCCACGCGACCCCGTGCAAGAACGAGAGAGAGCTAAAGGCTATCACTCCCGGGTCTCAGGGGGACGGATGACCTCCCCACGTTGTGCGGCCACGCGCCACACACCACGTCTGTCGCCACGAAGAGGCACGCCAGCTCACGATCACAACTCCACTTGGTCATTATTATGATCACGTGTATTTTTATAACCCTAAAGGGGGTGGAAATGTGTTGTTAATTTATCCAAACGTAAGTAGTAGAAGAAATTTAGGAAATTTAAATTAACTAGACTTGCCATACAAAACGAAGACCTTAGGGAAGCTGAAATGAAAAATTCAGCTTCGCCGAATTTGTAAAATTTTACGCTGATTTTGTAAATCAAAATTATCCAACCAGACTGATTTGTCAAAGGTTGACCTTTGGTTGCTTTGAATTTGGGAAAGATGCTATTGTGCTGCATTTTCTCGGGCAAGCTTGTTCTTTTTTTCTTTTCCAATAAAACTCTAGCGCACTCCAAGGGTTAGGCATTAGTTTTCTTCAATGTTCTTGGAATTCAAGGAATATTAGATTTATATAAACACTTATTAGTCTATAAACCAGTCAGAAAAGTGTTCCTTTGTTGCAAGAGGCCCCATAATCTAATTTATTCCTGCACTCTGGGGGAGGGATATAGTCAGCATCACATGGTGACAGCCAAGGCTTTTTCCGATTACAGGTGTGCACAGACTCACAGAGAACTGGCAACTTCAGGCTCTCAAGTGCAGACCAAAGTCAGCCCAGGAACGCGAAGACAAGTAGGTCCAGACGGCCGAACTGCCCTTCCTGGTGGTGGTGACACATGGTCCTGCACAGACAGACGAAGGAAAAGAGGAACCCAGCCAATTCCCTGCTGTGCCTACCAGAGAGCTACCATCACAAGTCAGGCTTCCGACCGCCGTTGCTGCCTCCCGCAGAGAGCTTGACCCCCAGGGACCAGCACCCGCTGGTCTGAGAGCCAGAACCGGAACCATGACGGTCGGCGTCAGTGTCCGCTCAGCTGGGCTGAGGGCCCGGCCGTCCAAGGAAGCCCTGGGGGTGTTGCTGTGTAGGTATTTTGCAGACGTGGTTGGCAGACTTTTGAGTAAAGCAGCTTTCCCGCCATAATGTGGTGGGCCTCATCTGATCAGTTGAGGTGTCCAGAGCAAAAACAGGCTTCTCGAAGAGGAGGAACTTCTACCTGGAGACTGAAGTGCTGGCCTGCCCTGCAGACTTTCAGGCCCTCCTCAGTCTTCCTCTCTCAGCCCCCTCCGTGGGTACAGGGAGTCAGAGCAGGGTGCTGTGTACACACACGCACCCTCCTGGCTCGCTGATTCTGGGGGACCCTGACTAACTCAGACACGAGAGCAGTTGGGGGAGAACGTCCGCCAAGGTAAAGTTCTCTTGGTCCCTGCCCCTCACTCGGGGGTGTCCCCAGACTCTGAAAACATGTCCGGCGCAGGGCACTTTGTCTGGAATGGGCGTCCGACGTCTTGGGGGGAGACCTCCAGGATGGTGAATTTATAATGTTCAAAACGTGAAAAGTATGACTTTCATCCCAACATAAACTAAGCATGTGTGAGGTTAAATAAACACATCAACTGGGTCCAGGAAGAAGCCGAGGCTGGTACGTAGGTGTGATTTGGTGGCTTTGTCTAAAGATGAACAGTATCAGCAACCATGACCAGCACTGTCTATCAGAGATGGAGCATGATGGCCAAACAAGCCTTATTTCAGGAATTAGAGTTGGTTTAACATTAAAACACTCATCAATTAAGCGTGCCACATTAACACACTGAAAGAAAAATAATCAAATGGTCACCTCAGTAGACTAAAAACAGGTTTGGATATAATAAATGTCCATTCATGATAAATTCTTAGCAAACTAAGCATAGAAAGGCTCTACCTTAATAATATAACAGCATCAACCCAGACCTACCTTCCTCCAAGCGTTAGCTCAGCAGCTGGACCGCGCAGGGTGCAGCTGGGGTGCAGCGTGAGCACAGGCAGAGCCCGGGGGGCTGCGCACGGAGGAGGTCGTGCCCGGCCTGAGAGCACACAACTCAGCCCAAGGGCCCCGTGTCCGTGTGGTCCCGCCGTCCCTGGACCACAGCCCATGCCCGTTGCCTGCAACAAGTCGGACGCCTACCCTCAAAGCGTGCATGTCTGGAGCTTGCTGTCTCCTGCTCTGTGCCGCCTGAAGTGAACCCCCAAATATGACGCCTGCACCCCCAGCAGCCGCCACACGGAAGCACCACCTGCCAGAGTGTCCATCAGAAGGCCCTCTACCTGTCCATCCTAACAGGTTTTCAGTGTGCACGTGTGAGCGTGTGTACAGGTGTGCATATGCGAGTGCAAGCATGTGTACATGGCGTACACGCATGGACATATATGTACGTGTGTGCACACATATGTGTGCACGTGCGAGTGTGTGGACTACATACATGTGTGCACACTGCGTGCAGGCATGAGCTGTGTACATGTGTGCATACTGCGTGTGGGTGTGAGCTGTGTACATGTGTGTGCATACTGCGTGTGGGTGTGAGTGTGCATACATGTGTGTGTGCACTGCATGCAGGCGTGAGCTGTGTACATGTGTGTACACTGCGTGCGGGTGTGAGCTGTGTACATGTGTGTGCATACTGCGTGTGGGTGTGAGTGTGCATACATGTGTGTGTGTGCACTGCGTGCACTGCATGCAGGCGTGAGCTGCGTACATGTGTGTACACTGTGTGCGGGTGTGAGCTGTGTACGTGTGTGCATACTGCGTGTGGGTGTGAGTGTGCATACATGTGTGTGCAATGCATGCAGGCGTGAGCTGCGTACATGTGTGTACACTGCGTGCAGGTGTGAGCTGTGTACATGTGTGTGTATACTGCATGTGGGTGTGAGTGTGCATACATGTGTGTGTGCACTGCATGCAGGCATGAGCTGCGTACATGTGTGTACACTGCGTGCAGGTGTGAGCTGTGTACATGTGTGTGCATACTGCATATGGGTGTGAGTGTGCATACATGCGTGTGTGCACTGCGAGCAGGTGTGAGCGTGCATACACGTGTGTGCACACTGCATGAAGGTGTGAGCTGCATACGTGTGTGTGCACACTGTGTGCAGGTGTGAGCATGTGTCCCAGAGGCTTCACATTTACTCCATCTCACAGGCGAAGAAACGCAGGTGGGGAATCTTATGGATGCCGGAGGAGGCCGTGTGATGCCAGGTGCTGGGACCCTGAACCAGACAGAGGGCGCCTGTCTCTTAGTGTCTCCCGCAGCCTGCAGCTGCTCCGCCGACCTCCCAGAGCGCCTTGACCATCCGTCCCACGGGGATGTGGGGGCGGCCCCCTGGCCCCAGCTCGGAAGCACGTGCAGTCCCCAGGGGGCTGGATCAGGGCTCAGCAGAGACCCAAGTACAGCCTGCAGCCTGTCACCTGCCACGTGTGTTCTGCTTCCCCACAAGCGACGAGGAAGATTTGCTTTGCCTCCTAAGGCCATTTTGAGGATTGAGTGAGATAATATGAAGCCTGCTTAGCTCTCCCTGCTCTCAGAGTGAGCTCCCCATAAATACCAGCAGGGATATTAAACAGACATCGCAATCAGGGGCCATGTGTGTGGGATGTGATGTGCTCCGCTCAGCACCTCACGGGAGCTCATGAAAGAGCCATGAGAATTATTAGATTTGGTGGATGTAGTTCTCAAACACTAAGTTTTTAATCTTGTATCTTAAAGGATGTCCAAATATCACATCCCACACACACGGGAAAAAGTAGTTTCTGGGAAATAAATACTTTTAATTTAAAAGAGGGAAAGATTATTAAACTGTGTTTTCCTCATTAAGGACTAAATTATTTTTTAATCTCTCTGCCTGAGAGATTGCATCATTTAAGACAATTAAGCTGTATTGTATGTGTTATCTCATGACATATTCCCAACAGCTCTCAGATGCAGGCAAACAGAACACAACATATGTTAGCAACATGAGCCCCAGGTGTGAGAGACCAGAGCAATTTACCAGCAAACACTGAATTATAAATCCCACGTGTTCATCGAGCTCTGAGGTTCTGTCTCAAATAGGGCCTTCAGTTCTTTCTCTTGTCATCTAATGCTCTCCCGGGAGCAGGTGATGTGAAAGGTGCTGAAGAGACAGGGAACCTGGCGGCGAGGGCTGGGATTGTGGTCGTGGACAGTGGGGAAGGACCATCACATGCGGCAGGTGCCTGTCTGGCGGGAGAGGTCAAGGTGGACCTCGGATGGACCTGTACTTGTTATAACTCATCGCAGAATTCTTCCTCAGGTCCCTGGGGCACATGCAGAAAACCAATGAGTGTGCAATTTCTGAGACCCGAGTAACAGATTTGGGCTGTGCTGTATTGTTCATTTATGTGTTACTTTCCTCAGGAAATGAGGCCTTTGGGATCTTTTACCCCATGCATTCAACTTTGTAGACTTATTAATGAGCACAGGAAAAACCCCACAAAGAATATTTGTTAAATAAGTAAACAGATGAGATTTCTTTCTCTTTAGTACTATTATAAGGGAAGATGTTACATCTTATCTGTGAGAATTGAGATAAAATTAATACAATGTTTTGAAAAATCCAGAATTTAAAAGGCGATACCAAAAAGAATTATATTATTTCTTTACTTTTTTAAAGTAATTACTGTGTGCTGGGAACTGGCTTAGGTGGTGTGGATCCAGTGAGAGCAAGATTGATTTGATTTGCATGGTGTGGCCACGGTGCTGTTTTATTCGGTGACTTATCTTTAGCAGATGTAGTGAGGTCAGCATTGCAGAAATGAGCACTATATTATTTGCAGCACTTGAGTGCCTTGAGGAAGATTCTCTGCCCTTGCAAACTCACACGGGGATATCTCTTCAAAACATTTGGGTGCTCAGTAGGTGTTTGGAATACACTTCCTCAGAAATCAGCCCTTAACACAGGCAAAATTACGAGAGCCGCGTATGGAGCTAAGGCAGGAAGGGCCGGCAGTGAAGGCAGTCTGGTAATGAAGCTTCTCAGCACACAGTCCATCTCCTACTGTCCAGCCCCCCACTCTTCCCCACGTTGCTTAGAGGTCACTGGCAAATCAGTATCCCAGCCCTCGGGGAAACGTCATCGGTCCTCTGTCGTCATCAACTCTAGGTGCCGTGGGGGTCGCTCTGAAAGCTGAACGGCCCTTCAGCGTCCGTGGATGGTGCTGGCTTGTCTCTACCCACCCAGAGCTAATCGTGCTGGGACGGTACGTTTGAATTCATTTATAACTTACTATAGTCTTTACAAAAAGGGCTCCCGTTATTGACAATGACACCTCCCCCCATTTTCACTTTATAAGTAATCTGAAATATTTGGAAAAAAATAGAAAATCCAGATATTCAAAAATACAGAAAAATGTTAAGCAAAATTCCATTATGTTGCTATAATCATTGATGTAAACCTTCTCAAATATTACTCCTCCTGCATGTGTGAGGATAATTAACATTAAATTTAATATATATTATTAGCCTGACCATGTGCTATTATGCATTGAGACCTGCTCTCTATTATGCTTTCTCAACTAAAATATATTTAAACTATTGTCTGTGTGATTATGAGGTTAAATCACTTTAATCGCTACATAATATTTCCGTTTTGGGGTGTGGCATGAGATATTTAACCCATTTTATATTGTTGAATACTGTGATGGTCGATTTTATGTGTCAGCTTGATGCAGTGCCCAGATAGATGGTCAAACATGATTCTGGATGTTTCTGGGAGGGTGTTTTTGGATGAGATTCACATTTACGTCAGTGAACCGAGTAAAGCAGATTGTCCTCTCCAATGTGGGTGGGCCTCATCCAACTAGTTGAAGGTCTGAGTGGAACAAAAAGGCTGATGCATCCCCTGGCAAGAGGGAATTCTTCTGCCTGACTCACTTTCTGCTGGGATATGGGCTTTTTCCTGCTTTCAGACTCAAACTGAAACATTGGCTCGTTCTGGGCTCCAACTTATAAAACTTGGGATTTGTCAGCCTTCACAATCACAGGGTCCCGCTCCCTAGAACAGAATTTGTACATTATTATATTATGATGATGATGTTATATTATAATGTTATTATGTTATCGTGTCATATTATTTTATCTTATTATATCATGTTGTTAAAATATTATCTAACTTGTTCTGTTTCTCTGCAGAACTGTCATGTAGCTATGTCAGATGTTCCAGCCACCTTAGGAATTTTAAAGATTATTCTAGACAGAAACCCCCCCAACCAACCTCCCCCCCTTCGAGCCTTTGCTTATTCACAGTAAATAGTCCAGGTGAGTTGGTTGGAACATCCTCCCGAACACGTCTGCAGCCCGAGGAGGTGTCATACTCTGGATTCATCGTTGGGGGCAGGGCATCCGGGAAGAGATTTTCTTATCTGCCTTCCTTCAAGTGGATCCTGCTTTCTTTGAACTTGTTTACCCTTTCGTATCTGGTTTGATAGTTACTTATATACACATATCTATTCTCCACAAAACCTGAAGGGAGAAGGTCTGTGCTTTTATTATCAGGAGCCCTAAACAAGACGCTCTGCACACAGTAGGTGCTCTGTGCAGCAGGTGCATGGAGAACCCAAGTCCAACGTGCAAGGAAGGTGACTTTGCTAATACAACTCCAGATAAATCAAAAAGTTACTTATTTTTGGAAAGCTGTCTCTAGAGGTATGACTACATTTTAAATGGATTTGCTTAAGTCACATTGAATAACTTCACCCTTGACAGAACTGCGGCATATTTGCTACCACATCTTAAGAAACTCGTGAGCCAAAAATAGAGCTCCCAAGGGGGTATGTACCAAATATCAAATGTAGGCACCAGTGAGAAACTTTCGATAAGTCTTTTCTGGTGTGAATTCTCAATTGCTTGTAATAGAGCTAAAAGAGCTACGTTTTATCTATCATGAAAGGATTTTTTCATTTGCATCTGGTTATGGTCTTTTTCCCCCTTGAAAATAGCTGCTTTGGCCCCGGGCGTGTGTTTGCTCTTCAGCTCTGCACGGCCGAGGACCGGCACTGCCCGGGGGAGGCTGCCTTCTCCCCGGGGTCTCCCGGCCCGAAGCCCCGAGCACTGCACGCCGGGGGGTCCTCCAAACAGCCAGCCTGGCGGCCAGCTTCGTGTGAACACTGCTGAATCGAGCACGGCGGCGTACGAGAATCTCATGACGATTTCCTTCCCACGGAGCTCCAGGGACACTTACCCACCGGGGCTGAGGTCCCGGGCTGGGAGAACAGTCACTTAACGCATGACATTTTGCTGCTATTTCTTCTTGTTCTCACGTGTTACCCTTCACGAGGTCACTTCTAATTCTGAATTTTCATGTTTCTTGGCCCCTAGCACTTTGCTATTTTCAAGGAAGCTTCTGCTGTTAATCCCCTTTGCTTATGAAACTTCGGGATTACACCTTGCAGCTTGCTGCAGAACCATGAGCCACAGAGTTGCGGGAAGTTAACGAGGCGCGGTCATTAGCAGACAGGATTTTTTTAAGGTGGGAATGCAGGGAAAAACTTTTCCAGAATTTCTGAAAGCTCCGGGCAGATGCTGTGTAGGCACGGGCTGTGGTCAACAATTCTGGTTTCCTCTGGCGGACTCAGGCTGGGCTGGCGACTCGGGGGACGATCAGGGTGGGATTTCAGACAGAAGAGATGACGACGCTTTGAGGCTCCATTGTCCAGTCAGATTGCACTTGGCTGGTTCTGTGTACACTGACGTGCACGCGCAATCACTTGCACACACCGCAGGCACACACGGAAGCCGGCAGCCCGCGGCAGCTTGCATGCGGCCTGAACCCCGGCGGCCCCGTCTGGACGCGTGGGCGCCACTGGACAGGGACCGTTTAGGAGCCGTCTTATCCCAGAGCCGTGTTCGCTTCTCCCTCGGAAATGACCACCGCAGAAACTACTGAGCGGCCCACGTGCGAGCTTACGTGTGTCTCCCGGGCTCCGTGGAGCGTGCTGCCTCCCCGCGGGGGCTGAGTCCCCAGAACCGGCTCCGTGTTCCCTCCTCAGCTGCTCCCTCCCTGGAGTTGATCCTGATCTTGCCTTTGGAGGAGGTGACCCGTGACGGACGCTGGAATTCGGAGGAGGCACCCTCCCCACGGCTGCTCGGGGCCGCCTCCCTCCCTGGCCAGCTCCCCTCCCGCCACCCTGTTGCACCCGGAATTACCCCAGCTTTACGGACTCACCAGCACTTTCCCTCCAGAGCACATACGATTCCTTAACGGCGATTTATACCCTCCTGGGTTTTGACTAACGAGTCCATCAGTGGCAAGATTTTTGAAAGCGGCTCTATCAGTGGGAATTTGAAGAATAAAATGACTGTTCATTTAAACACGAATAAAGCTCAGGGGATGAAAGATAGGAAGTGAGTCTCATCACTCAGGTACCAGGATCCCATGTCTTTTTTTCCAGCTGTTTTTGCACAGACGTGCTGTGTTCCTAAGGACACACGTGAGTACAGGCTGACGGGATGCACTACACAGAGAGAAGGCTTCTGATATTCTGTCTTCGCCTCCTCTTCCTTATCAGGACTCATGTGGGGAAACTGAGGCATTTGCTGCACTGGGCTGTGCTGCGTTTGCACATCTGACGTTACCCTTGACATCCAGGGGGTGCAAACGGTTTCTGCAAAATGCCAGCTCTTGAGATTGAAGGCTTTATGGGCCCTATGCGGTGTCTCATTTTCTTTTTTTTTTTAACATCTTAATTTAATTTTATTTTTTCAGTGACCCAAGATCCACTATTTATGCTCCACACCCAGTGCTCCGTGCAATCCATGCCCTCCTTAACACCCACCACCAGGCTCACCCATCCCCCATCCCCGCCCCTCCATAACCCTCAGCTTGTTTCTCAGAGCCCATGGTCTCTCATCTCACATCAACCTTTTCAATTCAAGTAAAGCGTTTACCACCCCATAAAGAGTAGGGATGTGTGTCTGGTGACGATAAAGTGTCCGTGATGGTCCCACGTGGAAGCCACTGGAGAAGCCCACCGCAGCGTGGGACTCGTGTCTTGCTTCCCACCAGGAGGATACAGCAGAAGTGACGGGACTTCACTCTGGGGACCACCCTGTGTTGAGGACGCCTCAGCGGGGTCTCTTGCTCTCCCGCTGGCGATGCGACTTGCCCACGGAGAGGCCCGGGCAGGGGACCGCACGGAGCACAAGCTGCTGGGCCTTCATGTCACAGCAGCGGGGACGGATTCCAGCAACACCTGCGTCACGTGGAGGTGCCCCCCCAGGCGAACCGCGCATGAGAACACAGCCCAGCGACCCTGCGGGAAGCCTGCGCAATCCCGAGCACCTAAGCCTGGACTCCACCCGCAGGAACCGTGTGACCGCGAGACCACGTGCACACCCCACAGCCAGTGCGCCCACGCATCCGCTGACGGACGTCTGGCTCGCTCCACAGTTGGCGATTGCGGACCTCGCACGTGCCCCTTCGGATCACTGTGTTTATATCCTTGGGATAAATACCTGGTAGTAACATTGCTGGGCCGTAGGGTAGCTCCACTGTTAACGGCTTGAGGAACCTCCATCCCGTTTTCCAGAGTGGCTGCACCCGCTTGCGGACATCACTCAGCCATCAGAAAGAATGAAATCTCGCCATTTGCAACGATGTGGCTGGAACTGGAGGGGATTATGCGGAGTGACGTACGTCAGAGAGAGACAGTTATCATCTGATTGCACACTCACAGGTAGAATTTAAGAAACAAAACAGATGAACATAGGGAAGGGAAGGAAAAATAAAATGAGATAAAAATAGACAGGGAGGCAAACAAGATGGGATGGGGAAGGAGACAAACCATAAGAGACTCCTAATCTCACAAGACAAACCGAGGGTTACTGGGGGGTGGGAGGGCAGGGATAGGGTGGCTGGGGGATGGACATTGGGAAGGGTTTGTGCTTTGGTGAGTGCTGTGAAAGATGTAAGCCTGATGATTCACAGACCTGTACCCCTGGGAAAAATAATAATAATAAAAAATTAAAAAAAAACAAAAAACAAAACAAAAAAAATAGATCTGTCTCAGCGATCAGTGAAAGCTAAACTAGTCATCACCAATTACCACTGTCATTCCAGCGGAGTCATGTATTACCAGGTCCGGCCACTAGATGGCAGGTGGCCCCTCCCTGAGCTCCTTCTGTCTCCACCTGTCAGGATTCTGCGTCTTTTCCCTGTTCCTTAAACAAGGAATATTTACAACATTCCTCCATTGTCCTTTTAATAATTCTTGAAACTTCTTGTGCCTTCGTTATCCCCCCAAACAGACTATTATCCAAATGTCCCGGGTGCTATAAATGTATCCGGTGTCCATCCCATGACCACGGCTGAACGTGCCTGGCCGGGCAGGGCCCCCGGGGCTCGGCCGGGGGGCCGGGAGGTGCTCCCGTGTGGCCCCAGTCAAGGCCACCCTTAGGAGGGGTGCAGAAGGCAGGGGCCATGTCTGGTGTGTCTCTCAAACCACGGGACCTGCGGGTGTGAGGGGGTGCGGGCCTCTGTGCGTCTGTGCCCGCCGCCAGCTGAGCCGCTCTGCAGAGCATCCAGACGCTGGGGGGGACGTGGAACGGTCAGTCCCAAGCTCCTCGGTCTCTCGAGGCTGAGTCAGCCATTCGATCAAGGTCACAGTGCTTTTTCAGGCAGCTCCAAGGCAGTTTTGGGCCAGAATCCATCCTTATTTGGAAAGAAGCATTTAACGGCAAGTGTGCAGAGCAAGTCAGCGTGTGCCCAGCTCGGCGTGCCCGCGAACGGAGAGGGGTCCCAGCCGAGCGCGGCCCCACGTTGCTGCTCCCCCAGCCTGCGGCCCCCGCCCCGAGCCTGCCCACGAAGGTAGATGTCGGGGCCTGAAAAGGTCTCAAACTGCAGATGATGAGAAAGACTTTGGCACGGATGAATCAAATGATTGGACAACATTATCTTGTTTTTATCTATCTGCTCAATCTTACATGGTAGTAAAGCCTCCCAAGAAGGATCCCACGGTCATGTCAGGAAAGTGCTAGAAGGAGTAAGGATCTCCTTCTAGGGATTTTACCGCGGGGGTGCACCTGGGTCACCCACGCCTGCCGTGTCACTGCGCTGCGTTGAAGGTGTGTGCGGGGACGGCACCGAAGCTGTGCCCACAGGGCCGCGAGCAGCGGTGAGGACACCGCGTGTCTACCGGAGCCCAGACCCAGTGAGAGCGGTGCCGGCGAGGGTCGGTGCCGCAGACAAGCAGGCGGGGTGCGGCCGGCTGGGCCTGCTGATGCACTCCTCTGGAACCCGCGGCACCCTGCAGACGGCTCTAAGTCAGATGCCGTGTCAGTGACACGGGACACGTGTCCTCGACTAGAGCAGGGACCCGTAGCCTTTCCTTCCCCTCCCCACCCTGGGGTGGCCTCCGACCATCCCTCCCTTTAGCTGATGCAGCAGAGACCCTCCAGGAGTGAATGTACTCGCGTGCAGACAACACACACACACACACGCACACAAGCACACGGATGCACACACACAAGCACACGCGAGCACATGGACACACACGGGCACATACATGCACACACGGATGCACACACAAACACACACACGAGCACATGGACACACAGGCACACACACGCACACACACAAGCACAGAGACATATACACAAGCACACGGATGCACACACACACATACATGGGCACATGGACACACACGGATGCACACACACACACACGCGCGCGCCGCGGCACACATGGACACAACCCCACACGCGGCTGCCCTCTCGGTCCCCGTGCGGCTCTGCCCTCAAAGAGGAAAGCACGGCTGTCAGGGGCGTGCACGTATGGAGCTGGTTACAGCACAGGTCACAGCCTGGGGGTCAGAGACCCCAGAACATTGTTGTCTCCCGTCTGGAGGCCGGAAGTCCGACCACAAGGGGCCCACAGGGCTCTGGGCTGTCGGGGGCTCTGGAGGGCTCGCTTGTGTCCCCAGCTTGTGACGATGGCCTGGCACCCCGGGGTGGCACCCTCTGCCTCACTGGTCAGGTCGCCTTGTCCTCTGTGTGCTGAGACTCCCCACGCCAGGGGCTCACGAGGGTGCATGTGGCTGCGTCTGGGGGTGTTCCCGGGACAGGAGTCTGGGGACTGCGCAGTCGTGTAAAGGGGAACGAGGGGCTGAGCCTTTCTCTGTGAGGGGGCGGCACCCCGCACTCTGCCCCCGGGGGCTCCCTCTGCCCGCTGCCGGTTCTCCGCCTGTCCGTGGGCAGCGCCGTGGCCGGGCCCACGCTCTCCGTGCGCGCCACACTCGACACTGACCCCACGCGCCGCCCTCTGCGGGGACCACAGCGTCCGGTCCTGAGGTCAGCTCCACCGTGCGCTCCCCGGGCCGGCGCCGCCTGGTGATTGTCGCCAGATGCGTGTGAGCCCCTGTTTGTGCAGGGAAACTTCGGGCTATCCATTTCCTGTCCGTCTGTTTTTCTCTGTGATTTTCTCTGACATACGAAATACGCACTTTTCTCATAGAAAGAAGCAGTGCTGCGTGCTACTTCTACTGAAACAGAGCAACCCTGGAGATGCAGAACAAGGCTGCGCGGTCACGGTTCTGCCGGGATGACTGTATCACCGTCGGGTCATTTGGGTCAGCAATGCCGGTCCAGCTTCGA
This sequence comes from Ailurus styani, assembly GCA_002007465.1. Lineage (NCBI taxonomy): Eukaryota > Metazoa > Chordata > Mammalia > Carnivora > Ailuridae > Ailurus > Ailurus styani. The sequence continues at coordinate 495,774 of LNAC01000804.1, read as the reverse complement.
TGTCCCGGTATCGGGTGCCAACCTCCCTGCAGGAGAGGGTCTCAGGTGCGGCCCGGCCCGCCTGCACCTGCTCCCTGCGGAGCGCGGACCGCCGCTGGCCGGGACGTGAGCGCTCCCCGCTCTCCCCGTGCGCACGACGCAGCCTCGGTGACCCTGCAGCGCGTCGGCACCTCTCCGTCGCCCACGCGGGGCGCACAGTGCGGGAGGCCGAGCTTGGGCTGTCCACCCACCTTTCCGTCCACCATCGACCAAATCGGCACCAGCAGCATGACCAGAGGAGCCCAGTCTTCAACGGGGGTAAGGATGCGCCTGGAAGGTCAGTGTTGTGCGGGACACGGAGTGTCCGCTCTGCTCTGCGTGTGCTCGGATTTGGTTCCACCAGCACTCCTTCTACAACCTGCTCAGATGATCCGGAATACTCTTCCTCTGCCACAGGATGAGTTCTGTAGGAGTGCTGGTCCCATCCGAGAGGCTGTCTTATGGGTCTGCTTTTTCCCCCTTACGTACGCTGGCTGTGGCTAATTCTGTGGTCCAGGGCGTGGGAGGGGACAGACTGGACATTCTTAAACCTTCAGGGACAGTTTCTGTGGCAGCCAAAGGACCCACGTGGGGGATGGCCTGTGGCCGGCAGGACCGGGCCCTGGGTCCTAGCTTCCCTGCTCTCCTGAGTCCATGCTATGTTTTCCGACACGCCCGTTCATGCGGAAAGACCCCCACCCCGGTAAGGGGACAATCATCCCAGAGTCACTCAAGATTACAGAGATCAGAGCAGGTTCCCTCAGGGCGGGACACAGAGGGCTTGGGCGAGGGCACATGGGCCTCAGCTCCCAGATCCAGAGAGAGTTCCTCTACAGTCTGGAAGCGTCCGAAGACATCAGCCTCTTTCACGCACAGGTTTAGACAGAATGGAGAGAAGAGGAAAATATAAAGGAAAACTGCACGTGCTTGATCATGATGAGACTTGTCACCAGCAGGCCACAGGGCCACACAGTACGGTGGGACCATGGAGGGAGTGTGCAGGCAGCGGAGTGAGGCGCAGAGGCAAAATGATGTGGGAGAGACAGGCGGGGCAGGGAGAGACAGAGGGACAGAGGTGGGGGCAGAGAGACAGAGGGACCAGGAGATAGAGAGATGAGGGGGAGACACAGAGAGACAAGGACGGAGCGATGGAGGGGGAGAGGGACAGAGAGAGAGGAGCCCTCGAGGCAGGTTGTAGGATCAAATCCGTGGGAGCTCCAATGACCCGGCCCAGCTGCCCCCAGATTACGGACTACTTTGCAGTAGTCGATCAGGGACAAGGACGAGGGAGCGATTGTCCTCCTCGCTCACGCGTCGACTGTGAAATAAGCGCCTGTGGCTGTTTTCGAGAGCCGGAGACGATGTGCTGCTTGGCGCCTGGTCCGTGGTAGGCACGCTCAGTAAGTTTCAGTTTATTGTCACCTTTCTGTTCCTGCCTCCCCCTGGCATTGCTGTCTCTGCATCTCTTCCCTCTTCTTCTTGCCCCACATCGGAGCCAGAACGAAGCCTTGTCACTCATCACCGTGAACTGTCTCAGGCTTCTGTCCTATCCGTGCCCCATGCCCGTAATCATCCTAAATGCACAGTAGTCCAGCGTCTTATCATTTCGTGCCTGGATTATTCCACCCCACGTTCTGAGAAGAGCCAAGAGGGGAAGGTAAGTATATCACCGAACAGTAACGAGGATACACTGTGTTCTCATAAAATTATGCAAAAAGAAAATGTGAAAGCAGAAATGCTACCTTGTTAGAAACCCAGATACCAGTGAAACAAAATAACTGAGATGAGTAACAAACAGATTTAATTCAAGAGTCTAACACATGAAGCAATGAAAATTAATTTAGAGGAATCAGCAGTAACTGGTGTGTGAAGAAACTCAGGTAGGGGAAGGCTTGTGACGGGATCACGGAAGTGTTTCAACCCTAAGTATAAAAATAAAGATGTTTTCAATGCCTGGACCCTGATTGTGGAATCCGCCCATGCACTTGCAGCACAAACACAAAGGAAGGTGTTCTCCCTACACGGCTCGCATCTCCTTCCCGGGCTCACTGTTCCCCGCGCATCGTGGGTCAAGAACCCGCATTTCGGCGGGTCCACAAGTCAAGACACATGGTGCCAACAGCCACACGCGGAGCGCACGGGACTTAGCAGTGGCCCAGCCCACGGGGCAAAGTCTGCTGGAGGAGCTACGAGGAGATGGGGCACCTGGCCCGATCCTGGGGAACAGGCTGCTCTGAAAGACGGAACGGTGATTCGGGAAGTAAGCCTCCGGCAGGTAAAATACATCGAGCCGTTCTCTCTGCCTTAAGCGTGAGCCGTGCTTTGGGGCTTAAGTGACAGAACCCGAATTGTGTTGTCTGGGGCATGAAGGATGAGCTAGGTTAATAAAACTCGAAAAGAGACGGACCAGGGTGGCTTCAGACGTCCACTCCCGAGTCTTCAGAGAAGCTGTGTCATCAGAGCAGGATGAGCGATAACCTCGGACTCATGCACGGTGCTCAACACAGAAGGGAGAGCAACGTGCACGTAAGCAGGGGCCCCTGCGGAATATTCGGAATGGATTCCAGGGAGAGTCGACGGGGGCGGGTCGTCACTTAGGTAGAGAGGAATACGGCCAGGTTCACACGATGGAAACAGAGGGGACGGAAGTGAGAAACTTCTAGAGCACAAGCAGAGACAGTAAGAGAGGAACGAGAAGTGATTTCAGAGTTCCTAGCCAGGAGAGCTGTGGCAGCAAGAGTGGGGACCCGGCGTTTGTGACCAGCCCCCCCAGCAGAAGGCCCACGAAATCCTCCCGCTTAGAAAAACACACAGTCAGCCGAAACCTTTCCAAACAGGATTGAAGCAGTTTGTGGGCAGGACCGGACTCTGTGGACGTGTCCCTTACCCCTCGCTATCGGACCCTCATCATCGATCTGGTGGTTTCTGGGAGCCCGCGTCCTGGTGCCACCCTGGTCCAGGGATGGCCGGGACCTCGGTCGCCTCAAGGTCCACCGGGCGGTGTGCTTCCAGGCCCGCTCGGTGTGCTCAGAGCACTCGGTCCCCCGTGGGCCGTCGGCCAGAGCCCGCACCCAGCTCCTCAGCACACGGCCTCCAGACGCGGCATCTTGACCGATCAAAGCAAGCAGAGCACGGGGTGCGAGGGTGCTCGCCGGCAGAAGCCCCGTCTCTCTGTGATTTAGTCCCAGCTGTGACGCCATCTGTTTTCCCCACAGCCTGCTTGTTGGAAGTTCAGTGATAGAGCCACACCTCACACAAGGCTGCGGGCCACACCACAGGGACGCGCTGGGAAGGGACTGTCGGGAGCCCCGGGAGCCGTGCAGCCCGGTCCACACTCGCTCCCACGGCGTGCGGCCTCCCGACGCCAGACACTCAGAGCCCCCAGTGTCTCCCAAATGCCACCCCCTCCCAGCCGTGTGCCTTCACCTGACTTGGAGAACTACAGTTCCAGACTCCAGTTCTTCTGTTCATGCGAACGTTGCTGTAGCCAGAATCGCCCCGAATGATGGGAACTCACGGGTCAGGGTCCTGTGCTCCTTCTGAGAGGAGCATGTGCATCCAACACGGCCGCGACACGTGTGCAGCCCCCGAGAGGCGGACCCGTCATGACAAGTCTTGCTCGGACACAGGATGCACTTGCCTCTAACCAAACTTTGAAAAATCATAACACAACACGATAAAACACAACAGGAACATTCATATCCTAAAACCAGAGCTTCCAAATTCAAGTGTCAGGTGTCACACAGCTTCTCTGAGTGCAAACGCACTTCAGACACTCAGGATGTCCCACGTGCACCACAAAGTCTGGTGTCTGGCCGTAGATGTGTGCAAGCACTGCGTCCAGGAGCCTAGGACTCTGAGCACGTTCATGGTCCGGAGCCTTCCGTACCGTCCCCACTGCGAGTGAACCGACACTGGCACAAGCCTGTGAGTTCATATCTACAAACGCCTTAAAGTTTACAGCAACAAAAGATCTGTCACACTGTCAGACTGTCCTTCCAGATGACCTGACCCTTTAGGCAACTTGGCTTCTCAATCAGGTTCAGAGTCACCATAGTGACCATAACCTCCCTCATTCCAAACCCCACTGTCCCATCACCTGCTCTGAATGTGACAGAATAACATTTTTTCTTCTCTGAGCACTTCATACTTCAATGGTGAAATGGAAAGGGAGACAATTGAAACATTCTATTTTAGCTGAAATGCCCCACGTGCAGTGCCACGTCCAGCCCGGTGAGCCGGCGATGGCCGGGAGGAGAGCAAGTGAGGCATCTCTGGTCTTCTCGAGGCGAGGCTGCACGGGCAGGAAGGACTGGGTTATGAAATCACAGGTCGGAGAATCGCAGCATTTCCTCCCAAATTCTGGGAATAACAAGTGGCAAAATGATTTTGAATGGAGAGATCATCAGAGCAGGAATGTGCAAGTCTAAATTGTGACCTTTCTCTTCTATAAAATCGATACAAAAGTAATCAATGAGAGAGTCCTTGTAAGATTTATGACTAAATGACCTGTTAGTATCCAAAATCTTGGAATACCACATCAAAAACTAATGATGTACTGTATGGTGACTAACATAACATTATAAAAAAAAAAGTACCCAAATCTATACAGAACCTAAAAAGCTCCACGCCCAAACCCAAATAATCCAGTTAAGAAATGGGCAGAAGACATGAACAATTTTCCAGAGAAGACATACAAATGGCTAACGCGTGAAAAGATGCTCCACATCACTCGGCCTCGGGAAATGCAAACCAAAACCACAAAGATCACCTCACACCCGTCAGAATGGCTAAAATCAACAACACAAGAAATAAGTGTTGGTGGCGATGCAGAGAAAGGGGAACCTCCTGCACTGTTGGTGGGAGTGCGAGCTGGTGCAGCCGCTCTGGCAAACAGTGTGGAGGGTCCTCACAAATTAAAAATAGAGCTGCCCTATGAGCCAGCAACTGCATTACTATGTATTTACTCAAAGATACAAAAATACAGATTCAAAGGGGTACATGCACCCCAATGTTCACAGCAGCCTTATCAACAATCGCCAAATGAGGGAAAGTGCGAATGTCTATCGACTGATGAATGGTGAACACACACACACACACACACACACACAATTAAGTCTTCCATTTGCAGCGATGTGGATGGACCTAGAGTATTATGCTAAGTGAAATAAGTCAGTCAGAGAAAGACAAATACCATATGATTTCACTCATATGTGGAGTTTAAGAAACAAAATAGATGACCCTGTGGGGGCGGGAGGGAAGGAAAGTCGAAACAAACCATAAGAGACTCTAAACGACAGAGAACAAACCGAGGGTGGCTGGAGGAGGTGGGGGGGGATGGTTGGATGGGGGATGGGAGGCACCTGTTGTGACGAGCGCTGGGTGTTGGATGTAAGTGATGAAGGCCCTGAAAGCTACTCTTGAAGCCAGCATTGCAGCGTATGTTCACTAGAATTTAAATAAAAATCCAAAAAATTAAAAGTAAAATAAAATAATCTGTGTGGTTTATGTTAATGGGACTTAAGATCCAGTAAATAATGATATGGGTTTAAAAAAGAGGCTAAATAACCTGTATTGAAGGATTTTGTGCAGGCCTGAGAATGAATATACTGGTAACAAAGAAACCCGGCGTTAGGCTAGCAGCCCCGGAGGGCAGCTACTCTCCCCACTTCCCAGCGAGCTGACAGAAATAACCATGAGAGAGGCAGTTCTGTATCATGGATGAAAGTCTTGTAGCCCTTTGTCTGAAATTTAGGGTGACGTATCTGGAACCAGGACAGGACATCAAGAGCGCTGTGCGCAGGTTAAACAATATTCATCTAAACTCCAAAGAGAGCAGCTTATCACATTTTTCTCCAATCTTGAAGGGAGTTTTCATACTGAAACAAAACAAAGCAAAACACATTAACATCTGGAAAACTAATTGGAGAATTGCCAGAGGAATAAATGGGGAAAGGGCACTCTTACAGTTTATATAAAAGAAACAAGATATTCGAAATGCATTAGTTTTGCATGATGAACAGACAGACCATAAGTAATAATGAAACAAATAACAAATAAAGTTCTGTGACCTGAAGAATCGCCCCAATTTTTAAATTAAAAGAGTTTATGAATTAATAGCAGAATTTAATATTAAAAAAGACTCAAAACGCATATTCCAAAATACATAATCTTTAAACATAAGAATATACTATGAGAATCTATGTTTTTAAGAAGGACAAAAACTGGGCGCCTGGGTGGCTCAGTGGGTTAAAGCCGCTGCCTTCGGCTCAGGTCATGATCCCAGGGTCCTGGGATCGAGGCCCACGCCGGGCTCTCTGCTCAGCAGGGAGCCTGCTTCCTCCTCTCTCCTCTCTCTCTGCCTGCCTCTCTGCCTACTTGTAATCTCTCTCTCTGTGTCAAATGAATAAATAAAATCTTAAAAAAAAAAAAAAAAAGAAGGACAAAAACTGAAAACCTTTGGAGACAGAGAAAAGATTAAATAATGAAAATGGAATATCACATAAAGCTTGATTGTAGTACATTTCAAAAAAAATTAATAATTTTATAGCAAAATAGAAATTACCAAAATTGACCCAAGAATAAAGGAAAACTTGCAAGGGCAGGATTCATGATGCAGTTGAATCACCTGGGTTCACAGCCACATTGAAACTAAATTTGAGGAACAAATCGTTGCAGTGTCGTCTAGGAAAGTCAGTGAGAACGCAGCACGGGTCTGCAATACGAAGACAAAATCACGAAGACCGCAGCCTACCATCAAAGGTGGCCCTTGGTTAAAGCCTCTGCTTTCGGCTCAGGTCATGATCTCAGGGTCCTGGGATCGAGGCCCGCATCGAGCTCTCTGCTCGGCAAGGAGCCTGCTTCCTCCTCTCTCTCTGCCTGCCTCTCTGCCTACTTGTAATCTCTCTCTCTGTGTCAAATAAATAAATAAAATCTTAAAAAAAAATTATTAGCTTTAAAAAAAAAAAAGGTGGCCCTTGCCCCAATTTGTGAGTAGTTTTATAGGAACGCAGCCCTGCTCCTCTGTCTGCGTGTTGTCCACGGCTGCCTTACCGCCGAGCAGTAGGCGGGAGTGGCCTCCCGGATGTCACAAGTCCAGCAACGCCGAGACCATTGAGCATCTGTCCTCTGCAAAGAAATTCACCGATCCCCGTGGAAGACACATGCTCAGATGTGAGTCAGGAGGAGGCAGTGATGGACGGGACAGGAGGTTAAGAGAAAAACAAGAGTCAGAATAGGACTAGAAGCTTCCGTCATCCGTGCACTGGATGCATGAGGTGCTGTTGACTGAGACGGGCAAGGCCGGGCGAGCTGGTTTGTTGCACAGGGAACAGTGCACCTGTCAGTGCCTAGTGTCCTGCGTGAGCAGCCTCGTTAGTTACTTGTGCCCATTTCTTGTAGGCTTGGCGTCTCTGAGAGCGGAAGCTGCTCTGCGCACTGAAGAAATCAGGCTTTAGAAGCTTGGAAGCTGATGCCCAGAAATTCCCCCAGGACCAACGCCTCCTGCAAAAGCGTCCTCAGGGACTGGCCGTTACCTGGTGACACGTCCCCCAGTCAGACTTCGTGGGGTGGACGGGGACGTGAAAATCACCCTTCCGTCGCCGGGTGTGATGGCTCGCGCGGTGGGAGGCATGTTTCCCGTGTGTTCTCGGAGAAGCCCATCTGGTCTGAGACCTGGGTGCTTGTCCTCCGGAGCGGCTGGGAGGACACACGGTCCTGGGACGGAGCGGAGCCGCTCCATTTGGGGCGCACGGGTAGCGGACTCGGATAAAACTCCCTCGGATACGGGCGCCTGGACGGCTCTCTGCCGCTCTCGGCATCCGTCCGTCCATCTCTTCACGCTTCGTCCTCCCCTCTGTCCGCCCCCGAGCTGTGGGCGACACCGGCTCCGTCCAGCGCCACCGCCTCGGCGCTGACGGGGACCCGCGCTCCTGCGAGCTCTCCCGGGGGCGATGCCGCTGGCCCCAGCGACAGGGACAGAGGTGGACCCCGTACGGCGTCTGTGACCGCTCCTGCCTGGGTCTCACCCGGGGCACGTCTCCGCTCGCCGCCACTGGCACCAGCGCCCCCCGACGGGGACAGGCCCGTGCGTAGGGACATAGCCAGTCACGGCAGGGCGGAGGCTGTCGGGTTCCCCTCGCGTGGGGGCCCCAGCACAGTCAAGTCCTCAGAGAAGGGAAGTGGGCGAGGGGCCCGGGGCCGGGGGAGGGGACTGGGAAGTCGTTCAGGGGGGACGGAGTTCAGTTCTGCGAGACCAACGCCGTCTGGAGCCGGGCTGGGGGTGGCGGCCAGCTCGGCGAACGTGCAAAATACCACTGACCTGTAGGCTTGACCGTGGCTCTGACGGTAGATTTAGCCCCACAGGTACTTCACTATAGTACAAATTTGGAAAAATAGGTTAAAAGTGATACTTTACTTTGGGGTATTGAGAATATCTATTATAAACCAGGACAGATGACGCTGAAGTCTTTCCAAGCTCGAGTCCACATTTGGTGTCTTTCCACCGTTCAGAACTCACTTCACTTACCTGATTTCCGTTCGCTTGATTTCCACAGCCGACGGGGCCTGCGAGCAGACGGGACCCTGCCGTGCACACACTCCCTGCTCTGAGTCCTGCTCCCGCCGGCCTCGTGTGCTCGGCGGCCCCGCGCAGCGCTGGGAGGTCGCAGGCGAACGGACTCTCGGGACCGTCGTGAAGTCAGAGCCTCCGGGGCTGTCGCTGTGACACCGCCATTCTGAACAGAGGGTGAAGGAGACCCGAGCCGGCGCCGATCCGGGGCTGCCCCACGGGGTGGCCCGTGGCAGGTCCGGTGGCGTTTACCCGTAAATAGAAGTGGGGCGCAGTCCGACCCTCCCCCCAAAAGCGCACACACGCGGTACTTTGAACCGTCGCGTCGTGTGCTGCTCCCCTGGGACAAGATGTTCCGCCAGCACAGATGGAAGGACGAGCCCCGAGCCGGCAGCCTCACCGGTGCCCGACATGCTCCGGGGACACCTGTCCTGAGGCCCTTTCCACACCGCAGGAGCTCCCAGGACACACGGGGCTTCCTGCACGGCCGAGTGGAGCACAAGCCAAGGGGAAATTCCGGTAGTTGTCCTATGAGGAAACGGTGCTTAGGGCCGGTGCCCCCCGACCTGACCCGGGCGTCTGAGTGTCCACGCTGTGTGCCGGGACCACCGGCGATCGGCGCTACCGCCTGCCCGGGCTGCCGCCGCACCCCCGCCGAGCCGTCCTCCGGCGCTGGTTCCAGTCCCGCGTGCTCGCCCGGCTCGGAAGGAATTACAGAGCACCCGGAAGACGTACTTCCGTCGGCTGCAATTTGGTTCTGGCCTTTATTAAAGCTGTCAAGTGAATTAGAATACGCTGGGGGGGGGCAAGTCTCTACTCCCAGCTCTTCCGTGGGCTTCTCATTCCCCCACCCGAAGCCTCCACTCCCCCGCCGCGAGCCGCACAGCCCAGTCCCCGGGGCGGCGGGAAGTCAGCCGCAGCGGCCCCGGTGGCTGGGGTTGCTGAGAGCGACCCACAGGCGAGCAGCACCCGGTAAATCCCACCGCGGACTCAGGACATAGGCCTCAGCCTTCTGAGTGTCGGTGATCTGTAAGGGGGGCCACCGGGCTTGACCACCCGCGTCCTCACGAGTCAGGCAGACGGCGGGCGTGGAACCGAGCGCCGCGGTGTCGGACGGAGAGCAGGCCCAACCCCGGGTTTTCCCCGCGTTCTTCTCACTTCAGGCAGACGGAGACAAAATGCAAGGGAAATGCTGAGTTTTCTCTTTGAACTGCAAGTAAGTGCCAAGTTTTTCAGAAAACACACTTTTTCATCTTCTCCCTTCATCGACTGGCTTTATTTATTAATGACGATTAATGCTCGGAGTCGCTGGAAGCCTCCCAACAGCCCGTTTTTAAGCATCAGTTACTCGTGCCGTTGTCTTGCCGAGGCAGGAAGGGTCCTCGAACATACATCATTCACGCCGCTGCTGACGGCCCACACGCCGGCCTCCCCTCCCTTGCTCCCTTCACACAGTTACTACAGTTCGTAATAAACTTAACCTATTTACTTACCCTTCTCTCCCAGCCTGAGGCCCGTGAGGCCTGGGGGGACGGGGAAGGGTGGGTAGGGCCCACGGCGGAATAAATGCTCGTTGAAACATTGTGTGAACAAACACACTGCCTGAAACTCTAGTAGGTGTCATTCAACTTTTAAATTTCCCGTAGTCCACACACCAAATATTAACTGATTTTTGAGTCTCTCTTCCCTTATTGAGAAAACGGTAATGGAATCTTTAACAAAAATGTTTTTTGTTACTGTTTTTTGTTAATAGTTAAAATTTTTTTCTTAATTTTTGATTAAAATGTTATTTCCTTACTCCAAAACAGTTTTAATACCATGATTTCGGTTGGTTTGATTTATTGAGTTTTTTCTGACTTTAACACTAGTACATTTATTTTTAGATTATCAGGACCCTCAGATGCGGCACGGGTTCCTGAATACATAATTATGTCGGAGTTTGAGAAATGTTGTAAAAGACGGTAATGATGCGAGAGCAGTCTCTTCCATTTGCGGAGTCAGAGAGCGGTGTTCGTTGCGCTTCTCCTAAGGACAAGGGCGGAGTGGAGGGTCCCCACGTGTCGGGCAGGGTCAGCGATCAGCCCTCGCGCGACGCTCTTCTGAGAGCACAGGTGCGTCTTGAGATCACACGCTCATCCGCGGCCCGCGCACCGGGACGGCTCATGTCCTCAGCGGGCGGCTGCTTCAGAACAGCTGGACGGTGCTGTGTGAGTTGGGGAAACAGCCGAATAGAGCCTGAAACCAGGGATTAGCCACGAAGGTGCCTGAATGTATATTAAGGACTCAGGACTGTCGAGGTCAGTGTTTTCGATCTCTCAGCAAAGCTTCTATCGAAAAAGTCTTCCTCGGAAGACAAATATGCACCAAGGGAAGGAGGCTCCCGGGGACGGAGGCCGCAGGGAGCCCGGTCCTCCCGTTCCCACCAGCTGGGCCCTGGAGGGAAAGGCCTGTGAGGGCACGTCCCCAAGCTCCCCAGGCTTTCAACAGAACGGCTTCTTTCATCTTTTGCACCTGACGAAGGCTGACCACCAACCGTCCATGTGAGGCCCTCGTTTTATGAAATTTGGTGTTCTGTTGTTCCACTTCCCTCAGCTCCCAGCCCTGCTCGCCCCCATCGGAGCTCGCTACCTGGTGATTAGTTCTTTCTCACCCACCGTGTGCCGTCTTGTGGATTCTAACCTCCACACTTAACCCTGGGTTACACATCTCATTTCGTTTCTTATTTCTGTCATTTATTTTTGATGTAACTAGCGGCTGCATGTAAGGTATCATTTATGAGAATCTGTGGAATAGAATTCCACGGTGCACGGAACTGCACTTTCTCAGGCATTTCCGTAATGACAAGTCCCTGGGCTTTCCCAGCTCTTAGTCATCACCTGTTACAATGAACGGCTTCTCACAGGGGTTCTCTGCACACGGCGCAGGCAGGGGCTGTGCACAGATATCGCCAGGACTACCCTTCTGAGCATTATTTTCACAGACACTTGTTATCAATAAGAAAGCCATTCCAGGCAGTGTACCTTACCCTCAATCTGAAAAACAAAAAACAGTATTTCCTTAAGCCTCTAACATATATCTTGTCTCCAAATATTATTTTTATAAATAAGTATTTATTTTTCACATTGTCATTTAAATGGAATTACCTGGAAGTCTGGCAAAATGACAGGAAACTATGCGTCACTTCTCTGGGTTGCCACACTATCTTAATCACAAAGATATTAATTCAAAGAATTCACTAAGCAAGGTTAACATATTACATTTAAAGTGGATCGGAATAAGCGAGTTGTTTACAGCCATATGGGGATAAGAAGTCTTCTCTGGGGGGCGCCTGGGTGGCTCCGTGGGTTAAGCCTCTGCCTTCGGCTCAGGTCCTGATCTCAGGGTCCTGGGATCGATTCCCGCATCGGGCTCCCTGCTCAGCAGGGAGCCTGCTTCCTCCTCTCTCTCTGCCTGCCTCTCTGCCTACTTGTGATCTCTCTCTCTCTGTGTCAAGTAAATAAATAAAATCTTAGGAAAAAAAAGAAGAAAAGGGAGAAGTCTTCTCCGGGAACATTACCAGTGCACACGGCAGAACAGAAAGCTCAGGCTTGTGCGGACACAGTGGTCAGCCGCGCTCTCGTCGGGCTAACGGATGGAACTGTTTCCCTGAAACAAGTTCGGCGATGGCCTGAGGTCACATGTCTACTCGGGGCCGAAGACGCAGAAACCGGCACCTGGCTTGGGAGGAGGCATCAGCCCTACAGCTGCTCCTCTGCACTTGCGGAAAACTGGGCAGAAAAAGTAAAACCGGAACTGTTTTCAAAAAATCCATCTGGCAACTCAAGCTCTGCTACTTAAAATTTAGCACCTTCCTCTCCCTCCTGCCCGGGCTTGAAAAGTCCCAGGGGTTGAGAAACAGGCTCCCTCAGGAGCTGGGAGGCTCCCTGCCCCTTCCCGGGGAGGTGCCGCTGGGTCCTCCGCTGCTCCGGCCCGAGCACGCGGCCCCCCTCTCCGGCTGCCCGACTCCCCGCAGGCCCGCGGGTCTCATTGCAAACGTCTTCCTCCCCGAAACCCTCCTCTCCGGCCGAGTCTCCGAGCGGCCACCGCGCCCCGGGGCCCAGGAGCACGCGTGCTCTCCCTCCGGGACCCACGCAGCCCCCTCCCCACCCCGGGGCGCAGCTGGCCCCCCCCAGAGCCCCGCACCCCCACACACGCCTGGCCGCACCTCCGGCTCCCCTGCGGGTCTGTGCGCAGGGCCGGCGTTTGCAGGCCAGGCCTGTCCGGCGGTTCGCGTCCCGGGTTGGGAGGTCACCGGGCTCGCGGGCCCCCAGGGTCGGCGATGCGGCTGCAGCACTGGGCGCGGGCTGTCCTTCGTGTGGACTCCCCGGGGACGGCCGTGCCCTGCGTGCGGCTGGCCTGACTCGCCGACCCGAGGGAGAGCCGAGAGAGGACCGCGCGCCTGTGCCCCCCACCCGCCCCTCGGCCGGACTCGGTTTAGGAGCTTCTGTCTCGCCAGGCAGTCCCTGGTGTTCAGCTGAAATGGCTGCGCTGCAGAGCGACGGCGGGGCCGCTGGGACCGCAGGGGACTCGCCCGCTGGGTGTGCATCCAGGGACGGGACGTGGGTTTCCTTCCGTCTTCTCAGTACCTCCATCACTTCCGTCCCTCCGACAAGTCCACTGTCCCCTAGCGCGCCAGACTGGCGGAGACTTGAAGATGAAATGCCACAGACCTTCACGGTGTCAAGCAGCCCCCTCTCCTTGTGGGAACAGCCAGCAAACAAAGCCCAGAAGATCCAGCTTCCCAGGAACCAGGCAGTGGGGGACTGGCCCTCGGCTTCCCAGGCCCTGCGTGCACTGAATACATTCACGTCGCCGTTCTAGTCAGTGGCTGTTCTGAGCTTCCGTCAACACTTACAGCTCACAGACACGGGGAGCACATTTTGTGAACTAAATATAGCGAATTCCTCGCCGAATTTTGGGCACTTCTTGATGTAAGAATTCCCAGAACATTTCCGCAATTCAGAAAAAGAATTGAAACTTGTACAATTTCAGATCCTGGAGGCTGCTTCTGTGGGCTACACCCCTTTTCTGGTTATACACACCCGCACGCTCACGCACGCACACGCGCCCCTCCGCACAGTGCTTTATGGGATGTGTGCGTGAAGGGTATCTATGCACATGCACAGTGTGTTTCTAGAAATGAGACACAATAATTGTTCCTTACAGAGATTTTCTTGAAACACTATGACATTGTTAACATGAAGATAACACGTCACCTTTCTTCTCCTTTGTGGTGACGTGGAGCTTCGGCTGGGTTCCCCTGCAGCGGCGGCACGGGGCTGTGGTACCAGCTGGCTGACTGCCGTCCCCTCCTGTCGTCGGGCCAGCGACTGCCTACAGCTTATGTAATGCGTTACCACACACCGGGGGACACGGAGCAGCGGGTCCACCTTCTCCCGCCTTCCTGGGCTCAGCGCCCTCCCCGTGTCATCAGAGCCAGCAGCCCCGGCCACGTGGATCTCGGGGTCTGCTCTCCTGCCTCACTGTCGTTTCCCAGGAGGCTTGTGATGACCTTGGGCCCCCAGGGATGACCCAGGATAACCCCGGGTGAAGGTCGGCTGATGACTTCCCTCATCCCTCCGGGCTGTGTTGTTGGGACATACGTCCACAGGGACGAGGGCGACACCCCGGGGGCCACAGTTCTGCCCGCCCCTTCGTCCTCGGAGGTTCTCCGGGACCGTCGAAATGACAAATACTGACCACTACAAATCTCTACGTCCACTCGGACTCTTCCTCCGTCCTGCCTGTCTCGCTCTGGAGAAGAGGGGCTTTTCGCAGAGGACGTGGGGCTCACGGGAATGCGGGGACTGCGTGGCCTCTGTCCCCGGGAAGCCCGGGGGGCTCACCCACCATCTCAGGTACGACGGCCCAAGAAGGTCCTGCCCGAGAGCCTTGAGTCGGGCCACAGGCGGCCTCTGTCCCCACGTCCGGCCTCCAGAGCTTGTGGGCGTCTGTAGCCAAGAAGCAAGGGGCACGGACAGCCCCCTGCCCCAGGCCCTTCGACGTGTGCGCCAGCGACAGCGCCAACCGGCCGCCGCGGTCCCCGGGCTCAGACGCGTCTGAAGCGGGAAGCCGCCAGGGACGCGAACCGGTGCGCGTGAGGTGGGCGCCCACTTCAACCGACACGTTCACGTCACGTCGTTTCCTTTCTCGGAAGAGCAGGCGCTTCTGGGCGGCGGAGACCCCCGCTCGTGACCGCGGCGCGGCCGAGTCCAGCCGCCTCGCCGGGCCTGCCCTCGGCTCCGCTCCGGCCGAAGAGAACCCAGGCCGCCGAGCCCTCGACGCCGAGGGTCCCGGCGGCTGCGTCGTCTTCACCCTGCGGCTCGCAGACCGGTAGGGTCCTCGGAAGCCCGCCCGCTCCCACCGCCGGGTCCGCAGCCGGGGGTCCCCGCCGACGACAGACGCTCCCGCCGCCCGCGTGCTCACACGGCAGCCCACGCCTTCAGACCCCACTGTGTCCCTCCCGTGGATACGACAAACCTCGGGCTTACCGTCCTCGCTGCCTCGTTCACGACTGTCTTGCCTTCCTTCCAGCCAGGTCCTTCTCAAGCGCCTTTAAATCACTCAGTCTGGGGCAAACTCTCGTCACCGACGGAAACCCGGGCTTCGTCTCGGAGTCAGACCCGTGTGCTCCCGGGGCCTTTCACGACGGCCCCGAAACTGCCCCTTCCTCGACGCCACAGCACGAAAGTCAGAATTTCTCCAAGCTTTAAAAACCTTCCGTTGTCTGTGTCATTTTTGGTTCAGTTCATGAGTCCTTAGAAATTTTTAAATAGGAATTAAAAAAAATGGATGGAATTAGGAGGATGCTTGCATTTCTGTGCAAGAGAAGAAATGTCTATGTTATTGATCTTGGCTCCTCCCTTTGAAGTTCTGCCTCTTGCCGACCACCGATGAGCACAGACGCCCTCGTGGGGAGACCGGGAGCCGAGGACCCTCAGCTCACCTGCTCTCAAGACCTGCTTTTCGAGACGAGGCCCTGCCCCATTCCCTCCACACCTTCACACAGGGTCGGCCTGCAGGCTGTGCAGATGGTGCCTGGGCACACGCGCGCACGCACGCACACACACATGCACACGCACGCGCACACGCACGCACAACACAGCAGAGCACACGCACAGACACAGGACCTGCCCACCCTCCACGCACCAGGGGCTACTGAGGACAAGTCTCACACCGCCTTTCTGTCCAGTCTTATCTGATGTCTGGATTCATCACTGTGCAAAATGCCAAGACGTGTCGGGGTTGTAGGAGATCACCTCTACTTTGCAAAATCATGTTTTCAACAAATGCTCATCAAACGCCGCCGCGACCTCCGTGCGCCCTGGCCGGGGAGACTGCGGCTCGGAGAGGTCGAGCTGCCAAAGGTCTTGCAGCCAGTTTGGGGTCCGCCTGTGTGGGAACCCAAGCCTGTCACTGTCCAAAGCCTGTGTGTGTGTTTGTGTGTGTGCGTGCGTGTGTGTGTTTAAGAGAGAGAGAGAGAGAGAGAGAGAGAGAGAGAGAGAAGGGGTAGTGAGGGCGAGGGAGGGAGACCCAGGGATATTTCGGGGAAAAGTCAGTTTGAAACGCTCCTAGCACGATCACGGTCCGTCCTCGGGCTTCAGAGGAACGGGAGCGCCCGAGAAGCAGGCTGGCCGGCAGCCCCGCATGGCGCGCGCGGAGACAGACCGAGACGTTTTCTTTCTCTTTTTGAGGCTAGTGCGCTAGAGACCCAGCCACGTGTTCGGCACTCGCACGAGGCGGTGACCAGGCGACGCAGGCTGGCCCGTGGGAGTCGGCGGCACGCTGGAGGCAGGGCGGAGGGGGCCGGGCTGCTCCGAGGTGACCCCCGCACCGCGCTGGCGGGCAGACCGGACGCGGACTCCGCGGCCCTCAGTCTTCACCCCCCAACAAGGACAGAGCGTCGCCGACCTCGGGACCCACTCTGACGTGCAAGACGAGGACTTCCGTGCTCCTTCAAGTCAACGTCTAGCATTTTCATTCGCAAGGAGAGCTAACGTTTATTCTGCCGTCGTGATGTGAGCAGATCACACTAAGCACTTTTTTTTAAAGATTTTATTTATTTGAGAGAGAGAGAGAGAGAGAGAGAGAGAGAGAGAGAGAGAGAGAGCCCAAGGGTGGGGGGAGGGGCCGAGGGAGAAGCAGGCTCCCCGCTGAGCAGGGAGCCCAACATGGGACTCGATCCCAGGACCCCGGGATCATGACCTGAGCAGAAGGCAGACGCTTAACGACTGAGCCACCCAGGCGCCCCACATATATTTTAGGATTCATAAGAATTAAAATAATCTATTTATTGGATTGGGTATCATCATACTGATGAAATTAAACGTTTTTCCTGATCTTAATAGACACAACAAAAATATTTTTTAATTATATTAAGCTAATAAAAGTAGTTAAGTCTCTGGAAACACCTCTGCCTATGGAAGAAATAAATAGAATTTGGTGAAATTGATTTACTTTAGTAATTAATTGACACGTTTGTCTGTTGGGTGACTACTGAAGGCAAGCTAAAGGCAGCCATTTCAGTAAGTTCCAAATTAGACAAACAAGTATCAATAAATATTTATTACTAAAAAATAAATTACTAAATGGATATACAATTATTTGTTTTCTCCTATACAGAGAATTTGCACGTACTTCAGAGAATTCTCATTGCAAAGGGCCCTTATTTCTGAAGTTTATAAGGGAAGTGAGTAGAAAGAAAGAAGGTCTTACACTGCCATCTTTTTGAAAAGACAGTTTTGAAAGCAAACATCTCTTACTTAACTTTGGAAAAAGACAAATAATTGTCCACAGATGAACTTCAGTAAGAATTTGGAGTTTCAAGAAAAGACTTTGACCTCTTTTTTAAAAACCTTAGAACTCATTCTAAAAACATAATGCTTTGGAAGACAGGACAAGGGGATGTGCCCCCAAACCCGTGTGTGTGTAGTTACGCGCCTCGTAACAGCAGCCTGCAGCAACCTACGTTTCCAAATACACACCTCAGTCAGGATGAGAGTAGGTGGCTTTCGGGTTGCAGCTCCACATCTCCCAACGGGAAATTACGTAAGAACACTTCTTAACTTATAGAGATGTGATTATGTGATTTACATTCCCCTCATAATTACACGAAAATCTTCCCCTGGGTTCTGTGAGTGGGGAGTCGTCAACACTGGTAACACACTTTGTTACACTGAAAGACCAAGAGGAGGCCCCGCACGTGCGTGTCCTGGGACAGCAGAGCCCCCAGGCCGGCCTCGCCTTCGTGGGCAGGCTCGGGGCGGGGGCCGCAGGCTGGGGGAGCAGCAACGTGGGGCCGCGCTCGGCTGGGACCCCTCTCCGTTCGCGGGCACGCCGAGCTGGGCACACGCTGACTTGCTCTGCACACTTGCCGTTAAATGCTTCTTTCCAAATAAGGATGGATTCTGGCCCAAAACTGCCTTGGAGCTGCCTGAAAAAGCACTGTGACCTTGATCGAATGGCTGACTCAGCCTCGAGAGACCGAGGAGCTTGGGACTGACCGTTCCACGTCCCCCCCAGCGTCTGGATGCTCTGCAGAGCGGCTCAGCTGGCGGCGGGCACAGACGCACAGAGGCCCGCACCCCCTCACACCCGCAGGTCCCGTGGTTTGAGAGACACACCAGACATGGCCCCTGCCTTCTGCACCCCTCCTAAGGGTGGCCTTGACTGGGGCCACACGGGAGCACCTCCCGGCCCCCCGGCCGAGCCCCGGGGGCCCTGCCCGGCCAGGCACGTTCAGCCGTGGTCATGGGATGGACACCGGATACATTTCTAGCACCCGGGACATTTGGATAATAGTCTGTTTGGGGGGATAACGAAGGCACAAGAAGTTTCAAGAATTATTAAAAGGACAAGGGAGGAATGTTGTAAATATTCCTTGTTTAAGGAACAGGGAAAAGACGCAGAATCCTGACAGGTGGAGACAGAAGGAGCTCAGGGAGGGGCCACCTGCCATCTAGTGGCCGGACCTGGTAATACATGACTCCGCTGGAATGACAGTGGTAATTGGTGATGACTAGTTTAGCTTTCACTGATCGCTGAGACAGATCTATTTTTTTGTTTTGTTTTGTTTTTTGTTTTTTTATTTTATTATTATTATTATTTTTCCCAGGGGTACAGGTCTGTGAATCATCAGGCTTACACCTTTCACAGCACTCACCAAAGCACAAACCCTCCCCAGTGTCCATCACCCATCCACCCTGTCCCTGCCCTCCCACCCCCCAGGAACCCTCGGTTTGTCTTGTGAGATTAGGAGTCTCCTATGGTTTGCACTAAGACAGATCTTAACACCTGGTTTGTGGACAGCAAACCTAGGCACGTTAGAAAGCAATGCCAGATTAAAGGAAATAGCATAAATGATGAGTAACTGCGTTGTATTCCTTTTGTTGGAAACTATAAAAGCCGGCATAAAATGCAGTCTGCTGAGTCTTCACGTGGATTAGTCCATTACAACCCCTCGCACTCTGCTTACAAATGGACAGGCGAGACGAAGGGAGGGACGGCGCTCGCCTACCGTCACAGAGCGCTCAGGTGCACGGCATGGGGCACAGCCACGGCCCCACTGACTCGACCGACGCGGCCCCTTCAGGACCCAGAACCCCTGCAGATGTCCTCTGTGGGGGCCCTGGGCAGGCACCCCTGGGCGGGACACTTGGCATGAAGCCTACGTGCAGTTAAAACGCAGTCGAAACCCAGCAGATTCAGGGCAGGCTCTCCACCTCCCCCTCAACTGCCTGAAAGAGTTTAGAGGGAGGACCTGGTCCAGGCAGGGAGCGGTGCCCACTGTGCTGTGAAGTGGGTGTGGTGGACAGGGAGGAACCTGGCAAGACCTGTGCGGTCACAGTCCTCTCCGTGCCCCACTGCTCCTGGGGGCCATGACAACTGCCCCATCTCCTGTGAGCGCCACCCTTCCCCCAGGGCCCTACCCCACTGCCTGGTCCAGAATGACGCACACACCTCACTTTGCCAACTCCCTTTGGGATTGCGATGTCTGTGTCCCTGTTTTACACAGGCTGTCAGGCAGAAATTCATTATCCCCTTTCCCAGATTAAAAAAGTTGAGGCTCAGAGTTCATAGAACTTACCCAGGATCAAATAAAAAATGACAGCCCCGGATCTGAGCCCTGGGGCAGGCACCTGCTGCCGCCAGGTCTGGCACGTGGACGTGGTAAGAGATAAGACTGGGCCGAGTTTCACTCCACACTTAGTAGGGATGCAAACTTAGGTCCACCCTCCTTGAGGTACGGGAGCAGGGCCATGTGGACGTGTTGCACGCAGGACGGGAAATGCGGAAAAGCTGGGCCCTTGGCCAGAGTCAAGGCCACAAAGACTGAAAGGGAAAAAATACGGATCTCAGGTTGGGGAGTAACCAGAGCAGCCGTGGGGCCCTGAATGGAAGAGTGAAGGTCCTCAAGGTCTTGATCCGTTTGGAAGGGCTCTTGGAGATGACACACTGCTTCGACTTCAGACTGGGACCGTCCTGCCCGTGGTTCCGGCCGGGACACCGCCCGGGTCTCCACCCGCGCCCACACGGGCTCCGCGCCGCCAGCCAACCCGCGCCACGCGCCCTGCGGGGGCCCTGCCGAGACCCCGGCGCCGCTGCCGGGCTTGCGTCCCGGCTCAGCGCAGAGCGCGCCTTCCCCGACCTGGGAGTGTGTGCTGCGTGCGCCCGTTCGTGAGCGCGCGCGACCGCGGGCTCGAGTCCCACGCCGAGGGAGCTCATCTGCACAGAAGCCCGTTTGCGTCCAAGATAACATAAGCTCACAAGTGGCACAAATTCAAGCCAGGTAAAGGTGAGTCCAAATGCGGTGCAGGATGCGACGTTCTTCCCTCCACGTCATCCACAGCTGACGCCTTGTGACGCGAGAACGGAGAGCTTGTCAGAGGCGAGCCCATACCCGGCCTGCTGACGGGACCCGTCCTGACTCGTGTGTGTTTGCGCCTCGCTCTGCGTACTTAAATACACACGTATCCAGCCTGACTGATGATCATTTGGGGGGGTTCAGGGATGGACTAGATGGAGACCATGTGCTTTCGGCAGCCTTTTAGAAACTTTATTTTCTATTGTTTATGGGGTCGGAAATCATGTGAAACGAGCCTTTCAAAGTGCTCATTGTTTTCACAACGTATCCAGGCAGCTCGGGACACAGAGGACGCAGTTATTGGAAAACCAGCTGACGAGGGGCCGGACCAGGGGCCGGACCAGGGGCTGCGGAGGGAGCCGGGGGGAGGGAGGCCCGTGAGGGCGAGCACCGCGCCGACTGCCCACGGCCCGGCCGAGAGCCGGCGAGAAGGGCACGGTCAAGTGCCACGCGGTTTAGCTTTGCAGCAGCTAAACCGCTTCCCAGCACGTGAAGCCTCGGCCCAGGCTGGACTCCGGGCACCTCGCAAAACCACGTGTTTGAAATGAGACCCGCTTCCCCGGGACAAGACCCCGCGGGCGATTTTGGAAACAACAGCTCAGGGGCTGAATCCCTCCCACAGCAGCCGCGTTGTTCCCGCCTCGGCGTCCGGACCGTCTCTAAGAAATGCCACCATCCGGGTATAGGTTCTCGGCGAGCCCGCGGACCGATGAGTCCAATGCAACGATCCCTCGCCGAGCGGCGGGAAGACCCTCTGGCTGTCACTGCGCCCTGGGCGCCCTGCCTTCCTCACGCGCGCACCAGGGGCCAGGCCGACTTGACAACAGCGATGCAGAGTCACCTGCGAGACAGCTGCCTCCCGGGCGGAGCACGGGTCTCACCGTCGGGGGGAGGCGGCCGCGGCAGGTGTGCGCCGTCCCCGCGCCGGTCCCGGGCGGCAGAGTGCCGGCCGCTGAGCTCGGCCAAGTGCACCGGCTGCCGCGCGGGTCCCAGGGACGTGAGAGCGGGTGGCACTCAGGGACCGGGGGACAGCAGGCCGTGAGGACAGCTCCCCCACCGCGGAGACTTTCCCATCAGGCTGACAGAGCTGCTTTCCTGACGGATGTGTTGGGCTTAGTTCACCCTTTCCGACTCACATTTGTATCAAAGCATAACACGCTTGAGTAAAGTGATTCCGTGTCACAAAGTGAACACGCGCGTGACGTCCTGTCCAGATTAGAGCACCGGCCTGCTGCCCCCGCCCTTACTCAGCCGCATAGGTTACGTCCTCGCTTCTTCGAGCGGATGCGTGTGTTTTACACGCACGTGTGTGTTTGCGCGTGTGCGTGGAGCGTGTCTGGTGCAGTGTGTCCGTGATATTCATGTGTGTTGCGTAGGGGAGCTGGTTTTGTGAGACATCATAGGTTATTGTATAAACCCGCCACAGCAGGAAGGAAGACTTGCAACATCGACCAAGATGGAAGGCACGAGGACAGGCCCCTTCCGCTCCCTGCTCCTGGGATCTGACTCCTCCACGCGCCTGGGCCAGTGGACTCACGCGGGGCTGACCCTGGCACGGCGGGCCCGTGGAAGACCGCACACCCCATCCACGAGATGAAAAGCACGGCGGGGCTTCCTCCTGCCCTACGGCTCTGTTCAGGCCCCGTGGCTTCTGGCAGCGTGTCTGTCCACCCGCGCCCGATGGCCCCGAGGCCGGCCCGGCTGCCTGGCCGCCGGCAGAGTGTCTGTCCACCCGCGCCCGATGGCAGCGCTGCTCTGGAAGTGGGAGGGCCGGGGCCCCTTCGCCATCCCGCTCTCGGTCCCGATGCACCCCCGGAAGTGGGACAGTAGGGCTGTGCGTCTTCTGCACTATCCGGCGGCCCCTCCTCACTGCTGGCGCCGGCGTCTGCACGCGGGCGGACACACTCCCGTCGGCCGGGCACGAGGGGTCGGACTTCTCCACACCGTGGTCAACACCTACTTTATAGAGTAATGGTGGGCCTGTCGGGTGTGAGCGGATGTCTCATTGTGCAACTGATTGCCAGTACCCCGGTGATTAGTGATGTGAAGTGTCTGCTAATGTATTTCTTGGACATTTACATGCTCTCTTGGGAGAGAGGCCTTCCAAGTCTTTGCCCACATTAAACAGCTTGTAAGTAAAATATCACATCATAACCAACAGAGTAAAAACTGACCGTGCCTCCTAGCAGAAAAAACACACTAAACCAATGATTATTTAACAAAACTATGGCTTAAAACACCAGGTATCATTCACATTGTGGAGTAGATTTTTGAACGGTTGTGTTTCACGTGATGGTTTTATTTTATTTATTTTTCAACGGCTGTCATTGTCGCGGTGTTCCAGGCAGCGTCACGTCCAGGACAGAGGAGGAAACCTTGTTCCATCCTTCTCTTTCCTCTTCCTACCGTTGCCTGAGAAGCCCAGCCCTGGCGGCCGGTTTTCTGCCAGTGTCGCCGGTGACGTTAGGGGCCCTCAGTGAACCGGGCGCTCGGGGTCCGAGCTGCAGGCACCGGGCCAAGCGCGCGTCTGGCTGCACGTCGGGGGGAGAGACACAAAGCCCGAGAGGCACCCGAGGGCCCACGTGTGGCTGTGTTTCGGGGGCTGGCGGAGAAGCAGCCGAGGCTGGAACCTGTCACAGGGAGGGTGCTGGCAGTGTCCCCAGAGAGCCGACGACACAGCCGAGACAGCAAACCTGAGGGGCTGGACGGCCACCGAGGAAGGCCCCACCGGGGCCGGAAGCCAGGCCCCGTGTTTGCTCTGCAGATGATGTTCACTAGTCCTGCGCGGAGAAAACAGTCCCTGCAGAATGAACGGAAAGAAACTTTGCACCCAGGTGCCCGAGACGGCGGGGAGCCTGGCGCGGACTCAAGGAAAGCTCCCGGGCGCTCCCCCCGACGGTGCGGACCCACGGCGCTCACTTACCAAATGAGTGAGCCGATCCGGGCTCCACGCGCCACGCAGCGGTTAACTGTCTCCACGCGCCGTATTTTAACTAACGTGAGAAGCATACGCTGCGAGAGTGGCCCTGCTGTGTAACATGCAAAATTAAACAATGACATTAAGATGTTTGGGGTCTTCTGAAACCCTTTTTTGGGGGGGGTTTATAACGGAAAACCTTTATATGTCTATTCTTTAATTTTTTCTACACCTTCTAAGTTTGTGCAGGAATATTTCTCCTAAAAGTGGTCAGTGGTTTAGGTCATACTTTATTTAACTCTCTGAATTAGTGGACCTTTCCGAATCCTCTGTTGTATTTTGCTGTGGCCCATGGGGTTCTGGGAGCTCAGAGCCTGCGTGTGCCTGTTTCTGGGAAGCAGTTAAATTCTTAGGAAAGGTGAGTCGTGTTTATTCACCACCTAACTGAACTAGATCAGCATATTCATAAACACGACGAGAATCACTGAGTCTTGTGAGGAAGGAGGCACAGAAGGATGGGGTGGAGGGCGTTGTCTCGGAATATTTAGGACCAGGGTGGTCCTGGCTTCCAGCCCCCATCTCTCCACCTCGTGGGAACGGACATGTTTTGGGAGGGGTGGGCAGTCAACCCTCAGTTTTCTGGGGCCACACAGCTCAGGAAAAGTTCAATGTCATCAGTGGTTTCGATGGGCGGACAGAGCGGAGTTTAAGGTTTTGCTTCAAGTTACTAGAAATCACTTATTCAGTTTCGAGCCCCTGCTAACCCCCTTGAGGTGAATAAGAAGAGCCCTAAGTATTTAAAACACAGTCTTATGCTGCTCGTGTTCCTGTTCTCAAAGCTAAAGGAAGCCAATTATTTTAGAGCAGGCATAATGCTAGTATTTCATGAACAAATGTGCATATCGCCAACAGTTCTTACGTACAGTGATTTTAAACCTGTCACCATTTTACAACAACCATTTTAGTAAAATGTATTACATTTTATTATACAGTAATAAAGATTCATTGTCAAAAGTTAAAATAGAGAAAATTATTTAAAAGTCCACCTAAATAGAGAGCCCAGAAATGGACCCTCAACTGTATGGTCAACTAATCATCAACAAAGCAGGAAAAAATGTCCAGTGGAAAAAAGACAGTCTCTTCAATAAATGGTGCTGGGAAGATTGGACAGCCACATGCGGAAGAATGAAACCCGACCATTCTCTTAAAAGACAGCCAACAGAATGGAAGAAGATATTTGCAAATGACATTACAGAAAAAGGGCTGGTATCCAAGATCTATAAAGAACTTCTCAGGGCACCTGGGTGGCTCAGTCATTGGGCATCTGCCTTCAGATCCGGTCATGGTTCCAGGGTCCTGGGATCGAGCCCCACGTCGGGCTCCCTGCTCTGCGGGAAAGCCTGCTTCTCCCTCCCCCACTACCCCTGCTGCTATTCCCTCTCTCGCTGTGTCTCTCTCTGTCAAATAAATAAATAAAATCTTAAAAAAAAAAAAACTTCTCAAACTCAACACCCAAAAAGCAAATAATCCAGTCAAAAAAAGGGGGCAGAAGACATGAACAGACACTTCTCCAAAGAAGACATACAAATGGCCAACAGACACATGAAAAAATGTTCATCATCACTAGCCATCAGGGAAATTCAAATCAAAACCACACTGAGATACCACCTTACACCAGGTAGAATGGCCAAAATCAACAGGACAGGAAACAACAAGTGTTGGGGAGGATGTGGGGAAAGGGGGACCCTCTTTCACTGTTGGTGGGAATGCAAGCTGGTGCAGCCACTTTGGAAAACAGTGTGGAGATTCCTCAAACAATTAAAAATAGAGCTACCCTATGACCCTGCAATTGCACTACTAGGTATTTACCCCAAAGATACGGATGTAGTGAAAAGAAGGTCCATCTGTACCCCAACGTTCATAACAGCAATGTCCACAATCGCCAAACTGTGGAAAGAGCCGAGATGCCCTTCAACAGAGGAATGGGTCAAGATGTGGTCCATATATACACTGGAATATTACTCAGCCATCAGAAGGGATGAACACCCAACTTTTGTATCAACATGGATGGGTGTGGAGTGAAATAAGTCAAGCAGAGAAAGTCAATGATCACATGGTTTCACTTACTTGTGGAACATAAGGAATAGTGCAGAGGACAATAGGGGAAGGAAGGGAAACCGAATGGGAAGAAATCGGAGAGGGAGAAAAACCATGAGAGACTCTTGACTCTGGGTAACAAACCGAGGGCTGGTGGAGGGGAAGGGGAGGGATAACTGGGGGGTGGGCATTAAAGAGGCGTGGTTTGTGGTGAGCACTGGGTGTTATACACAGCTGATATACTACTGAACACTGCATCTGAAGCTAATGAGGTACTCTATGTTGGCTAATTGAATTTAAATCAAAATAAATAAATAAATAAGTCCACCTAACAATATCTATTGACAAAGGAAAATCACCGTCCTTGTATTTGTGTTAATTACACGACAGTGGGTCACCGAGGCTTTTGTTTCTTTCAATATCGTTGTGTTCTAGTATTATATACTGCATCTGTATTTTAAATCCTACCTTCTTAACATTAAAACCAAAGCACACCTAGGCACAGCGGTGGTAAGGAGGGGCGTGTGGTCCGTGCCCGGCACTCACCCAGCTTTGAGCAGAACAGCTGTCACCAGTGAGTCGCACGTTGCCACATCTGAGCATCCAAACTGCTTGGACTATTCTCAAAAGTTTATGCCGTTAAAAAACAACATGCGTAAAAACACAATGACACAGCGGAATGCAAATGGACATTTGGAAGCAAAGTTGCAACGAGGTATTACCGCAGTTAGAGCTGTATTATTACCGCAAACACCCACAACACTTAGGAAATAAACCATTACAAATGTTTGGGGCAATTATCCGAGCAAACTCATGGTCGCGGAATCCAGTGCTTTGCGTTGTGTCGGCAAGGGTCATGCAGACACTCACGGGCTGTGGGCGAGGAACGCAGGTGGACCCAGGTGGCACAGCAGGGGCCCGATGGGAGACTGAAGTGACTCCGCAGGGGACCCCAGAGAGAAGCTAGTTTTGCGATTATGCAGGTGTCATACCTTAGGGAGGACAGATGCCTGCACGTGGCCGTCTCCTCCCTGAGTGACTACTGACGCCCATGTCGTCAAGACCTACTGAGGCCTTATCTTTCCCCCACTTCAGCTCAGAAGCCCTTCCGACTCACCTAAGCTGACGCCACACTCCTGAGCAGGTGCCCTTAGTTACAGCGACTCTCTCCTTGCACCACTCTTGTGCGTGGATGGTGTCCCCCAAAGGATAAGCCGTGACCCCCTGGAAACAGGTGTGGATGAAGTCAACACTGGCCTTAGCCCAGGGACTGCCCTGAGCAGGAGAGGCCGACCCGGGAGGGCAGGACTGCAGGGCCAGACACTGGCCTGATGGCTCCGTGATCCAAGGACGCCCGCGGGCCCTGTCCCGCACCAGCCGCCGGAGGAGGCAGCAAGCACCCCGCCAGAGCCTGGAGAGGGAGCGCGGCCCTTGATTTTGGACTTCTAGCCCCACAGCCGAGAGGGAAGAGACGTTTACTGTTGTAGGAGATATTAGGGTCCGTGGGCAACGCCTTCAAAGCCTTCCTGCCCAGACTCTAGTTTTCCTGTGGAGTCACTGTGTTCTAGTGTTAATGAGGACATCTGTATTTTATGTCCTCCGCGGGCTGGGAGTGCAGACTGGGCGGACGGGTAAGCTGGGGTAACGCCCTGCAGAGGCTCAGAGAGGACAGAAACGAGTCAACTCAAGTGGCACAATGCCACGTGCGGTGTGGCCCACATCGGCTCCTCTGCTGGGAGCACCGGGGGAGGGATCCATTCATGGATTTCGGGAAATACAGCGTGAAGGCTGCACGGGGCAGTCGCTTGAGTGTCGGGCTGTTGGTTTCGGCTCAGGTCACGATCTCAGGGTCGTGAGATCTGGCAGCATCACTGGGTTGGGCACTTGGCCCGGAGTCTGCTTGAGACCCTTTTTTTTTTCCAAAAATTATTTATTTATTTATTTATTTGACAGAGAGATCACAAGTAGGCAGAGAGAGAGGAGGAAGCAGGCTCCCTGCTGAGCACAGAGCCCGATGCGGGGCTTGATCCCAGGACCCTGAGATCAGGACCTGAGCTGAAGGCAGAGGCTTAACCCACCGAGCCACCCAGGTGCCCTCTGCTTGAGATCCTTTCCCTCGCCCCTCCCCCGGCTCAGGCCTGCACATGCTCTCTCTCCCTCTCAAATAAGTAAATAAATCTTTTCTTTTTTAAAATAGAAAATATAAGGTGAAGATGAGATACTAAATTTGTTGGATTTAACCTATGAAACTTGTATTATCCACAATTATGGTGTTTTCACAAGCACATTTTTAAATGACTGCAATTTTGCAACAGCAATCTATAGTCAAAAATAACAGATCTGACTCTCCCATGGTGCTCAGAAAAAATTATTTCTCCAACTAAAAGTAACTGGTGTACATTAAAACCTCTCAATTGAACGACTGTGAATACCGGAAAATTCATTTTGCGGCAAACAAGGAACAAGGCTCCGCAAGCAGGACCTGAGGCAGGGCGGGGTGCTGCCACCTGCTGGCGCCTGCGGTTAAACGCGGTGGGGGCGCCTGGGTGGCTCAGTCCCTGAAGTGTCTGCCTTGGGCTCAGGCCATGATCTAGGGTCCGGGGATCGAGTCTTGCGTCGGGCTCCCTGCTCCGCGGGAGGCCTGCTTCTCCCTCTCCCACTCCCCCCGCTTGTGTTCCCTCTCTCGCCGTTTCTCTGTCCAATAAATAAATTCTTAAAAAACCCACACAAAACAGGGCGGTTGGACCCTGTCCACAGGCGGTGGCCTAGCCCCGCCCGCAGCTTCCCCGGGCCGTGGGCGCGGTGACCTCCTGGGGACATGCAGCCCCGACGGGAGCAGCAGCTCCCGGTCAAGCTCACGCCAGCACACACGATCCCACCTGCAGGATCAGGTTGCGCCTGGGATTTCGCACTCGGTGCCAGGAAGGGGCAATGGTTCCGCTGTGTCTGACACGCGCACGCTGACACCAAAGGGCGGCAGGGCACAGGCGTGGCAGCAGCGAGGACACGACAGGAAGCACAGTCAGCAGGTGTTCCAAGCGGGGCTTGGCCTGGCAGGTGCTTCCCGAGGTCCTGGGCGGGCAGAAGGCGGGCGGCGGGGTCTGGAGGGTGCCAACCCCCCCCCCCCCGCCACCTTGAGGCCAGGATCCCCCAGGGCCTGCTGGGTTCCCCGACGCCGTTTGGGAGCGGGGCAGCGCCGCAGGGCTGAATCGTTTGATGCCGCGGTGGGGATTGCCAGCTGCCCAGAAGCCGGTCCTGCCCTGTCTCTTCCGCCGCACGCGGCTCCGCTGCGCTCCGCGCCGAGGGCCCCGGAGGCCCAGGGGTTCCCTCCTCGGCGCGCGTCCCGCCGGGACCGGGGCTGTCTCTGCACCGCCCGTCGGCCCCGCGGGAGCACGTCTGTGTCCCGTGACGGTCCGCAGGGGCCGCGCGCCCCCGCTCCCACCTGCCCCGCGTCAGTCACCCTGGGCTCCTGAGTCATGTCCGCAGGCACAGGGCGCTGGACACCGAGCGCTCGGAACGCACCTCCGAGCCGAGGGCAGGGGGGCCTCCTGAGAGCCTGTTCGCAGCCGCGGCCCCACCGGCAGGGCGGGCACGACCGTCCACCTGTGCTCGCCGGGCAGGGGGCTCGGGCCGCGTCCACCGACTGCCCCGGGGATGTGCGTGCGCCCACGGGCTATTCCCCGGAAAAGCCGGGTCCCGCCCAGACCCTGTGTGGCCCCGGGAGCGCGACACCGTCCCCTCGGGCCCCCGGGAGCGCGGTCACCGTCCCCTCGGGCCCCCGGGAGCGCGGTCACCGTCCCCTCCATCCCCCGGGAGCGCGGTCACCGTCCCCCTCGGGCCCCCGGGAGCGCGGACACCGTCCCCTCGGGCCCCCGGGAACGCGGACACCGTCCCCTCCATCCCCCGGGAGCGCGGACACCGTCCCCTCGGGCCCCCGGGAACGCGGACACCGTCCCCTCGGGCCCCCGGGAACGCGGACACCGTCCCCTCGAGCCCCCGGGAGCGCGGTCACCGTCCCCCTCGGGCCCCCGGG
>LNAC01000804.1:428754-445156 GCA_002007465.1 Ailurus styani | reverse complement strand
AGGAGCCGCCCCCCCCCCCCCCGGCCTCCGCTCCGGCCCAGCCGCGGCCCTCTCCCTGCTCGCTCTCCGGGGGGAACTGGTGGAAAGGAGCCGTCGGGGAGCAGGGGAGGCGGCGGCGGGGAGGCCGGGGGACAGCTCGGCTGAGAAAGGGCCGCGTGGGAACTTCCGGGCCTTCGACGCAGAACATGAAGCAACACAGAAATACACGCACAAGCAACTGCATAGACACGGCTGTGCACCAGCCACATGGTCCCCACAGTCCCCGGGACCGGCGGGGGGCCTTGCNGGTCCCCACAGTCCCCGGGACCGGCGGGCGTCCTTGCACCGCCTCAATGCGCCGGGCCTCCCACCCTGCCGCCGGGAGTGTCCCCCGCACCGCGTGAGGCTCCCGGGACGGGGTCCCCGCCGGCGGCGGCTCCCGGGTCTGGAAGCCCCGAAACGCCCTGCGCTGGGCTCGGAAGCCCCCCGGGCCGTGTGAGCAGCTTCCCCTGCCGGTGCCACCACCCTGCCGAGGTTCTTCTGCGTGCGCTGATGGGACCCCGACATCGTCCTAAAGGTCCCGTCAGCCAACCGCCGGGTCACAGGGTGGGACAGGGGGCTCCAAAGGGCACTGGGGCTGGATGAGGTCATGGTCCAAGGACACTCCGCACCGCCCCCCGGAATACGGCTCAGGGGCAGCGTCTGCACCTGCCCTGTCTCCCCTTTGCGGTGAGGCGTGTAGTCAGTCAACAAACACTCGGGGGACACCCTCACGTAGCGAGTGTGCCGGACATAGAGATGAGTCAGAAAAGGTTTCCTCCTCTCCGAGCAGACCTGCTCAACAAAGGGGTGAAACGAAGAAACAAGTCACGAAACGGCAGCTTCCGATGGTGACAACCCCGGGGAAAGCAGACCGGCTCCATGCAGAGCCGAGGAGAGAGAAGGTTCGAGACGGCGTGAGGACAGTGGCGGCAGGAGCCCGGAGTGGGAAGGGCCGCGTGGACGTGCTCCCGCGGGGGGCGAAGTTGGAGAGGAGGGCGAAGGGTGGTCTGGGGCCCCAGCACCTGGGGCATGTCCGAGGGTGTTGGAGGGAACAAGGGGGTCCGGGACCGCAGAAGGCAACCTGTGTTCCAAGGGTCGCTGCGTCCAGAAAGGCCCGCGGGCAGTGCGAGGCCCAGAGCTGCCGGGCGCCGGGCGGACTGTGCCCCTCGTCAAACCGCGGCTCCCGGTGCGGTGCGGGGTCCGCTGCCGGGTTACACGGGCGCGCTAGGGAAGAAGGGGCTGGACACCACGTCCTCATCTCCAGAAGTTAGGAAAACATCAGCAAGATAAGAGGGCTCATTAGTGAAATAGAAACCTCATACAAGAGAAAGCCTGAGGACAAAGAATAGATCTATAGAAACTCTATTAATATTGACAGATCTCTATAGAGCCTGGTCTACAGAAGCCAGTTCAGAGTTGCCAACATCAAGAATAAAAAGGGTGTCTAACTATATAAACTGCAGACTAAACAAAATATGATAAAATAATACTATTAACAAATTGTCACAATAAGTCAGTAAGTTCTTAGAAAAATATAACTTACTAAAATGGACTCACCAATTTCCCACCAAAACAGCACTTTAGGACTTATTACCTTCAGAGAGTGTTTCGACACATGTTAACATTTCAGTAATGGTTACTAGGAAAAAAAAGGAAGTCAATAAATAACTTTGTAATTACAAAAAACGGAAAAAAAATATGAAATGAATCAATCAATTCAAAAGCAGTCAGGAAAGTAGAAAATAAAATAGTACCAAAACCTGGGGTTATATAAACCATGAGATAATGCAGTTGTACAAACAAATATGTCTCTCATCAAAATTTGTGCGCACAGATGAAACGTGTGAGGTCAGACCCAAATGCTTGTTCAGTAGAATACAAAGAAGATATAGACACTCAGTTTCGCTTATAAAAACCTCACTGAACAATTTAAAAAAGGGCATTTAAAAAACATTTCTTTTTTTTTAAAGACTTTATTTATTTGACACAGAGTGAGAGAGAGAGACGGTGAGAGGGAACACAAGCAGGGGGGATGGGAGAGGGAGAAGCAGGCTCCCCGCTGAGCAGGGAGCCCGATGCGGGACTCAATCCCAGGACCCTGGATCATGACCTGAGCCGAAGGCAGAGGCTTAACCCACTGAGCTAGCCAAGCGCCCCTAAAAAACACTTCTTCATATTTACTCTCTAAGTGGTTTGTAGAAGTTTGGGATTATCCCTACATTGATGATGATGCGAAACAATATATCAACAATTCATACAAAACCTTTGAGCCAGTTAGTATTTTTGTAGGCAGATTAAATCATTCCTTTAATTAGTTTAATGGCAAAAGCATTTAGTTATATTCTTAAATTATTATTTTTCAGCCTTTAAAAAATGATCTCTACTATGAGCACCTATGATCATAAATTGTCTTCTATATACTGCTTTACCTGTCTCACAAAGTTTAATATGTAGTATTTTTGTTATTCATCTGTACATATTTCCTAACTTTCTTTGGTATTTCTTTCATTTGTGAGTGACACATGGATTTAATTTACTTTATAAACATATGCCATTCTATGTTAAAATCACATTTTACTTTTATTTGTAACAATATTGCCATGGTCAGGAAAGTTCTTTTTTTTAAATGCCTTTTTTTTTTAAGATTTTACTTATTTATTTGAGAGAGAGAGAGCACAAGAAGGGGGAAGGGAGGGGCAGAGGGTGAGGGAGAATCAGACTCCCTGCTGAGCAGGGAGCCTGACACAGGACTCCATCCCAGGACCTTGAGATTGTGACCTGAGCAGAAGGCAGATGCTTAACTGAGTGAGCCACCCAGGAGTCCTGGTCAGGAAAGTTCTGTGTCTTACACTGACTTTTTGTAGTGATCTCAATTTTTTTATGTTCTGATACAAGTTCAGTTCTTGAATGTTCTGTATGAGCTTAAGGAAAATACATCCAAGTCTTGGGTGTGAATTTTTATATCTATAGGATTAAGGTTGTTAATTTTGTTACTCAAGTCATCTGTACCAAAACATAGACACAACACACACACACAACAAAGCAAAACAACATATCAAGACAAATTAGGATGATCCCAGAAAGGAGTAGATGGTTTTAATATTACAAATATATTAATGTAATGAACATTGCTATCAAACTAAACAGAAAAACCATATGATCTTCCTACTAGATACAGAAAAAAAACGCATTTGAGTAGATTAAACACCCATTCATGATTTTTAAAAATAATTCTTAGGAAACCCAAAGAACTAAACATTTTATAAAACGAATGAAGGTTATTTACCAGAAAAGAGAGTAAGCATCACACTTAGAAGACAGCCAGAGACTGCCACTAACAGCACTCCTAGTCAACATCGTACTTTAAGTAGCAATAAATTCTGCAAACCAAAAGATAAAAAATCTATAAAGACTAAAAAATAAACTCTATTACTATTTGAAGATGATTGTTTACTCAGCAATACCAAGATAATATAATGAGGAAAATTATCACTTTTTATTGAACAGAATTAAGGAGCAATCAACTAACCCACATACTATATTCATGGATAGGAACACTCACTATCAAAGATGTCATCTTGTGCTGTGAGGATCACTGGGTGTTACATGCAACTAGTGAATCGTTGAGCACTACTTCAAAAACTAATGATATGCTAAATGTTGGCTAACCAAGCATCATAATAATAAAAAAGATGTCATCTGCTTCCTGATGAATCTATAAGTTCTCTGTAGTTCTGGTAAAAATCCCAACAGGTTTTTACATGGACCTTGAAAATGTTATTTAAAAATGTATATAAACAGACAATTTGGGGGAAAAATGGCAAAAATGGGAAACAATGGGGGAAAAACTTTTCCTACTACGTGTATATATTAGAAAGTTGTAGGTAGCTCATATGATGTATAAAGAATTAGCTCCTATAGAATGGAGAAAGTCGATAAAATAATACAAAAATGCTGAAAACCCCATAAAATGGACAAAACATACAAAAAGTCTGTTCACAGAAGAGAAATCCCCTATGATCAATAAGTTTATTGACAAATATGGGAAACCGCACCAGTAATCAGGGGTACAAATGAAAGTCCAATGAGATGCCATTTTATACTCATCAGGTGATTAAAAATGTACAAAGTCCAAAAATACCACCTCCAAGTCACATGGGATCTGGAACCTGGATGTGCAAAGTGTGGTTCAATTACTTGCAGTGTCCACTTAAAACCATCAGCTCTGAGGAAGGCTTGTGCATGTAGTACGCCTGCAGCCTGAGTCGGTCACACGCCCCACGGAGACGAACAACGACAGCCTTTGTCAAAGAGAAACTGGACGAGTCAGGAGAGTAGAAAAGACAGGTCACGTTGTATCTTTTGCAGACAGTCAGAATACCTTATTTCCAGGGAGGTAGCATTCTTTTTTAGAGAAACTAAGTCATCTTAATAGAATTCCTCAAGATGTCCAGATATCAAGTTATTATAATTTCAAATTCTGTTCCTAATAAAACTTTGGTTCAAGCATTTTCCTCTTAAACAAATGCAAGTTTCTTATTCTCTGTCCCTCTCTCTCTCCACCGCCCTGCTCTCTCATGCACACATTCTGAATTATAAAATGAAGAAGTGAGAAAATCTAGCTTCTTAAAATATAGGCTTCGCACGTGGAGAAATTATCAGGGACTTTTTAAACCGGTTTTAGTGATCCTGGACCGACTGGTTCACCTCCTTTGCTGGTATGAGTTCTTCATGGACGGGGACTGGGTTCCGAGGGGCGCAGACTCCCCTAAAACGACCCTCCTGGTCTTCACAGGGCACGTCCCCTCCGGCAGCGCGCGAGCTCGCGCTCCGTCACCGAGAGCACGGAGGAGGCAAGCGCCGCCCCGCAGCGCTGGGAGCCACGGGCCCGCCGCGGCTCGGCGGCCGTCAGAGGCCAGCCGGTCCTCGCCTGCGCTTCTCGTCACAGCGGCGCGGACCTTCCCCGCCTCCCAGGTGTCACCAGTTCCAGCGGGCCGTGTTTGTGTTTCTTCCCTGACGACGCCTGAGTTTCAGTGGCGCGCTCTCCCCACGCTCGGTATCTCTCTTCTAGACTCACTTTTCTCTTTCCTTTTTCTTTTGCCACTTCTGAGTCTGGGAGTTGCTACTTCTTCGTATGTGAAGCAGCTTTACTGCATTTTATTTGAAAATTATGATACTGTAAGAATTATATCCCTAAGAATCAGAGCTAGTTACTTATTTTTAGTGACCGCATCTCGGATGGGTTGATGATAAACACGGTTTAATTATTAGTATAAATATTATTTTGTATCATCGTAACCGGATGCGTCGTGTTCCGTGACGGGGGTTCTCCTTCTCGGCGGGTGTCAGTTCAGGAGTGGACCCCCGCTGCCACGGAACCGGGCCGCCACACAGCAGGCAAACAGGCACTCGTGGGCTGACTTGCTGATGACAGGACGAGCCCTGCCGACGGCCTGTGAGCTTGGGACCATCTCGCAGGCCTCACTGAACCAAAACGCGAGACCGCCAGAGGCTCCGCGCTCCGTGCAATCAATCCGGGGGTGATTTCGGGGCGCATGCATCTGGTGCAACACGGCCAGCCACACGCATGAGGAAGGCGAGTCCCAGCCGGCCGCGGAGGCCGCCGCTGGTGGGCTGACGGTGGGGTTCACGGTTGCGTCTGGTGCTCTCTTGGGTCCCGTGGGCCGGGCACGGAGCTGGGGAGTGTGGAGGGCCACGGGGCAGTCGGTCGAGAATTCGGCCGGCTCGGGCGGTGGAGCGTGTGGCTCTGAATCACGGGGCTCTGGGTTCCAGCCCCACGTTGGGTGTAGAGATAATGTAGAAAGAAAATCTTTTTTTTTAAAGGTTTTATTTATTTATGACAGAGAGACAGCAAGAGAGGGAACACAAGCAGGGGGAGCGGGAGAGGGAGAAGCAGACTCCCGGTGGAGCAGGGAGCCCGAGGCGGGGCTCGATCCCAGGACCCTGGGATCCTGACCTGAGCCGAAGGCAGACGCTTAACAACGGAGCCACCCAGGCACCCGTTAAAAAGAAAATCTTTAAAAAAATACAAACAAGGTCATGATCGAGGTAGAATCGAGTCCTCCTCTCTCTGCCTGCCTCTCTGCCTACTTGTAATCTCTCTCTGTCAAATAAAAAACAATATCTTTAAAAAAATACAAATAAAAGTCAATCTAAGCAATTGCTTTTCTAAAGCCTGCCATTCTAGATCATCTAAGTGGTGATATGCTGCTCCCAGTAAGAATTCTTCCTTGATCTCAGTTCTGAGCGATGGCTCTGGTGTGATGATCCCACAGGGCAGCTCCGAGCCCACATGGGCAGGACTTCGGCTCTCCCGGCCCCCAACACAGGGCGGGTGGACCTCGCAGAACGCCCAGAGCACGGGAGCCTTGCCCCCGGCGAGCCGGCGCTGAGCCCCTGCCAGACCAGCTCGGTGCCCAGGGGCTCCGGGTCCTTCTGCCGCTGGTGTGCGTCCCCTGAGCTTCCAGGGGACAGCACTGCCACGGCGGATCCGACACAGGAGGGACGGCCCACGAAGGCGAGGCCGAGTTCAGTTCTGAGTGGGGGCGCGGGGTCCGGGAAAGGCCTCGCCGGGTCCGTGCGTCCAGCGACCCTCCCGAGGACGGCCCCCCTCCCAAGCCCCGGCCCAGGGAGCGTCACCGCCGCTGTCTCCGACGGACGAGGAGACGAACGACTTGGGCAGTTCCGGGGGCGGTGTTAGGAAAGGCGGATGTGTCTTCTGTCGGAGGCGGGCTAGCAGAGGGTAAGAAGGCTGGAGACGCCGGAAAGCATCTTGACCTGAGCGCCAAGCCACGTTGACAGAGTCGGCGTTGCCATTTCTGGGATTTGCTGTGAAATGGGATGCTCGTAAATCTTGGCCAAAGTTGTCTTAATGCTTCAGATGTTTCCTATGGACACATATTATCTGTCGCATCGTTAAAAAAAATCCAGACTAAAATGACGGCAGGGCACTTCTCCATCCCCGTGGGAAGACCGACAGCCCTTGTCTACACGGCCCGGCGCCGTGTCCGTGGTGTAGACATGACGGAGTCACCCGCGGGAGTCAGCCTTCCAGAGAGGCCCCTGCAGGGTGTCCAGCGCGGACCTCAGAGCAAAACAGTTCTTCCATTACTTCGTTCCTCTCAGGCCCATATTACTCTGTAATTAAAAATGAATTTAGTGTCTTCATCAGAAACACAAAATTCAGTGAGAGGACATTTTCCCTGGTTGCGTTTCTTTTCTGGTTGTTATTATCATTATTTCTTTCCTGACTATTGTGGATTTTTGTTTTTCTACTGGAGGAGGGTATGTTGAAAACCATCTGCTTTTTGTCAGGTGAACACAGTGCCCCTGGTGTGAAGGGGTTGCAGTATTACTTTGCCCCAAGTCTGCAAGTCATAAATTGTTCCTAGAAGTGTTTTAAAAGCGTAAGTGGGAGGCATTTTTTTAGGGACGTTCATTGCCGAGCGAAATCGAGACGCTGGATTGTAGCTACAGCAAAATATGATCAAGATAAACATGTACATGAAATGCACACATGTGAAACACACATGTGAAAGGTGAAGGCTGCACCCTATGACACAGCTCATGGACTTGGCGAGCTCGCCACAAACTGAAGCATTCAGAATCATTAACGTTTTGAAATCTTTTTACTTTATTTAAGGCAGAAAGTAATTGGTAAATATTTCACTGAATGGGAGGGGTCCGTATCCCACACTCGTCGTCCGAGAGGTCGGCTGCACGGCCGCGTCACAACGAATGGAGGAAATTTCTGGAAGGAAAGTCTGGGAAGGTGGGGGTGAGAATAGAACGTGGACGCCCGATGACCTCCTGGTCCACAGCATGCACGGGGGCTCGGGGGCTGCGGCGACAGCGCGGGTGGGACTTCGTGCTGTGACCTCGAGACCGCAGCCCCAAGGGACGTCCGCGGACAGCCCGATCCGTCTCTCTAATTGCCAAGAGAACTTCAGCGTTTAGCTGGCAAATAACAAAATTTAATTAATACTCCAGTGTGCTGGGAAAACTTAATTTACAGTGTTCTCTGTGCTTTTGTACAAATACAATTCTATTTCCTGTGTTCTTTGGGATTTGTGATGATAATATGTAAAGACACCAAATGAAATGAACAAAAAGTAAACAAATAAAGCCAATTATTTTGGACAAGTGGTGGCTCTGCTGTCCTAGTCCGAGGACCCATCCTTTTGCCCCAGGCTCAGAGGAAGACCGTGGGTCTGGTGACCGGCCACTGCCCATCACAGTCTGGGCCGTCTGGCTGCAGCCGCTCTGATGCAGACAATACTGGATGCATCCATGCCCCTCTGAGAGGTCCGACCTGGGACCCCCCAGTGCAGACTCGCCTATCCAGGTGGTGACGGGGTGACCGAGCCCTGGGACATCGCAGCGTGGCCAGCACACCCCAGGCCCTGCCCCCTTTCCTCGGGAGCACGGGGGCTGCTCCCACCTGCCGGTGCTGCGGGGGACAACAGCGGCAGGTGCGATCCGAACCATGTCCCCGGGGGAGCTCCTCCTTGTGCTGACCACCGAGCATCCCTGCTGCTCGCGGGTTCCTCGCTGGGACGCCAGGGGGGTGCCGGGGGGGCTCAGTGATGAGCGTCTCCTGCGGCTCACGTCATGATCCTGGGGTCCTGGGATGGAGCCCCGCATAGGGGCTCCCTGCTCCACGGGGACCTCTGCTTCTCCCTCTGCCTGCCTGTCTCTCATGAATAAATAAATAAAATCTTTCAAAACAAATTAAACAAATAAGGAATCTGCTGGAAGCTGCCTTTGTGCACCCACAGCAACCTTCTTCTCTGGCGCCAGCCCCAGGGCTCTGCGGCACCAACACAGCTGTCTTCCTGGCACCGCAGGCCCAGTGGG
Organism: Ailurus styani; assembly: GCA_002007465.1. Taxonomy (NCBI): domain Eukaryota; kingdom Metazoa; phylum Chordata; class Mammalia; order Carnivora; family Ailuridae; genus Ailurus; species Ailurus styani. The sequence continues at coordinate 436,258 of LNAC01000804.1, read as the reverse complement.
GTCCAGCGAGGACACGGCCCCGCCAGCCGCAGCGTGGCCCTCCACCGGCAGTGGCCCACCCACCACGCCGGGGCCGTGAAGAGTGAGGATTCCCTCCCTCAGGTCCCAGAACACAGAGGGTTTCCACTGGGGAGAGAAATGCGTGGCTGGAGCCCCGACCAACAAGGCCTCCAGCGAGAGGCCAAGGGAGTGGCTGGCGGGAGGCGTGTCACCCCCCAGTGGCCAATCATCCGTGGCTGGTGGGAGGTGTGTCACCCTCCAGTGGCTGGTCATCCGTGGCTGGTGGGAGGCATGTCACCCCCCAGTGGCCGATCACCTGTGGCTGGAGGGGGGCGTGTCACCCTTGAGCGCCCGGTCAGCCTTTCCCTTGCAGAAGGAGACGTCTGCCTCAGGGCCGGCCACGTCCGGGAAGTGGCCCAGCGGGAACACACGTGGGAACCCGCAGTCTACGAGATCTCTAGCGCAGGCCCTCTTGGGTAAAGGGGCCGTGACGCCCACCCCACCCTGAGGCTGACACCAGCACGTGACACGTGTACATCGCTCATAGGTCTGTGTGTCTAAGCGTGGACTTCCCACGTCTGAACATTTGCTGCTGGAACTGGACACCGTGTGACCTCTAACCTTGACTCACGGCTCTGCCGGGAATTGACAAAGTGTCATGTTATCAGAAATATGCCTGTGTGTCCCTGTGTGTCCCCAACGGTGCTTCTTTATCGAGTTAGCGTCACGTGATCTTTACAGCCTGGTTGACTCATTTCTATAACTGGATCAGATACAACCCAAGACTTAGCTTCTGTGTAACGTGGGTAGCGAACCCTAGTGCGCATCTCTTCCGACTCACCCCCGGTTGTGTCTGTGTGGACACGGAGCCGGGCCGCCTCAGGCTCAGGCCTCGAAGGGACCTCGTCAACTCAGCTCGCGGCTCGAACGCACGCACAAAGCAGGGGGTGGGGGGAGACACACGGTCTTGCTTCCGAGTCCGTCTCGAGGGCACAGCGGCCTCCAGGCCCCTCCCAGTTCTGCTCACGGCCGTGACGACAGCCCCAAAGGGCAGCTCACGAGGCCGTCGTGGCTGTGGCTCACGTGGCCACCTCGGCCACCGCGCCGCAAACGTGGTCCCACTTCTTCACGTGAAGCCAGCGCATCCCCTCCGCCCTGGGAAGACCCAGCAATTCATCGGGGACCAGACGGGCGCCGCGCGGCTCACCTAACAGATGGAACTAAGGGGGACCGGGGGGAGCGGGGCCGTGCTCCCGGGAGCCGAGGGCTGTGTAGACGTTTCGCGGCAGCCGGCGGGGGACCCGAGCGGCGGGAAGCAGTGAGGCGGCGGGTCAGGCGCAGCCCCGTGCGCACCCGGCACCGCTCCTCACCCCGACAGGACAGGCCGGCTGCGGCGCTGCTGAACGGTGACTCCAGACGGAAGGCTTCCGACAGTGAATCTGCCCGGGCCCGGAGCCGTGGGGACCCGCACTCTGCGCGTGGGGGTGTGAGGACCCTGTAAACCGCTCCCGGGGCCCGCGTTGTGCACGGAGGGCACGCGGCGTGTGTTCATCTCAGTGTGTGAGGTTCGCCGTCAGACTCGGTGATTGTCCCCACGGAGCCCGAGCAGTAGGTGGCGGGAGTGCAGGGGACAGGGTCACGCGCTCCGGGCCCCCGGCCTCAGAGCCGTGGATTCTGGGCCCCTGGCTCGGCGGCCACACGAGGTCATCTAGGCTGGCCTCCCGGGCTGTCCTCACCGCCTGCCACCGCGCTCCCAGCGGCCGCTCCCATGCCGCCCGGCCACGGACCGTGCGACAGCCCGTCTCGTGTGGACAGTGTTGATGACATCCTCGCTCCGGTCTTTACTGAGTGTCCAGGAAACTTGTGATGCTTCTAGAAACTTCCCCCAAACATCACACTCTGACGACCCATTCCCAGGAGGCTGTGATACCCGCGAGTGCTGTTCTAACCTGGAAAGAACCCGGCCCGTAGGGCGTAGAAGCCAAGAGTCTTCAGTGGTGAGGGACAGAGAAAGCGTTACCGTGCTTCACTTGCTGGACGGGAAAGAGTGTTTGGCCTTTAACTCATCTCACGCTGCTCCCCACGGGCTCTGCCAGCTCCCTCAGGGAAAGCCTTGCCCCCTGAATACAGCCACGCGCCCCGTCACCAAACCCGTTCCCGGGGGGAGGGCAGGCCACCGCTGCGGTGTCCGGCTCCGAGGGGACGGGCAGCGGGCGGCCCGGCGCTGCCAGCAGGTGCTCGGGCCGCAGCGGCCGCGGGGGGGCTCTGGGGCCGGGCGCACTCGGACCAGGACGTGCGGCTCCGCTGCTCTCGGGACCAAGGCCTTCGCAGAGCACACGGGCCACTCTGTCCTCTCCGTGGACACGAGCTGCAAGGCTGGGCTCGTGTCCCCAGCAGGTGCGGAGCCGGGACTTCGTCTGCGGCCCCAGCCCTGACCCGAGCGGCCAGATCTGAGCGGGAAACAGTCAACTGACCACGCAAGGGAGCAAACCCTGAGCAAAACGGGACGGTCCCGGCAGCGCGGTGGGAGCCCGGGGCCCATCCGCACAGACAGGCATGCGGGGCGAGGGCCCTGCTGTGTCCTCGGGATGGACGGGCCCATAGGAGTCCCCGCCCCGGCCGGCGTCCAGACCCGCGCTGGAAGCCTCTCTCAGGCGGCCGGTCCAGCCTCAGCGCCCCCGACGGCCACAGAAGGTAATGAACCACACCGGTCCGTGTTCTCTGGGTCGGGATGGAGGCAAACCGGGTCAGTTGTGTTTGTATCCCTTGAGAGTGCGAATGCTCAAGTCTTGATGATGATCAAGCATTTAAAGATACGTTAGTAATTCATTTTAAGCTCAATAGGGCTATTTGCTTAAGAGCAGGTTTCTCTCTTCTTTCTCACCAGGTTCTCTGTAATGTCACAGTTGAATAATTATATTTAGCTTGTACTTTTCCTGAACATGGATACCACTGCTGTTCTTCTGCGCTTAGTCATCCTTCTGAATGTCAGCCTTGCTGTGACGTCATCACTGGGCTTGTTACCGTCTCCTCAGCTCGTTAATGACTAGATGAAGACAGCACAGGCTGCCCAAGACCACCTCTGGCCACCACGGCAGATGTCCTTCTACTCGGAGCACCCACTCCGCGGCGCTCGGGCCCTGTCTGCGCGACCATGCACTGTCCCCCTGGCACACGTTTTCTGAAACTCTGTGTTCATTCCTCATGACTTGATAGATCGATTGATTGATTTAAATTCCAAGGTGAGAAGAAAGTTGGCTGAAGGAACGGCCGTGGACAGCTCTTTCTGCTCTTCTGCTGGGGCCGCCCATTCTCTGAGACACCTGCGGGGGCCGTCGTGGGGCGTGGGGGACGGGCTCTCCGTGCCTGCCCTCACCCATGGCTCGGCACCATCCTCCCGTCAAGCTGTGATGTGTGGTTGGAGTGGGGTCCCCTCAAAGGACCGGCATGTTATTGGAGGTTCACAGCTGTGATCTAGGGTCCTTCACGGATCCACCGTTACCACAATTGAACAAAAACAAAACTTGCTCCCCAAGAAAACTCTGACCTCAGGAAACAGAGAGAAGTATAAATCATAAACATTTAAACCCAAATTAAATTTGGGCGATTTGGTCCTTATGCTCCACAAGTAAATGAAACCATGTGATCATTGACTTTCTCTGCTTGACTTATTTCACTCAGCATAATCTCCTCCAGACCCATCCATGTTGATACAAAAGTTGGGTGTTCATCCTTTCTGATGGCTGAGTAATATTCCATTGTATATATGGACCACATCTTTATCCATTCGTCTGTTGAGGGCATCTTGGCTCTTTCCAGTTTGGTAATTGTGGACATTGCTGCTCTGAACATTGGGGTGCACATGGCCCTTCTTTTCACTACATCTGTATCTTTGGGGGTAAATATGCAGTAGTGCAATTGTGGGGTCATAGGGTAGCTCTATTTTTAATTTTTAAGGTACCTTGGAATAAACCTCACCAAAGAGGTAAAGGATCTATATTTGGGGAACTACAGAACACTCATGAAAGAAATTGAAGAAGATACAAAAAGATGGAAAAGCATTCCATGCTCATGGATCAGAAAAATAAACATCATTAAAATGTCTATACTGCCCAGACCAATCTATACTTTCAATGACATCCTGATCAAAATTACACTGGCATTTTTCAAAGTGCTGGAACAAACAATCCTAAAATTTGTATGGAACCAGGAAAGACCCTGAATCGCTAAGGAAATGTTGAAAAAGAAAAACAAAGCTGGGGGCCTCATGTTGCCTGATTTCAAGCTTTACTACAAAGCTGTGATCACCGAGACAGCATGGTGCTGGCACAAAAACAGACACATAGACCAATGGAACACAGTATAGAGTCCAGATATGGACCCTCAACTCTATGGTCAAATAATCTTCGACAAAGCAGGAAAAAATATCCAGTGAAAAAAAAGTCAGTCTCTTCAATAAATGGTGCTGGGAAAACTGGACAGCTACGTACAGAAGAATGAAACTCGACCATTCTCTCCCACCACACACAAAGATAAACTTGAAATGGATGAAAGACCTCAACGTGAGGCAGGAATCTATCCAAATCCTAGAGGAGAACATAGGCAGTAACCTCTTTGACATCAGCCACAACAACTTCTTTCAAGACACGTCTCCAAAGCCAAAGGAAAACAAAAGTGAACATGAACTTTTGGGACTTCACTAAGATAAAAAGCTTCTGCACAGCAAAGGAAACAGTCAACAAAACAAAGAGACAACCCATGGAATGGGAGAAGATATTCGCAAATGACACTGCAGACAAAGGGCTGATATCCAAGATCTATAAAGAACTCCTCAAGCTCAATGCCCAAAAAACAGATAATCATGTCAAAAAATGGGCAGAAGACATGAACAGACACTTCTCCAAAGGAGACATACAAATGGCCAACAGACACATGAAAAAGCGTTCATCATCACTAGCCATCAGGGACACTCAAATTTATTTTTCTTTCGGGAACATTATTTCGAGGCACCTCTGTGTCATTCTTCTATATTTATTCTGACAGATATTTATGGGATTCTTGAATCTGTGGCATGATTTCTTTCATCAGCTTTGGAAATATTTCAAACATCTTTTCAAAGATGTCTGTCCATCCCGTCCTACCCGTCCATCCCCCCCCCCCCCCCCCCCCCCCCCCGCCNCCCCCCCCCCCCCCCGCCCCGGCAGGACCTGCCTGACCGGCAGGCGGAGCTGTGCTCTGGTGGGAGCCCTCTCTGGGACAACCCTCCCTGCTCGACTCTGCACGGGACCTTTGAACCTCCTGACACTGGCTCCTCCTAATTAGGATACTGAGTTCTCAGCTTCCGCTACTGAATTGTTGTAAACCCTAAACTTGCAGTATCTTCTCAGAGCTTCCAATTCCCTTTAAAGTCGTTCGTGTGACTCTTCCTCGCACGTGACAATCAGCCTCTCTGACGTCCGTGAGCACCTCCGACAGGTGTACCTGCTGGAGGAGGCTCTGGCTGGGCTAGCTTTGCAGTATCATCCTCGAGCCTTGCAGTCCTCCTGGCCGCCCGCCGGGGAGAGCCCACGGCTGCCCCTGTGCCATCGATGTCCATGTTAGCCACGCCACGTGGGGTCCTGAGGGGCCGCCGGGCGTGCAGCAGCCCTTCACTCCCACTCATGCTTGAAGGACGGCCCTAAAGACCGGGGGCTAGGCCCCCGAGTCCACACTGCTGGTCGGTGCGGAAGCCCAGACTCTGAGCTGGCTTCCGACCTGGGGGCTGCTTCCGTCCAGGGAGCCCAGGGGGCTGTGGAGCTGAGGCCCAGCTCCACACTCGGGGTCCCGACTGCGCCCTCCAGGCTGCTGCCTGACTCAGATCCAAGCCCTCCAGTGTCTGAAGAACATGATTTTCACATTTGTACAAGCTTTTAACGAAGGTCTTTTTTAGAAGACTCATTTCCCCTTATTTAGACGTGTCTGCAGCTAGTTCCATAATTAAACTTTGAAAGCCCCCTCATTTCCATGGACATAAATGCGTTAAGAGGAAGCAGCTGTGTCGTTCTTGGTGTCTTTCAAAGAAAACACACAAATTAGAAAGTGTAGAAAGAGAGGCTAACTGCTCTCAGCAGTTACTCAGAACCGGCCCTACCTTCGGCTTCCTCCAGGTCGGCGGTGCGCAGACTTGCCCAGCAGGAGAGGGGCCCCGCCTCTCTCCGGGATCCGAGGGGCGGGCTTCTGGCCCTTTGCAGGGTGAGGCCGCGCTGGGCCTCAAGGAGGACGGAGATGTAGACTCCTTGCTTGGAGTCATTCTGGCAATTCTGATTTTTGCTCTATGCAGGGATAAAGCACCGTCTTTTCCAAGAGCTCAGCCTTGAACCTTGTCAAGAGAAGATTCTGTGTCCGTCCAGGTCACACGCCCAACTGCAAAAGGTCCACTGGACTTGACGCAATGAAACAGACCCTTGGTTAATAGAACACAGTCATAGCGTCACAGACCGGTGAGGTAGTTATGTGCTAACTGTGCCAATGCTGTGTTGGTGCGTAGCACTCATACGTACTATTGCCCCCAGAGAACAGCGCGCTCACCTCTAAAGAGAACAGAGGTCCTGAGGGAAGCCAATGTCAGTCAGACGGTCGGGGTCCTTACGAAGGTGCTGCGTGACGGGGAGGCCGTCGCACAAACGCTTTCTGAGTGCAGTGAGCTCAGTCCCCGGACCCTCACTCGACGGGGACACCAGGTGCACACCCGTCCCTCTCTAGGCACGAGCCATGGCGAAGCCGACAATGGAGGGGCGTTGTGCCCGGTGGTGGGGACGCAGAGGGAGCTGTGTCTCCCCGCGTGGAGCCCCGGCCCGTCCGCTGGGAGCTAGTTATGTCTCTCTGGGGGCTGCAGGTTTAGGCCTGTCCTGAATTCCTACCTTTTTCACTTGGGGCCTCTGCACCGTTTCAAAGACACATGGAAGCAGAACACAGTTCAGAAGCCAGGACAGAGCGAGCGAGGCTCTCCGTTCACCTGTGCAGCCGACGGTCGGTGCGGCCGGATGGGCCTGACCCACAGTCCTGAGGTCGCTGGGTGCCAGGGCTGTGGCAGCCGCCCGCCCCTTTGGCCACGGAGCCCACGTGGCCAGGCCCTCTGCCCGCGGCACAGCCGACACCCCTCTACCAGACTCCGCGGCCGGAGACGTTTGCTGTCATCAGCGCGACACGGACGCAAGCTGCTCCCGCCCTGTTGACCAGGTAGCGGGAGAGGAACCTCCCGCGGGAGGGCTCTGAGGAAACGCGACACAATCGGTTCCCCCAAATAAGTAAAATGCCCGAGAAGGAAATAAACAAAACCAAGCAAAAATAGCCCACAAGCGAGTCGTCCCCTGGGTAACCTTTCGAGTAATTTTGCCAGAAATCCACATCTCACCGCATGTTTATGAAGACTTAGTTTTCACAGGTCCGTGTAGATCGAGGCCTTTGGCCCGAGTCGGGAGAAGCCTGGGCGCTGCGGAAAGGAGGGGACCGTCTGTTTGGCCGA
>LNAC01000804.1:400152-427945 GCA_002007465.1 Ailurus styani | reverse complement strand
ACTCCGGGCCGAGTCGCCCCCCTCCCCTCCCGGGGGTCTTCGAGCTGCAAGTACGAAATGTGCGATCCCTCACCTTCTTCCCCCGGGTCCGCGTCCTCGCGCGACGGACCCCCTACCAGCCGCGCCTCCGCCATCCGGACACCGCGGCGTCGAGGAGCGCGCCCCGGGGACAGGAGTGGCCGTGCCGGGGACAAGCAGGGCCCCCCCGGGAGCACACAGCTCGCTCTGCGCACGGCCGGGGGCGGGGGCGCCCCAGATGGCGGCCAACAGCAGCACTTAAACACACTGAAGTCCCGAGATGCAGGAGAAATAGAACATTCCGAGCGTGAACTCAATACGAAAGGCAGTTGCACGTCAGTGGTATGTGGGACTCTCCTAAAAAGTGGTATTTTCAACTATTCCTTTAGACAAAATAGGAAAAAACTCTGACATGACAGTGAAGACTCAGATTTTTTTTGGTATTTGTGCTAATGTCAGAAAAAGCAATACAGTGTGTTAGAGCGTGCAATGCTGCAACACGTGTTCATGTTTTTAAGGAAAAATATTTTTTTTCTTGTAAAAGTTATTTATGTTCGGTGTAGAAAGTTCAAAAAACAGATAACAGTAAACTTAAATCACCCATATCTCAACACGGGGAATAACTTGACATTTGGTGTGAGTTCTTCCAGATTTTGTCAATTTGTATGCAGTATAGTTTTCAAAAGTAAGATACAGTTTTATTTCCTCTTTTGTAAACTTTATTTTTCACTTAATAGTAGATTGCCCACGATTTCCCAAGCCAGGCTGTAGTGGGTTTTTTTTATATCATCACTGTTATTTTTATTTTAATTGCCATGTGGGTCACACGCAGCGTTGGCTGGTGTCGGGCATGTGTGGCGTGGTCAGCGTCCCCATACACCGTGCTGCGCTCGGAAGTCTAAGTGGCTTGGTGTTATGACTTCTGATGTTCGCAGAGTTCTACTGTGTGGATTTATCACAATTTATTATTTAGCTATTCTACTGAGAGTGTCTTTGTTTCCAGGGGTTTTGTTTTTAGTTTTATAAACACTGTGAAGATCATCCCTAAATACACCTATTTGCTTGCTTCTCCAATTTTTTTCCTTGCAAAAGTTTTCTGGAAGTGTTGTACGTATTTTAAATACCGATAGTACACACTCTGCCGACAGACACCAGGATCACGCCCATTTCCTTCCCTCCACTGGCCAGGGGGGACTGACCTTCTCTTTTATTTTTGCCAATCTGGCTGGCAAAGGAAGAATATACTCTTGTTCTAACTTTTATTTTTGGAAATCAAGTGATCGTGAGTGATTCTTACACTCGTCCTCGTCTCTGTGTTCCTGTCATGATGATGACGGCGGGCCTGCGTGGAAGGAGCGCCAGCCACACAAGCCTCCGGGACAGAAGCAGCCACCATCTGCCTGCAGCCAGGACTCACGAAGGAGGGACAGGCTCGCGAGTCAAGGAGAAGCATTTGCTTTTGTTTCCGAGCAGGGAGGGAGGCTCTGGGCTCCCCTGAGGCTGGGGGAAGCGGCCGGCGCGGCGCCGGGTGCGGGCTGGTCCAGGAGGGCTTCTCCAGGGCGGCGTCCACGCCCGGGGAGCGCGTGCGTGCATGTGCACTGCGTCGGGAAGCGGAGATCGACTGTGGTTCTCAGCTAGATTCTCGAGAGCTGAGCTAATGCAGACGGAGCAGGAAGCTGGTGAGATGTGACACAAATAGACAGTCTCCCAAGGAAATCCCGGGAATCTGGGAGAGGGCTTTGGTCCTCCCTGGGCTTAAAAAGGACCTTATTTAGATTCCAAACAGCCACAAGACTTTCAGGACACGTGGAGCCACAGAAGTAATCAGGCATCAGGTGAACCCCGCGGCCAGGCTGGGCGCTGTCCGCCCCACGGACGTGAGCGAGCTTCTCTCCGACGGACTGTCCGTCTCACACACGCAGGCGCCGGGGGCTTCTTCCCGGGACAAGCTGACGCCCTGCAGGTCACAGCTGCTGCCGGCTCAGCTGAGCCCCGGCCTCGGAGCCCGGCCCTCGCCTCTACGCTCCCACCGTCCTGCCGTGAGAACCGCACCCACAGGACACTGCGTGTCTTCCTGGTCATTGTGTTGGTTCTTACTGGCTTTTAAAAAAGCAATTTGTGCACTAAGTGTACTCGACATTTTAATAGATGATATAAGTATTTTTCATTTTTCATGTTGTTCATGGAGATTTTGATGACTGTCCCGGGCAGATCCTAGATGAACCCCCAGATCTTTACCTGTCAGGGGCCACACCTGAGTGAGGGCAGAAGCTGGGACGTGCTTCTCAGCAAGAGGGAATGGTGTGAAGGAGAGGGATGGCACCCCTTGATTAGGCGACATCCTGGAGACCCCATTTATCAGACCGGACGCAGAGGGCCTCTCTGTTGGCTTGGAATGAGGACCACGGGATGCCCACTCGGCCAGGAGCTCGAGCTGACTTCTAGAAGCGTCCCGACCACATGCAGCCAGCAGCTGCAGCCCTGGGTCAGAGAGCTCCAAGGAACGGCTCTCCTTACCCCGTCCGAGCAGGGGAGCGGGGTCCTCTCATCGACGCTGCGTCCTGATCGCAGCCCCAGGAGCAAAGACCCAGCCGTACCTAGACCCCTGGCCCGCGGAAACTGTGAGGTCGTTCATGCGTGTCGTTTTAAGTCTCCGAGTGTGGGACGGTTTGTTAGCTAATCACAGCTGGGATGTGATCAATGGTGTACTTTGGGGCACTTTGGTGAACGTTTAATAACACCAGAGATCCGTAGAAACTAGCATATTACATTTTTAAACATGTATCAAGGCAAAGAAAAAGCAACAAAGAGAAGACTCTAATACTTAAACACATGTGTTGAAATTAGGAACCCTATTGCAGAAAAGTTAAAGGGAAAAACGGGAACGCAGGCGGCGAGCAGGTGGACGGCACGCACGGCAGGGAGGAGTCTGAGAGGCGATGCTGCTGAGCCGGCTCGGCCGGAGCCCCTTCCGTGGAGCAGGTCCACTCTGGCAAAAGGAAAGATGGAAACCAAGTACAGGAGCACGAAGGTCAAGTCCCGCCCGTGAAGGTCGGGCTCGGCATGAAAGTTTGAGGCCCCAGCACCAGAGACCCCTGGGCAGGAGCAGCCCGTGTGCACCTGACATTCAGGTGCTTCTCCCTAGAGTCCGAGAGGTCGCTGTCACTGCCTCTCTCCGGGGGACAGGAACCCTTCTCGTCCCTCATCCTGAGGCAAAACCCTACAGACCCAGCATAATTAACTCCTTCTGGATATCAGAACTGACCACTGAGGTCACACAGTGGGTGTGACGCCGTGAGACCCGTGTGGGACCTTGCGGAGGAGAGAAAGACTCTGGTGGGGGTCCCTGTCAGGGGGGACGGCTCCGCAGTTGGCCTTGTGCCTGTTGATTGAAATAAGTTAGGGTGAAAACAAAAGTAAAAAGAAAAACAATCAATGTATCAACCATGAAAGCTTGTTTTTCAAAGATGTTAAAAAAGGCCAATAAGCAAAGAGGGGAAACAGAGTCACTGGCTCTGATGAGATCTTCCAGAGGGCGCGTGTCTCCGGGCTCTCCAGAGGAAGGGGTGTGAGGGCAGGTCCCGAGTGGGCACAAGTCCCCCTGGTTTCAGCCTTGCACTAGGTGCTGGCAACTTCTAGGATTTCACCTTTCTCAGCAGCGTGACGTCTGGAGGACCAGGTCAGGAAGGCGCACCTGCTCACTCATGCACGAGTCCTCCTTGGGCCTCGCGACCAGCATGACTCAGCCTCCTTCTACCTCTCTGCTTGCCCACGGTTGACTCTTCAGGTGATGTTTTAATTTCCTTGTAGCTTCTCCCTAGCCAGGGCTTCGGGAATAAATAGCTTATCAACATAGCCTTGGTGTATTTTTGCCTTGCCAGCTGGGCTCCTGTGAATAATGTGGCCAGCTGCATGCGAACAATGTGTGCAAACAATGTGTAAATGAACAAAATGGCATCAGGACAATATGAGAAGCTCCACTGAGAGGCTCAGCATCAGCAGATGTGGCACTGACGAGCGTGACAGCGACTCAGGCTGGGCGTTGCGGGTGACGGGCGCCATGATGAATCAACAGAGCCGAGAACAATGGTTCTGGACTTGGTTAAGTTCTGCATCTGAAAACACTTATCCAAGTCCCTGGAATAAAGTTGAAGAGAACTGTGATTTATTTTTTAGGGGAAAAGTAACTACAGATCATTCTTTCTTTTTCTAAGCAGATGTTAGGAGTCAGGCCCGGGCAACCATGGATGAGGGACCCTGGAAGGCTTCTCTCTCCTCCGCCTGCACATTTACCCGTCTGTGTATGTGTGTGTAGGTGTGTCTCAATATAGGAGTGTGTCGCACACGTGCGAGATAATCTGTCCTCAGACAGCAACCCATTTTCTCAATATTTTACTTTTTACAGCAGTTTAAGGTTCCCAGCAAAGCTGAGGGGAGGCTCCGAGGTTTCCTGTAAACCCCCGCCCCTGACATAGGCGTGGCCACCAGACCACGGACCTACACGGACACATCGTAACCTCCCAAAGTGCGTCGTTGACGTGAGGTGTCACTCTCAGTGTCGGCCCTTCTGGGACGTTGGACAATGTGCAAAGACAAGTGTCTACCATCATGGCGTCATAATGAGTCTTCCCATCACCTCAAAACTCCGTGTTCCACCTGCTCATTTCTCTCCTCCTCCTCAACCCCTGGTTACCCCGACCTTTTACTGTCTTCATAGTTTTGCCTTTTCCAGAATATCACACAGTTGGGATCACACAGTATGCAGCCTTTTCAAATTGCTTTCCTTCACTTAGTCATAGGCATTGAAATTCCTTCTACGTCTTGCATGGCTTGATAGCTCATTTCTGTCTTGTGCTGAATAATATTACATTGCCTGGATATTTCCATTCACCTACTGAAGGGCATATTGGTTGCTTCCAAATTTTGGCAATTATAAATAAAGCTGGGATAAACGTCCGTGTGCAGGTTTTTGTGTGGACATAACTTTGTAGCTCCTTTGCGTGAATACCACGGAGGGTGACTGCTCGACTCTGTGGTCAGAGTGTGTTTACTTCTGTGAGACATGGCTGAACGCCGTCCCGCGGTGCCTGCAGCCCTTTGCACTCCCACCAGCGACGAGACTGCGTTCCTGCGCTCCATGGCCTCGCCAGCGTCCGTGCTGCCCGGGCTCCCGATTGCCACTGTCGGGGTAAGAATGTAGTGTTAGCTCGTTGCTGTTTTAACAGCATATTTAAACATGATATTAAATGAACTAGTACTAAGAAAAAATAGAACCCTTTCATTCTACTAAATTATGTTGGTTGCATTGAAATCATTCATATTCCCGGAGCCTCAGCTCGTCAGTTGGAACTGAGTAGAATTCTGTCGACCTCGTGGGGTTTTAGACAATGAACGTGATCATGTAAAGCACTTGGTCAGATAGAGACCGTGACGTAACTGTTACTGCTTCAGGTGGACTCGGCCCAAGACGGAGCCCCGCGCCAGGAGAAGATCCTAGAGAAGAGGGTTTGACACGTTGGTGAGTCGGACAATCCACGAAGACACGAACCAGGTCCCAAGTCTCTCATTACTTTATTCAGAACCTTAACACTTGCTGCGTAGGAGGGCATGGCGCCTTCGAAGCCAAGACTTTGTCCTCCGCGAGGCTGTTTCTAAAGGACCTTCAGAGAAGATGTTGGGGAGCACTTGCCGTCCAGCGCGTGACCGAACTCACTGAACAGCACCTGTTGAAGCGGTCTCGACGAGAACACGGGGCCTCTAGGCTCCGGCCTCAAAGCCTCAGGCCTCCGCGAACCCAGACATCAGCCGCTGTTGCCGGGGCGCAGCGTCGCCAGGGCCGCACCGGCTGAAAACGTGTGCCAGCCTCGTCCGCTTCGGGACCACGTCCCCAGAGCGCGGCCTGTGCGCGGTGAGCGGCGGCCCAGGTGACTCGGCGCGCTCCGAGCATCCGACTCTGAGTCACGGGCGTGTGCTGCTGCCGCGGGGCCCGGGAGGACGCGGTCATGGGCTTCATGTAAATGATCCAATCTCTTCCTCTTCGTGAGCTCAGTGCAGCCACGGTCGAGAGCCGTGCATCTGTTCCTTTCTCGGCAAACGAGACCAAGTCAGTACATTTTACAACTTCCCTGTTTTCTTTTCTTTTCTTTTTTTTGGAATTAAATTATGCCACAATTTTATTTGGGGAAAATCAACATCTTTAAGACGTGTTAGTCTCTGACCGAGGAGATGGCCTGCTTCTCATTATTCAAGCATTTATAAATGTTTACAGGGATGATTTCATAATCTTCTTCCTTGAGGTCACATGCATTTCTTATTTACGTAATATACACACACACACATACATAAAGATATATGTATGTATATACTGATATTGTCAATAGGATCTTTTTTACCATATTTCCTATTTTTATTTTTACTTTATTTTATCTATTTATTTTTATTTTTTCAGTGATGCATGACTCATCGTGTACACACCACGCCCAGTGCTCGGTGCTCCATGCAATCCGTGCCCTCCTCCCTGCCCGCCCCCAGGCTCACCCCCCATAACCCTCAGTTTGTTCCTCACCATTTTCTTGGCAGCAGGCGGGGGCCTCCGTCTCCTCTGCGGACGACCCGTTCCGCTGCGAAGGTCGCGCAGGACGGGGCTGGGGAGCTCTCTGCCCGGCCGGCTCACGTTGAAGATGCCGCTCCGTCGGAAAAGATGCTGGACCCGGCCGCGGTCTCCCTGGAGTGTGGGGCGCCGCCCGCCGCACCGTCTCAGGAGGACCCCGCGGTCCGGGCGGAGTCCGCGTGTCCTGCCGCCCCCCTTCCCAGACAGGCTGCAGACCCGCTGGGTCTCCGCACTCGTCGCCGCGGACACCCTGTTAGGTGGAGCCCACGGGATTTTGTGTCTACGCGTCACCTGCGTCTACCCTGCAGCTGCTCCTCGCCCCCCTCCCCTCGCCCCCGCCCCTCCCTTCGCCCCCTCGCCGTGCCCTCGCCCCCTCGCCCCCTCGCACTGACACCCTGCGGGTCCGCCTCCCAGGGAGGCTCAGAGTGAAGAGGCGCGAACCACAGCCAAAATGCTTTTATCAACCCCGAATTGCCCTCCGCCCACCACGCCCCTTCTGGAACCCGAATCCACCGGGCATCCAAATGGAAGCGTCCACGTGGACGTCCCTCGGTCTGTCGGTTGGAATTCGGTTTCCGGCTGCCGTAGCCTCCGTGGGGGCTCAGCACCCAGCACCGAGAGCGCGGGCGCCGCGGCTGGGACGGGGGCTTGTGTGCGTCCGGACCGTCTGTCGTGGGGCGGCGACACCGGACAGCCCCCAGCACGGCAGTGGGCACCTCCACCAGGGACACGGTGTTGCTCGTCACCGCTCATCTGAGTCTTGTCTCGCGGAGACTTCTCCCGGGGACCCACAGCCTCTGGTTTTCCCGGACAGCGAGCGTGCGTCGGGGCTGCTGCGTCGGCGCTGCCACGCTTCTGACTCGCCCGCGCACCGCCACGGAGCCCCCGTGGGGGCATCTCTGAGGCCGCTTTGCCTGGAGGGGCACAGCCACGCCGCGGGGGCTCGGCGAGCCTCATTTTCTCCGTGCGCAGGGGCGTTCGGGCCGGAGCTGGGACCTGTGTGCCCGCAGGCTCAGCACCGTCCCCGGCCCCCCCGGGCCCTCTCCCCCGGGCTTCTCTCCCTGAGAGCACAGAACCAGGAGGCTGTGTCCAGAGAGGGAGGGTCACCCCCAGGAGCGGGCTCCCGCGGTGATGGCAGCTGGCACGTCTCCACACAGGCGGGCTGGGTCAGAGAGAGCCGAGCGCACAGTCTGAGCCGAAAGGCTGGCCAGCTGGAGATCCAGGACGGACCTATGTTCCAGTCCCAGACGAATGGCAGGAAAGAAGCCCACGTCCTAGCTCAGGGCCACCAGGCAAGAGGACTCCTCCGGGCTCATGGGAGGCTCAGCCTTTTGTTCTATTCAGGCCTTCGACTGATTGCACAAGGCCCACCCACATGGAGGAAGAGTAATCTGCTTTACTCAGTCTACAGATCTAAAGGTTAATCTTATCCTAAAACACCTTCACAGACATGCCCATGATAAAGTCTGACATGATGTCTGGGCAGCATGACCCAGTTGGGTTGACAGAGTGGCCTCCACGGTCTCTTAGATCTCCCTCCCTTCCCTCACATCAAAGCCTCCGAGACTGTTTCTGGACACTGTGGCATCGTCGATGCACGACCAGGGGCAACAGGCTTGGGGACGCCCATCCCCTTGTCACCACAGGATGGGGATGTTTGGGAGTGCAGATCTTCCACAGCCGGGGGCTTCGGAATCTTCACGGGCAAGGGCTGCTTCCAAGAACCCGAGCCACACCCACGGGAAACGGACTGTCTGTCCTGGAGAATCAGCTCGAGCCCCATGACTTCATAGGTCAAGCGTCAGAACAAATAAATGACCTTATTTCAGCCAGTGCAATGTGTCAGAATGGCAGAGGGTTGCCATCAATATTCAGGGATGAGTCCTGCAGGACATAACGGAATTAGCTGGGTGAGGAGTGACGGTGAATCACTCACATGACTCACCTACCGACTTCAGGCACAAGTCGGGGACTGTTTATTGGTTTTAGTGGGGTGACGTGGCCGAGACGCGAAGGAAGGCCCAGCCCGAGCCTGAGATGCCCTCCCTCGCTGGGCCCCCGTGTGCCCGCGCGGCTGTCCTCTGCGCGGCGGCCGGCCTGGCCCCACAGGAGCACCGCTGCCCTTCAGGGCCGCCCCGCCCCAGGCTTCGGAGGCCCGCGGCGTCTGGCCGGAGGGCACAGCTCACCGCCTCCTCTGCGGAGATTCAGGAAAAAACATGCTTTTCTTCAGAGATGCTTCTGACCCCGACCCAGCCTGAGCAGTGAGTCACTGCCCTTGACAATACTGTCAAAAATGAATAACAGCTTTTGAAGTCTCTGGCAATTTAGAAAAACTAAGTTCCTTTGTTTCACACTAAAGTATATCTGCTGTATTTGCTCAGAGCAGTTCAGTTCTGTGGGCTTGAATTACCAGGGTAATCAACCCAATGACTGTGGGACACACACCTGCAAAGTCGAGTGCGGTTTTCGCCTTGAGCGTCTGAGGCGGCTGCAGCCCATTCCTGCCGAGGGCCCGCAACAGGTCTGGCTCCTGCCCCTGCTCCGTGGCTCCCGTCCGCAGCCGGGCACCAGCCCCGTCTCCTCCAGCCCCCGCGGCCTGCGGGCCTTGTTCCGTGGGCCCCGTCCCGCCGGCCTTGTCCCACCGGCCCCGTCCCACGGGCCCCGTCCCACTGTCCCTGTCCCACCGGCCCCGTCCCACGGGCCCCGTCCCATGGCAACGACACCTGCCGTCCAGGTCCGTCCCCCTCTGCAAGGAGGCGGGAAGGAGCCTCTTCCAGGCGGAAGGAGGCGGTGCGGGACAGGAGGTCGGTGTGCGGTCAGCTCCTACTCACACAGCCGGGGCGTCCGTGAAGGAAGGCAGATTTCCAGTTCTTCTCTCGAACGTCTCCTTCTGGTTTATTCCCCGGCGGGTAAGACGTCGGCGGAGGCGGCACAGCGTCCCATCTCCTTCGGCTCCGAGAGGGCGGAGGCTCGCGCTCCGCCGCCAGCTGTGCGGTCGCCGGACGTTCCCTGCCCGGGACCGTCTCAGACCGAGGAAGCTGCCGGGCGTTCCTGGCGTGGCGGGTCCTCTTTGTCGACGTTATCAGCGATGGGGACACATGGCATTTTGCCAAATACTTCTTCTGCAGCAGTGGCTAGAATTTTCTTCGTTCTGTTAATGTGCGGATGTGCATCCATCTGTCTTCGGACGAGGGACGCTCACGTTTGCTGGTGTCTCGTGTGCCGGCGCGATGAGTCGCCGAGAGCTGCCCTGAAGAACCAAACAGTCCGACCGGGGATTTGTCCGTTCCCTCACTATGACTACTGTGTTTTGCTTTTTCCCGAGCTTTCCTGAGGTATAAGTGAGAAAAGTCGTATGCATTTGCGTGTGTGATGTGCTGGGTGTGCACACGTGCTGAGGAAGGGCTCTGAGCCGTGCCCGCCCCTGTCCTGCACGGTCAGCTCGGCGGGGCCAGCTCGGCGGGGCCAGCTCGGCACGGCCAGCTCAGTGGGGCCAGCTCGGCGGGGCCAGCTCGGCGGGGTCAGCTCGGCGGGTCAGCTCGGCGCGGCCAGCTCGGCGGGGTCAGCTCGGCGCGGCCAGCTCGGCGCCGGGCGCTGGGACGTGTGCGGGTGCTCCCAGCCGCCACCTCGGGGAGCGTCAAGGCCGGGTCTGGTGCCGTTCACTGTGGCTCCGTGCCGTCCCTTTGCTCCCTGGGGCTTGTTCCCGTACAAACCAGACCCTTTCTGCTGGCCAGCCCCTCTCGGTCGTCTACACCCGCAGCCCCAGTGACCAGGCACCTGTTCTCAGGCTCGTGAGTTCACTAAGCGGAACCCTGTAGTGCTTGTGCTTCTGGGTCTGACGCACTTCACTGAGCACAGGGTCCTCAGGGTGCATCTGCGCTGTTGCAAATGGCAGGAGCTCCTTCGTTTTTACGTGTGTACACTTATCGGTGCCCTAGGCCTGCATTTCTATTGAATGTCTGTTTGCGTATAGCCACCTTACAGGTTCACAAACACACAGACCGCATTTTTAAAACCCACGCGTCCCCTGACACTCAGGTGTCTCCTTACCTTGGGCGCTGTGCAGGACGCTGCAGTGAACGGTGGATGCAGCGGTTTCTCAGATCCGGGTTACGCTTCCTTCACATGAACACCTCCCAGTGTGATCGCTGGATTAGGTGGGGGTTCTGTGTTTCCGAGGAGCCTCCGAACTGTTTCCACCGCGGCCGCCCCAGGTTGTGCTCCACCGACAGCCCACAAGGACTCCCTGCCTCCACGTCCGCGCCGACACCTGTTATCGCTCGTCTTTTTGTGATAGTGCCCATTACGTCTTGTTATTCTGAAAAGGTATGCTGTGTATCTCCCGAGATTACATGATTGTAGTGAGCACATTTTGAATTGTGTATGACCCTTGCACATGGAACCTTTACTATTCCGTAACTTCTTCTACCGCAGGTCACATTTACACCTTAAGTTTCACGTTGCCTCATGTTACCACAGCCCTTCCCTATTTATTTTGCATGGCATATATTTTTCCATATTTTTATTTTCAAACTGTCATTGTGTTGAAGGTATGTCCTTTGTTTCTTTTGTTTTAGTTTGAATTTTTTAAGACTTTATTTGTTTATTTATCAGAGAGAGAGAGAGAGCACAAGCAGGGGAGCAGCAGGCAGAGGGAGAAGCAGGCTCCCCGCTGAGCAGAGGGCCCGATGCGGGATGCCCCCCAGGTGCCCCAGGTGTGTCCTTTGTAAACCACAAACGACTGGATTATTTTGACCAAATCTATATGAGTAACATGAAACAAGTTATTTATCGACTCAAAAAATTTTTGTCTTTAAATTGGAGAATTTAGGGTGCCTGGGTGGCTCCGTGGGTTAAAGCCTCTGCCTTCAGTTCAGGTCATGATCTCGGGGTCCTGGGATCGAGCCCCACATCGGGCTCTCTGCTCAGTGGGGAGCCTGCTTCTCCCTCTCCCTCTGCCTGCCTCTCTGCCTACTTGTGATCTCTCTCTCTGCCAAATAAATAAATAAAATCTTTAAAAAAATAAATTGGAGAATTTAGGTACTTAACATCTACTGCAATTTTAATATATTTAGATTTAAATCTTTTTATTTTTTTATGTCTTTCCTTTCATATTCTTTTTCCTCTGCTTTCTTAACTTATTTTGGATTAATTTGGTTTATTATCCTTCTATTAGCTTGTTAATTATACATCTGTTTGCTGTTATTTGAATTTTCACAGAGGGTTACTGGGGGGTGGGAGGGCAGGGATAGGGTGGCTGGGTGATGGACATTGGGGAGGGTTTGTGCTATGGTGAATGCTGTGAAAGGTGTAAGCCTGATGATTCACAGACCTGTACCCCTGGGGCAAATAATAATAAGAATAATAATAATAATAATAATAATAATAATAATAACAATAAAGAATAATTTTCATGCTGATAGTACTGAATAAATTCTTGAGCTATTAAAATCTAATACAAACTAGAAATTTAATGTCTGTCAAATAACGCAAAGGTTTCATAACCTTCTAACTTGTTTACCAGACTTTCTTTCTATCATGGCTTTTTTGCTAAGGCTGACACATACTTTAAAACCATGTGACCAACAGCAGGCATCGTGATGTGAACACAAAGCCTCGCCCGCCACCCCGGCAGCACTGTGTGCAGGGGTGTTCCCTTGGGGTCGCGTATGTCACTCTTCCTTATTCTTTCATTGTGTATCTCCATGCTTTCGTCTGGGATTCTTTCCTTCCGCTTAAAGGGCACTTCTGCAGTGGGGCGCCTGGGTGGCTTCGCCGGCGAGGCGTCTGCCTCTGGCTCAGGTCCCGATCCCTGGGTCCTGGGGTCGAGCCCGCGTCAGGCTCCCTGCTCGGCGGTGCGTCTGCTTCTCCCTCTCCCTCTGCCCCTTCCCCTGCCCTCTCGCTCTCAAAGAATTAAATAAAATCTTGTTAAAAAGGACTCTCTTTAGTATGTATTTCAGTGTGAATTTGCGGTGAAACATTCTCATGCTTTTCTTGTTGCCCAAAAGTCTACTTTGCTTTTGTTCTTTAGGGCCCTTCCTGTGGGCGGAGACCCCGACCCCGACTCACAGGCGCTCCGACGACGCCTTCCTGGGACCCCGGGGACCTCTGACTTCCCTCGCTTCCGCCGGTCTCAGTATTTTCGCTTCTTGGGAGCTGATATGTATTTTCACTTGTGCACTTGTAGGGTGTTGGTTTTGGTTCAGTTTTCGGCTTTTTTAACAGGCTGCGCTAAGACCTTATCATCTTACCCCCTGCGGGGTTGGTCGGCCTCGTGGCGATGGTATGTCTCCCAAGTCTTAGGAAAATCGAAGCCATTATGCTGAATATTTCCTCCTCCTCATTTTTTGGGCCCTCCCCTGCTTTGATTCCACTTACACGTGCATTAAATTTTTACCATTTTCCATTTGTTTACCCACCTTTATTCTGTGTTTTCATGTTCATTAATTCTCTCGTTAGCTGTATCTAAACTATTAAGTTAGATAGATACGTAATAATAGGTATTATTAACAATAATGCCAGTATGTTAAATGTAGGCACTGAGTTTTCAATTTACATTATTTTCTTTTTAGCACTAAGATTTTCATTTTGTTTTATAGTTTCCATTTTTGGTGCCCAAATCCTCCATTTCAGTATAGTTTTGCACATGTTACACTAGTTCTCTTAAAAGCTGTGTCTGATAATCTCGATCCCTGCATCTCCTGTGGGTCCAACTTTTATTTCATTTACTTTTCTTGTGTGCATGGATGCTTTTCACTGAATGCCAGACATTTTCTATAAATAATCTTAGACATAACGTGAGGTTCTGGCTGAAGACTTCTTTCATGATCTTAAATTTGCTTCTGATATGCACTTGGTCTAAGGATAGAGCGCCTTTGTGCAGTCAGGGGCTGGATGACTCTGGGCTCGCTCCTCTCCCCTCTGGCTGCGAATGCTTTCCCTCTGTGTCTAGGGTGTAGATATTTGAAGACAGTTCCCGAGGCCCTGGCTGTTTACCCATAAATCCAATTACTGCCCCTCTGCTCTTTGGAGACTTCAGGAATCTCTAATATGGTTTTCAGTTTCTCATTATTGGCAATTGTCTCAAGTGACAAATTACCCTCAGATGCTGGGCTCCTGCCTCCTGGTTCTCTGTTCTTCTTGATCCTGGTCCTGCGAACGCCCTGGGCCCTCAGAATTCTGCAGTGCCCGCGGCCAGATTCCGAGAACCGCCGTGTCCAGCTGCTCTAAGTGCTTCCAGCCCAGCAGCTTGGCTCGCGGCCATTGCGGGACGTGCAGTCCTCACTGCAGTGTGCAAAGAGCTTCTTTCTTTCTCTCCCCAGGCCAGCAGCCTTTCCACCTCAGCTGGGCCCTCCCATCCCAGGCCTTTCCATGGGCCTCATCCTGCACCCCCCCAAAATCACAGGGAAACACTTTCCTCTCAGGTCTAAAACCCCATCAGTGAAAAGATGCGCAGTCTTGGGGAGAGGGCAGGAAGGAGCCCTGAGATGTACGTGCAGGTGGGCGGGGGGAGGGTCTCTGGCTGGGAAGGGGATGCTTTCTGCCTCCCTCAAGATCCACTCTGTCCCAGTGCCGGCGCTCCTGCCTCCTCACACTGCAAATAAGGAAAATCTCCGCATTCATTAAGAGAAAGGTCTCTTTCCCTAAGAGAATTGCTGCGGTGTGCGGGGCCTGCCACGGCGCCTGCCACGGCGCCTGCCACGGGGCTTGCCACGGGGCCCTCCAGAGCCAGCGTTCACCTCCTGAGGAGGAGGCCGTGCTGGTCTCGGACCAGCAAGGACATGGACTGGAGCAGTCGCTGAATCCAGTGTCACGAGATTTCGTGCTTGGTGGTTGTGGACGTTGCACTTCTACGGACTTCTCGTTTATTCTGAGACTTTGCAGGAAGGTGGCTGCAAGGTCTCTGTGGACGGCCCCGTGTCCTGGCTGGGTGGGCCTGGCATCCGGAGAGCCTCGCCTGCTCCGTCTGATCGGCAGGTGAGTTGCAGGGACCGCATCCCACAGGATGAGTCCAACCTAACAGAGCTGTTCGCCCAGCTGGCGTCCCAGTGGACTCGAATCCACGGCTACCAGCTGCGGGGACACATTTTGTCTTGGGCAAGCGGGATTCCAGCTCGGCCTCGTGCGGGGTGTTCCCCCGCCACCTCAGCAGCGTGCCTCTCGAGATCGGAGGGTCTACTTGCCACGTCGTCTAAAGTCTGTTGGCACTGCTGAGGCACATGGACAGTGGTGTCCGAGGGAGGCTTAGTTATTGGGAGCCTCCAGGAGCCCAGCGTCCACAACAGACCACACGTCAAGAACTTACAGGAGAATTACCTTTCAATTTGGCAAGAGAATAAGAGTAATGGAAATTAAAGTCCTGCAATGGGCAATATTCTTAAATTATTGCCCTATAGTCCAGGAAAAAAATGGAAGATGTTTCTTGTCTGCCAGCTTTGTTTTTGTTTTTTTATGGTCAGTTTCCTAGAACTGTCTCTTCCAAAATTAAATTTTATAATTACTCCCAGAGCTAGAGCGATGGGAAAAAATGAGAAACTGGAGATAAACAATGGATTTCTGCTGGAAAGGATGAGGCCAAGGGCCCTGTCCCCATTGGCATGTCTAGGGTACAACCACACGCTCAGCGCGAGGGACCGTGGACGGACGGCGGGAAATATGGTTTCCGGGTTTGACTGTATTGAACTCATGCTGTGATTCTGTCTCTTAACTCCTTGATGTGCAGCTTTCTCATTTGAAAAGTGGAAATATTAGAACTACTAACCTGTCTCATAACCTCGTGTGTAAGTGCGATGAACGTTTGCGTCACGCTCTTAGCTGCGGCTCCGGCCTTGCTGGGACTGTGACTAGGACCGTAAGAACACGAACTATTCAGAACTTCAATAGCCAAAGAAGCACCTGCCAAAGTTCTCTGTACCGAGTGACAGATTTTAAATAGTCAGACATAATAATACCTTAGATCCTTCATTCTCTATGAAAGTTAAGATCATTTCTTTTTCATTATATACTTTCTGCAAAAAAAAAAAAAAAAAAAAAAAGAGCGGGCGTACGAATCGTCGATCCAGTCGCCAGCGTCTCAGGGCTCCCATGCAAGTCTGGAAGCTCTGCAGAGCCACGAACAGTTATTACTCATCGTGCCCACGGCAAAACCCTCCACCGCTCAGCTGGTCAGCAGCAGCAGGAAGCCCCCGAGAGGAAACTCGGGCACAGCACGTTCCAGGTCACTCGCACCCTTCCCTGCGTGCCCTCGTGCGGCGCAGTTGGCCCTGGACTCCGGCACGGACGGCCCTCGAGCCGGAGCTGGCCAAGCCTCCATCGCGGTCCACCCCGTCGGGATGCGGATATTCTCTTTATGATAAAGTGCTTATCAATGACTTACAGTATAAGGCGAAGAAGGTCTGTAGCCAAAGAGAATTAGGTGCCTGTCTCTTTCCCTTCGGCTGAAATTCCTATCTCCTGTGCTACCTTATTTTGCAAGCTCAGTGAAGTGCCCCTTTCCCTCCTCCTTATTTTTTTCTGTTTCCCCGGGTCTCATTAACTTGGTGTTTTTCTGTTTTTATTGACTTATTTTATTTCTCTCAAGTTCCCTGGAAATTGGTAACTATTTCTGACTCCTCCAGTGTAATCGATTCATCTTCAGATTAACATTTCCCTGCTCAGTATAAATAAATCAGCATCACATCTTCATCCTAGATGCAACCTGTAAACCCGGGACCCAGATCTTGTTTCAAACACCATTTTCCAAAATGAAACTTGGGCTCCCTGAAGAAATGGCTGGTCTAGGACTGGATCAGGAAGGATACAAGGTGAGTCTGGAGCATCCTGTAGCATCAAGAAGTAAAGCAGTTCAACGAAATAAGTCAATCAGAGAAAGACAATGATCATATGATCTCTCTGATATGAGGAACCTGAGGGGCAGGGCGGGGGGTCCTGGGGGGTAGGGAGGGAAAAATAATGAAACAAGATGGGATGGGGAAGGAGGCAAACCATAAGGGATTCCTAATCTCACAAAACAAACTGAGGGTTACTTGGCGGTGGGAGGGGAGAGATAGGGTGGATGGGTTATGGACATCGGGGAGGGTTTGTGGTATGGTGAATGCTGTGAAAGGTGTAAGCCTGATGATTCACAGACTTGAACCCCTGGGGCAAATAATAATAGTAATAATAATAATAATAATAATAGAAATGCAGAGTTGTTTGGACCGTTTTGCATTGTGAATAAGACAATTATGGGAATTGTGTTATAATTCATAAATGGTTNTGACTCACAGACCTGTACCCCTGGGGCAAATAATAAAAAATAATTTAAAAAAAGGAAGTAAAGCAGTGACAAGCAAACAATAGCAATACATTGATAGAGGTATGTGTATATCTGTTCAGTGGCCAAGGCTGGAACAATTTGAGCCAGAAAATAAATAAATTAGTATTGGACTCTAGCTCAATGTATTAAGCAAATATTGATGAGTAATATTTAAGGAAATGACTGAATAAGGAAATAAAGAGCAGTGAAGAGGACAAATGTTCCGTGCAGAATTCCAAATAATCTATGTAGACGCTATGATCTCAGTGAAAGAGAGCATAAGACCTTCCCGAGGTGTGATATCTGCACGGGGACTTCCTTCCAATGAGCGCGGGCTGGAAAAGGGGCCTACGCTGGGGTCACCGGACAACACTCCCTAGCCAGGAGCTCAGGTCAGCAGCCATGGTGTAAGTCGGGTGGTTAATACATTCCTTTGAAAATGGTCCTTTCCCTTCCCCTTTGCAGTCCTCTTCTCGACAACACACAACTCACCCGTGTCACGAACGTTCGTCACCGTGTCACGAACATAAAATCATATGACTTCCAGCTGTGGGTATCCCACACAAGGCTTGCCTGACCAGTGTTCCTCAAAACTGTCCACACCTCAAAAACCAGGGCTGTCTGGTGTGTTGCCACATTCCAGAGGAGCCCAAGCAGACATGACTACATGCAACGTGGTGTCCCCAAGGGGATCCTGGACGGGAAAGGGACATTGGGTAAAAAGCGAGAAATCTGAATAAACTCTGGGCTTTTGTGAATAAGAATGTATTAACGTTGGTTTATTATTGTAACAAACGTGGCACCCTAGTGTGAGACGTTCGTAATGGAGGAAACTGCGTGCAGGATATATGGAATCTCCCTGTATTATCTTTGTAATTTTCTGTAAATCTAAACTGTTCTAAAAACAAAAATCTATTTTAAAAAGATGAAAAGATGATATTGGGAGTTCCCCAATTGTATCCAACAATTTCAACAATTTTTTCTTAGCTATTGATGGAATGGATGAAATTCAGTAAGAATGTTGAAGGCTTGAGTAATGCTATTAACAAATCTGACTTATTTTCACGCATAGAGCACTCCTCCTAACTACAAAAGACACATGTCTTCAAGTGGAAATGACAATTTTTCAAGACAGATCATATGTTGAGCCATAAAGAAGTTTCAATAAATTTAAAGAATCGAAACATAAGGAGAATATACTCTGGGTAAAGTGGAATTAAATTAGAAATCGCTAACACTAAGATATATGAAAATATTTGGAAATTTAAACACACATCTAAATAATGAATGAAAAGGAAATTTCAAGGAAATTAGAAATATTTGGAAGATAATGATTATGAAAACCCAATATATGAAAGTATGTGGGATTCAGCTAGAACAGTGAATGGAGGGAAATGTGTAATTATAAGAGAAGAAGGGTTTAAAATCAATTAGCTTGGGGTGCCCAAGGGGTGCAGTTGGTGAAGCCTCTGCCTTCAGCTCAGGCCATGACCCAGGGTCCTGGGTTTGAGCCCCACATCGGGCTCCCTGCTCGGCGGGGAGCCTGCTTCTTCCATGGCCCACTGCTCTGCCTACTTGTGCTCTCCCTCTCTCTGTGTCAAATAAATAAATAAAATTTTTTTAATTAAAGAATAAAATAAAATCAGTCAGCTAAGCTTCCACTTTAAGAAACTAAATGAAGAGCAAGTTAAAACCAGCATATTTAGAAAAAAATAAATAGTAACAGTAAAAGCAAGAAATCAGTAGAATTGAAAACAGAGAAGATCAACAAAGTCAAAAGTTAATTTTTTGAAAAGCTTCATAAAGTTAATAATTCTATGCTAACACTAATCCAAAAAAAGGGAGAACATGCGTATCACCAACATCAGAAGTGAAAGGTGGAACAGCCCTACAGGCCCTGCACATCCGCAGGAAGATACGGGAATGCTGTGAACTTCACTGTGGAAATCTATTCGTCGAGTTCAATGAAACGGACAAATTCCTTGAAGAACACAGCAGTTACCGAAGTGCTATGACGAGATAGGGACACCCTGAAAGCGTATGTATACTAATTTACTACGTACTTCAAAATCTTCCCCAAGAGTAACCTCCAAGGGCATATAGCCTTACTGGTGAGTTATATCCATCATCCGAACTGGCAGGGACATTGTCAGAATATGGAGAAGGAAGGGTATTTCCCAACCCCTTTATGAGGCCAGAATTCTTGTGACCTTGCAAAGGGGAAGGCAAGTGACAATGTTCCCGCCCTTGTTCGGGGTGTCGCTGCTCAGGTGAAGACAACTGTCAAGATTCATAAGGCGGTACAGTCAGGATCTGGGCATTTTGTGCAGATCGTAGCTCAACAAAAGTCCTACGCTAAGTAAGAATCATACCTCAGACTGACCCCTTTTCTCTTTCCGCCCCCGCTGCCTCAGCCTAGTCCCAGCGCCCGGTCAGCAGGGCTGCGGCCGCCCCTGCAGGGCCCCTCCGGCGCCGGCACGCCCGTGTGCCCCATCCAGGGAGTCGTTCGGCCTCAATGCCACGAGCTCCCTTCCTGTACTGGCGTCTCATTGCCCGGGGCGTAAAACCTCAACTGCTCAGGGACGGCCTACGAGAGCCGAGCAACGACCAGCGTGGTCCCCGTGCGCCTCCTCCTGGCCCTTCGTTCCCGGACAGCACGTGCCGTGGAGCCGCAGGAGCGCAGGGGTGAGGCGGCCCCACCGGCCTCTGTGGCGGACAGTGGGGAGGCTGAGAGCCGAGCAGGGCGGCTCGGGGGCCGGCAGGGAGCAGCGCTGGGCCAGCGCCTGGACTTCGGTAACTGCTCCCTGTTGCTTCTGCTCTCTGCTCCCCCGAGGAAGCGCCTCGGCTCCTGACCGAGCCCGCGGTCCCCGTTCCGCCCGGACGGCCCTCAGCGCTCCTGGGCCCTCTTCTCTTAACTGCATCACTCCATCGACTTAGTTCCGTCTGTTCCAAGAAATATTGATTTTAAATTCAAAAGAAAGTTAACACAAAAGAGAGAGAGAGAGAGTACCAACGACACTCCCTATGACTAGCCAAGTGTGTTACCGCTGACGTTTCGGAAGCTTTTTGTGTGATTAATGAGCTGTTGGCGGTAAATTGCGAGCATCTTCACACCTCTAAGTCACATTATTTAACCTTAAATTTATTGACTGAAGAAAACTTGGAAAACGGACAGTGCGACTCCCCGTGTCAGAAAGACATCCCTAATTTGCGGATGTCGAACTGAAGAGAGCCTTAGGTTTCTACGTGTCAAACGTTTACCTTGAGACAACTAGCAAGTTCACTGAATTTCATTTTTTTTAAGGTAAAAGCAAGTGACCGTTTTCAGGCGCTGACCCATCATTTTCCCCAGCACAGGCCATCAGCCAAATCAGGGGGATGAAGGAGCTGCCAGGGCGGCGGGGGACCCGCGGGCCCGGGCCCAGGGGTCATCACGCACCCTCGTCGGGCGCAACTCCGCCCGTCGGAGCGAGGACTGGAAGCTCAGGGGACGCGAGTGTCTGTGCACACGCCATCTACACGTGGACGGAGAACGCCTCCCTGCTGCACCTGCCACCCTGTCACCGGCGGCAGCGGCCTGCGCCTGACACGGGCCCCCGGGCCGCTCTGCGCTCCGGCCGACTGTGGGTGCGCCAAGCCCCCCACGGCCTGTTGTCGTCCGACCTGTGGCTCCACGCCGTCTGTGAGACAAACAAAATCACACAGCCCCCCCCCCCCCCCCCCCCCCCNTCGTGGCTTCTGCCTGTATTTCTGCCGAGGCCCCCATCAGCCTCACGTCGACCACGTGTGCCGCCCCCAAAATGTGAAAACAAAACACAGAAGCCAAAAGCAACCATTCTCTCTGCTCCCTCTGATCTTCTCTGAAGAACCGGCTGCCGTTTCGGTCACCCCGCAGGACGCAAACCCCGCCCCAGACCCCGGGCGCCCTGGACACGTCCACAGGCCCAGCAGGCGGCAGCCACCCTCCGACTCACGCGCTGAGCGCCCGGGGCGCGGGGCTGCGGCCCGTTGTCCGGCAAGGCCCTCGTCCCTCTGCACCTGCCCGGCCCCGGAGCCGTCAGGGCCCGCCCGGGAGGCCCGAACCTCCCCCAGGAGGAAGGTGCCCCGGAGCCGCGTAGCACTGACCACACCGCATGGCCACTCTCTGTGGACGCCCTTGTCTCAGCGGAACACACCTGCACGGCCGGCGTGGCTCCTGCGGCCCGACTGCTGCCCCCCGCACCCAGCACATGGTACCCGTTGGGCGCTCAGGATGTGACCGTCCACCCGGCACACCCCCCCTGCTGCCTTCCCAGACCGTCTCCCAGACACACTCGGACATCAGGAGTTCGCACTTCCAAAGTGAACGTCCATTTTAATAAGAGAATCTTTGGCAAATTAGTGAAGAAACATACAAATAATACAAAACCACCACCAAAACCAAACAAGAAAGGGTTTTGTGTCATATCAGCAGTGTTGAGGAACTGGAAAGAGGGGGTCCCCTCGGGCCACGCTGCACAGCGGGCCGTCGCTTCGGAAGCCGAAGAGCTGCTTTCTGAAACACGGTGTCTAGTCTGGCAAACAGTAGAGTCGTTGACTCCTGGCACAGACTTGCAGAGAGAAAGAGATATTTGTTTTACAAAATAAATCCCAAACAGGCTCCAACCGCTGTGAGTGGAAGAACTCCGCCACTAAACCACCGGGTTGCCTGGATGGTTCTTGGCCGGATCCTGGGCACCAGGTCCAGAGGCCGGGAGCCCGGAGGCTCAGCTTGACCTGAAGTGGTCAGTGCCGCCAGGCCATCTCTGGCTGGATCTCGCGCCCCCGGCCGCAGAGATTCCGGTAAGCTGTGCGTCTTCCCGCTCCCCCGGTCACACTCCCACACACAGCACACCTGTCCCCGGAGCCCTGAGAAAACTGAGACCTCATGGAGCGTTGCCGTGTGGGCCAAGTCCACGGGAGAGGGGAGTTGTCCTTAAAGCCGACATAAATTCAGTCGACCGTGGGTCAGGGCGCTCTGGCTTCGTTAGAAGCCCGCGTGGGATCAAAAGCACGGGAGGTCAGTACCGATGTTCTTGGTCACCCGGAGAAGCCTGTTGTGTCGGGAACAGCGTTGCCCCACTGAGTTCACGTCCAAGCACGGCCTGGAGCCGTCAGGCAAGCTGCAGGGAGCTAAGGGCTCTGGAACCGAGCTGATCGTAATGGACAGAAGTCTGAAGTAGCAATGGTTGCTTCTGCGTGAGACCAGGTTCCCCAAGTATTAAGCTTTACAAATGTGAGAACACGTACTGTTGGTGAGGGGCTCAGAGCACTCCGGGTGTCTCACGCCTGCTCCCATCATGCAGGGAGGAGGCAGAGGGTGAGCGTCAGCCACGGCCCAAGGGGACGGGAGGCCCTCCGCTCCAGCACAGACCTTTCAGACTGTTCCAGATGAAATCAAGTGTCACGCCACTCTTGTGCAAAACAGGCTCTTCTCCACGCGGGAAGCAACACATGGTTTGTTTTGGTTACAGCGAAAACACAGCAGTGATTTCTGGTGTTCCTGGTGTTGCAGGAACAGTGTTGTCACGGAGCCTGCATCGGCCGCAGCGGGGTGCACAGG
Source organism: Ailurus styani (assembly GCA_002007465.1). Lineage (NCBI taxonomy): Eukaryota > Metazoa > Chordata > Mammalia > Carnivora > Ailuridae > Ailurus > Ailurus styani. Next base: position 405,439 of record LNAC01000804.1, on the reverse strand, counting down.
CGAGGGGCTCCCTGGTCAGAGGAGGAGTCCGGCGGGGCCGGGAAGCCGCTGGGCACAAGGACGAGCTTCTCACACGCGGAGGGTTGGCGCACGCTCCGGCTGTCACACGGTTTGGCAAAGGCATCCACCTTCAGGGGGAACGTTGAGGAGCCTGTGAGGTGATGTGATGGTCTCGGTCCATCTCTGCTTTCAATTATGCTGATTTTGTCCACAGAATTATTCACAGCACCCAAGCATTTATCCAAAATTGATCCAGCTGTCTTCAGCCTCAAAGAACAAGATCCTGAGCCAGCCCTGTTTTCCATTTCTAACGGAACGAAAATACCTCTGGCCTCCCCCTCGTGCAGGTCACCCAGATGCGGCCGAAGCCTGGGAACCGCGTGATCACTCAGCGCACGGAGGACGCGGCGAGACCGGGAAGGCAGGGGGACCACCGGCCACGCGGGTGCGGTCCAGAGCGAGCAGTGCGCGCTCCGCTGGGACCGCCGAGCACCCACCGGAAGCGAGGAAGCGCGGAATGGAAGGCATGCGCCGCGGACTGTGGCCAGGTCATTGACAAGGGCGGTCACATTCCCAATGACCTGCATTATCAGACTCGAATGTGCCAACAGAAGCAAAGCAAGGGTGAGCGGCTGCCCGGGCTCGGCCCAGATGGCATTTCTGCCGCGAGCACACACGTGGCCTCTCTCTCACTCTCTAAAATAAATAAATAAATAAATAAATAAATAAATAAATAAATAAATAGTTTTTTAAAAAACCCAGTGCTAAAAGATAAACGGAGCCATATTAAAATCTTAAGTGCTCATTCGAGCCAAGCCCCCTGGGTGGACAACACCGCGGCAGAGGGTTTGCTGGTGCGGGGCTCTCAGAGCAGCGGCTGGGGCCCATTCCCGACTGGCCACAGCGCAGAGCCTCAGGCTTCACTTTTAACCTCTAGGCGGCTCGGGCCTAGGCTCGGTTTGTTCCGCAGGCCGCCAGGCGCTGGGGTGGGACGGCCTCCTTGTTCGTTTAACGCCAGCGTCCGCCTTGCGCGGGGAGCCCGAGTCGTACTTTTTCTGCTGGGGAGTCCAGTCCTGTGGAATAAGGATGGAGGACAGCGAGGTTTTCCAGGGGAAGAGAGAAGTAAGGTAGACGCCGTTTGCCGGTTATTAGAAAGCCCCCAAAGCAACAGCGGCTGAAAGGCCTCGTGGTGCTGACATCACAGCGGACAGAACGATGCCCACGGTCACCCACGCAGCAAGTACTCACAGCCCGCGGGGCGTCCTGCTTTTATTTTTTAAAGATGTATTCATTTTTGAGGCAAGACAGTGTGAGGCATGCGCAGGAGGAGGGGCCGAGGGAGGAGATCTCAAGCCGACTCCTCGCCGAGCAGAGTCGATCTCACGACCCTGATATCAAGGCCTGAGCCCAAACCGAGAGTCGGGCGAGTGACCAGCTGAGCCACCGGGAGCCCCGCGGGGTCCTGTGTCAAGGGTGAAGGCGGCTAAACAAGACAGATGTACTCTGCACCCTTGCTGGTGTCAGAGACCGACCGTGACCCAGACCGCCGCTGCGTCAGGGGAGGGTCCGCGCCAAGGGGGAGGTTAGACGGTGAGCGCAGAAGGGCCTGGACGAGGACAGGTTACATAAGGGCTGAGAAGGGGCAGGTGAGCAACATTTGGCAGGAAGGAGGTGGGGGCGTTTGCGTCAGGAGCTCCGGCGAGGGGCTCTGCACAGTGGCAGCATGGGCCAGGGTGGCTGGCGTGGGCCCGCAGGACCGAGGGGAGGGGACGCGCCGGGAGCTGAGGCCTGCACAGCCCAACAGGGCTTCCTGTGATGTGTACTTGGCCCCAGTAGGTGGGAGCCATTGACGGTTTGGGAGGAAGAGCGACCGGCGTGCATCTGTCCTCCTGCCCGTTGGTGGCTGAGCTCCGAAGACGCTGTGGGCTGTGGTGGAGCACGGAGGCGGAGGCCGGGTGGAGGCTGTGGCTCCTCGGCCCTGAGACACGTGGTGTGGAGGGTGGTCGACAGGGTGGGGAAGCCGCCAGGCTCTGCACACACTTGGCGGACGGCCTCTCAAACTCGAGCTGTGACAAGGATGAAGAGACCAGGATCTCCCCACGGTTTTAAAGGGTGACGCTCTATTTGATGGAGTGGAGACCGGGGGCCGGGCTGGAGGGAAGTCAGGAGGCTCGTGCCTGAAGCAAGTCTGCAGGTCCCGAGGAACAGGCGAGGGCGCGGGGACCAGCTCTCAGGACTCGGACCCATGAGATTCCTGTCTTCCTTTTCCACTTTTTCTAAATAATACTTTATTGTTGTGTCATTTAAAAACTTTTTTTAAGAAATGCTTTTGTCAGGGCCGTCTGGGTGGCTCAGTCATTAAGCGTCTGCCTTCGGCTCGGGTCAGGATCCTGGGGTCCTGGGATCGAGTCCCCCATCAGGATCCCTGCTTGGTGGGGAGCCTGCTTCTCCCTCTGCCTGCAGCTCCCCCTCCTTGCGCTCTTTCTGACAAATAAGTCGAAGAGATAAATAAAATCTTAAAAAGAAAAGAAGTGGTTTTGTCTTGTTACAAGGGAGGGTCGGCTCTTTGGAGGACGGGACTGACCTTTGTCCCTGAAGCGCCGTCAGCTCAGGGGCTCTGAGGCCCGTTGGTGAACTGAGAACGCAGTGGGGAGGGGAACTCACCGCCAGGTCTGTCCCTGCACGGGCGCCCGGCGTCACGTCTGGTGCAGGCGGTCCGGCCTGAGAACGCACCTGGCCGTCGTCCGCCGTGTTGTGCCCGCGGGGCCGGGAGTCGGGCAGTGACCGTCTGGCCCTCGGCCGGCCCCCAGCACCCCGTCATCTGCGGTAGCACGGGTGCCAGCAGTCCCCGGCTTCAGAAGTTGCTGATTGCCTCTACCAGTGATGGGGCCTTTCCGAAGGCGCTGGAGCGAAGGTCCGTGGGGCAGGAGGGCGCGCGGGCCGAGTCCCTCGGGCCTGGGCAGCGGAGAGCTTCCCTGTTTGAGAGCAAAGCACGTCACGTTTGAGCCGAGCGGATGTCCAGCTGCCGAGGGCGGTCCGCGCGGGGAGACGTTCCCCACGGGGCCTCGAGCCCTCCCGACACTCGTCTGGGCACCGCCGCGCGGGGCCCCTCGTTCCAGCGCCAGCTCGTGTCCCCGGCAGCGGAGAGGATGCCGGTGCCCAGACACACACCGCGGGGTGTCTGCGCCCAGGCCGCTGGGGACCACGTTTCCGGGGGGAGGGTGTCAGGCTCCGGGAGCTTCTGCTCCGTCGTCCCAGCAGCCTTCCCTCCGCTCACAGAGCATGGCCCTCGGTTCGCCCCGACTCTGCCTGCCTTTGTCCCTGGGCCACCAGCCCGGCCAAGACCCGGTCCCCCCGACGGCTGCAGACACCCCGCTGGGCCTCTCGCGGGCTCACGGCAGTCCGCACAACCGGCTGCCAGCACGGAATGCCTTCTGTCAGGATGTTCGCCACCACTGCACTGCCGCCACTGAGAAGTTCCCGGACTCCTGACTCACACGCCAGAACCCCCCAAACGGCCCTTGACTTCAGCGGCACTCGTGCGTTCGGCTCAAACAAGCCCTTGCCCGGAGTGCTCACCGGCTCTGTGCTGCCTGCGCACCGGCGTTCTCCGGGGGTGGACAGCCTTAGCCGCCCGTCCGATGCCACCAGGGCCAGGAAGTCCACTGCGAGGGCCCGCGTGCGCCGCTGCAGGGCCGGGGCTCCCGTCCGGTGGCCCGGCCTCTGCACCGTGAGCGCCCGGCTCGGCGCAGGTGCCGCTGCCCTCTCGCGGGCCTCAGGCTCCAGGAGGAGGTCGCCCCAGCTCCCCGTGGCCTCCGCGCACCTACTCGGGCTCACAGCACACTCCGCGCAGTGTGGCCCTTGTCAGAGAGGTGAGCAGAGTCCCCACGCTGCCGTCCCTTCCGGGGACACCGTAGTCCTTCTGCGCCCGTCTTGGGCTGTCCGCGGTGCTTAGCCAAGCGGACGGCGCCCCGCGTTTCCCAGTCACCTAGTGAGGACACGTCGTCCCCTGCGTGCGTTCTGACTTGATTCTGCGATGAGCTGCCGCCCGGGCCGTGAGGGTGCCCTGGGGACCGAGGTTCCCACCCATCTCCCCTCAGCGGGGGCCTCGCCGACCAGCTTGTTTCCTGCGGGGCCCAGTTGTCGGGTCACCCGGAGACGCCCCGGACGGGGCAAGGGCAGCCCCCTGGCCCCCCCGGAATCGGTCTCCGCTGACCACGCAGGCCCGCCCTCTGTGTGGCTGTCGCCTGAGGACTTGGTTTGATCTCCAGCGATCTCGTCCGTCTCCCGTCGGGTCTCCATTTCCCGAGGACGGAGCGAGAGTGCTGGCGGCTGGGCGGAACCCGACTCAGGCGCCCGGCTTCCTGGCACGTCCGGAGAGCAGCCCGCGCGGCGCCCTGGCCCGTGGACGCAGCTGTGCAGACCGGGAGGTGCGCTGACGGGGGTCTGCTCTCCGGCCCGGCAGGGCGCACCTGCCGGCGGACGGTGGCGTGTCGCTCGTCACTCTGCGGCTGGTCCGCCGCCATGGGCTCCCTCCGTGGGCCCAGTGGCAGCCGTGGTGGGCGGATTAGGCCTCTTCTAGACACTCGCCTGACTCCAAGCGAGTTCCTTAGACCTTTTCTCTATGAAACCTTCGCCTTTCAGGTTTGCGGTGACAGTCGTGGTGACAGTCATGGATACAGGGTTTGACAGATGCCGTTTTTAAGCACACCTTCCGCTTACTAAGAGTGACCGCGAGCAGGTACACATCGAGCCCATGTCCTCCCCCGGACAACGCGACAGAAGGACAAGCTGCGGCCAGTGTCCAGGATGAAGTGAGGCCTCAGGGCCGGCCCGGAACGCGCTCGCTGCTCCGCCGAACGTCCGGTCCGTGAGCGACGGGGGAAGCGACATACGGGCAAACGAAAAGGTGCTGTTTCCGAAGAACAAAGACAAGCCCAGAGTCTGTGGCTGCAGCAGCGCTTTGTCTTCTTGCTCCAACAGCAGATCGAACACGGGGGCTCCGTCAGGGGTCGTCTGTGCTTGGAGGAAAGCCGACTGGGCGCGGGCCCATTTGCACACACAGGTGAGTGTGTGGCACGACACCGAGTCGCTGCTTCCCACACGCGGTTTCCCGCTCCTCTCGCTGCCCTGAACGCAGGACTCAGGCGGCTCTTGCTGAGGCCGCGGACCTGCCGGTTTCCGTGAGCGGGGGCATCCCTCGCCCTGTGCCGTCGGCGGGCGGCGGGGCCACGGCGTCTGCAGGCGCTCAGCCCTGCCCCCACGGCCACCTCCCCGCCCGCCCCCA
>LNAC01000804.1:367726-392678 GCA_002007465.1 Ailurus styani | reverse complement strand
GGCCGCCGGGACGGGGGCAGCCACGTGGGTGCGCCCTGCCTGGGCCCGGGCGATGCTCTGGGCACAGCCCGCTCCGCGCCGACCCTGACCCGCGGGCCCCGGCCGCTCCCCGCCTCGCCCGGACCGCGGCCGCTCTGCTGCATCAGGCCCGGCCTCCGGCTCGGTGTGCGCGGTCGGTCCCCCGGGCCGCCCCGTGTTTGCAGAGGTTTGGTTCGTGGCTGCTTCGGGGGCCGGGAGAGGACATGTGTGTCAGGGACAAAGGGAAAAGAATCAGTCCTTCCCAGGGCAGCTGCCCGGCACCGTGGGGCTGGACCGGGGGGCTGGCCTGCCTCCCCCAAGAGAAGCCACCCCAGGAACGTGGGGTGGAACCGGCGGCCCCCTGCCACCGAAGGGACAGAGAAAGCGGGACGGAAAACCAAGTGCTGGGAACCATCTCTTGCTTGAGATGGTCACTCAAACAGCAGTGCCAATGCATCCTGAAACTCACTGTTACAGACGTCATTGCTTCATGAGATACAACCGACACGTACCGTAGTTTCAGGGGCGCACCATGCGGTTCAGGGTTTGCGTCTCTTTCAAACATGGTCACCCAGTCAATTCTTCTTCCTCGTGTTGGGAACTTCCTCCATCTCCTCTCTCAGCAACACTCGAATAAGCACGCGAGCACCGTCGACTCTGGTCTGTGCACTGGACGGAACATCCCGCGTGCCATTCTCCAAGAGGACGTTGGCCCGTGGGCCCCTTTGGCCCACTGCTGCCCTCCCAGTCCTCCCACCTCTGCCTCTCGCCACGGCCGGTCTGTTCTCCGACCTATAAGCTTGTTTGTTTAAAAAGACGTCACACATAAAAGATACCATCTGGTATTTGTCTTTGTCTGACTTCTTTCACTGAGTATAATGCTCGTCTGTGTCATCCAAATGGCAAGAGCGCATTGCTTACGGCCAAATAATAGTTCATCGCACACACACAGATATATACCAGTTTCCTTCGTCCATCCATCCATCCGTGCACACGGGGCTGTCGCTGCATCCCCACCAGCGTGGATAATGCTGCCGGGAACATCAGCTCTAGCAGACCCAGGAGGCCCTGCACGACAAACGTATCATCAACAGAATGAAAAGACAACCTACGGGATGGGAAAAATATGAACAAACTGTATGTCCGATAAGGGATTAACATCCAGAATACATAAGGAACTCCCAATAGCAATAATAGCAAAACAGAAAACAGCCTAACTTAAAAATGAACAGAGTCTTCAAACAGACATTTTCCCGAGAAGACACCCAGGGGTCTGCAGACACATGAGAAGATGCTCAACCTCATTCATCGTCAGGGAAGTGCAAATCGCCACTGCGTAAGACACCACCTCACACTGGTTAGGATGATTATTATCAAAGAAGACAAGATAAGCGTTTTGGCGAGGATGTGGGAGACTGGACCCTGGCGCACAGCTTCTGGGAACACAGGCCGGTCTAGCCACTGTGGGGAGCTTCCACAAGATCTTCCGCAAGATCTAGAAGCTCTACGTTTGGAGAGTCATCTGAAGGAAACCGAAACTAAATTTTTAAAAAAGTAAAACTATGTAAACACAGTAGTTACAACACATAAGAGTCAGATTCTACAAAAAAATGGTAATTTTTTTATTTTGTAAGCAGCATAGGCTCAATATATTGAGTGACTCTAAACAACAGGATAACCATTAAAATTTAATTTGTTGATTAGCTAATATTTTTTTTACTCTCTGGACATTCAAAAACAAACTTTAAAAATACCTCTAGAGTCCCTGAGTTGTGGAGAGCCTAGCTAAGCTGCAGAATAACTTTATCATGAATGATTACCTACGATGAATCACTTTGTATAAACTATAAGTAATCAACCATCAAATATTTCTTGAGAGCCTAGCATGTTGCATAGCGACCCCAGAATGCGTGTGTTATTTATGTGGTAGGATAGTCAGACAATGTGTGCCTGGCAGTCAGACCAGCTGTGGCCTCAGAAGGGCCCAGCGCTGGTGCTCGGTCCCTGGGCCCTGTCCGGCCCGGCCTTCCCGGCGCAGTGCTGCGTGGGAGCGGGGCACGGGCGCTGATAGCTCCGCTCAGCTGAGCTCCTGCTGTGAGTGTTCCGTGTGCACTTAACTCCTACAACCATCTGTGAGACCGTCATTCCAGGCTGTGAAAACGGGGCCCCTCGGGATGGAAGGACACAAGTCTCTGAAGGAGAGAAGATGCCAGGGCCCTTCCCGGAGAGAGTCCACAAGCCCAGCAAGCACTTTGAAAATAGCCCTGCTGCACTCCTCTGTCTTCCATCCTGGTCTGTGAACCACGCAGACGTCAGGAGTTTGAATTCTTTGGAGACATTCCTGGGGGCTGCACATTGGCTGTACCCCATCCCAACATGCTGGGACCAGTGACCCCCCGCCTCTGAAGGGCTCACTCACGTGGCTAGCTCCGCCTCTGGGGTGAACCAACAAGAAGGATGGTGTTGGTGGTGAAGACATCTCTCCTTGAGGCGGGGGGTCTCCAGGGACCTCGGTGGACCCATGGGAGGTGGCCAGGCCGGCACTCTCTTAGAGGGGACCACAGAGTGGTCAGAGGTGGTACCACCATCCACTCTACGGCTGAGCTCTGACTGGGAAGCTGTCCTCGTCAGGCAGGGAGCCCTCGTCTCTTCCTCTAGGGACACAGACAATGCCTGGGTTTTGGCTGAATGACACTGAAATGTGTAATAAATTCTCCACCGTTGGAGACTGGTGCCCCTCACTGGGAGGCACCAGTGAGCCTGCAGGGAGAAGGAGGGTCTGGGCTGAGGGCCAGGGTGTGTGGACTGCACCTGAGAGGGGTGGGCAAGGAGCAGAGACCCCGAGGACCAGGCTGCACCTGTCAGTCCTCCGCCTGCTGCTGCCCGTCAGGCATCGGGAAAGCGAGGGGGAGTGGGCGTAGAGAACTCAGAGCCCTTCCTCAGCAAGAACAAGAGGCCGTTTTTATCCAGGCAGCACTTCCAGGCCCCCGCTCCACCGGAGAAATGACAATCTCTGTGTCAAGAGGCCCACGGTCCGCAGACGACTCGGGGTGGTGCAGCCAGTGGGGGCGGGGGCGGGAGTGGGGACTCGGCGGTGGTGGGGAAGAGCACCAGCACGTGCTCGCTGTCCAGACCAGCCCGTCCTCGCGTGAGTCCGTCGAACACAGGAGAAGCAAGTCTCCCCAAACCAACCTCATCCCTCTCTGGTGTGCAGACTGGACTTTGTCTGGAGCCGGCCCCTCACACCCAGGGTGCGTTTCATCAGAGCGCCGCTGTCTGGCTGGTGCTCGTGCAGGAGCCTGGAGCACGCGTGAGGTCATCCTGGAACCCTCGTGGGCTGGAATCACCCACTCAGGCCTCCAGAGCGGGCCCTCCTCCAGACAGCGTGACGTTTCCAGGTGCAGAGTGAAGGACGCACTGCCATCTGGGAGAGAGTAAGAGGCTTTCGTGGGGATGAAGTTTTGAAATGAGACCTATGTGACACATAGTTACATTCTCGTAGTTTCCTGGAGCACGTCACGGGAAATGCCTCATCTCTTGATGTGGAATCGGATACCCCTTCTCTCAGCGGTGCGTACGCACGAGGCACGGGGCGGCATCCGGCTGATGGCCAGGCCCCCTGTGTACACCCTTGATTTAGGAATGCTTATTATTTGGCAGCCAAACGGTCCTCCAATCAAGTCCACTGATGCTAATATTAAATACGTTTGCCTCCCAGCATGGAACAGCTGGTCAGTGCCGGGGGTGCGCGGCTGGGTGGGAGGTAGAAGGAAGCCATACGGGGACTCCTTAAGGTATTTCCCATGCGTGTGGAGGTCTGGGGATTTACTGGTTTAAGCATATGCTTATCTCTTACAGCGGTTCACATTACTGCGCAGAATTTTCAGCTCCTGTGTGGTGGTCAGAAGAACAGGGCGCGGCGAGGGTGCTGCTGGAAGGCACGTTCACATCTGTCAAAGTCAGATTAAGTCAGAGAAGTAGTGTTATTCATCTCTCTGCCGAGTACCGTAAACTGTCTTCTGAAATTCACCATTAACCAAAAAGAGCCGGAGCGTGTATTTCCACGGAGGTTGTATTCCGCTGGCAGAACACAGTGGTGCGTGGTAAACACACACGCGGAGCGCAGAGCGTGGTATGCTGCAGGGGTGCTGCTGTGACGTGTTTGGGTTTTGGCGTGAAAGGGAGAATCGGGGCAACGGGAAGTGATCGCAGGGAGGCCGCAGCCAGCCAGGGCAGCCTCCCCGAGAAGGGACGTCTGTGGGACAAGAACATTCCAGACAAGGCCTGGCACTTGCAAGGGCTCTGCCGTGGGCGGGGCTGCGCCTGCCTGGCCAAGGACGAGCAGAGGAGCAGTCTGGCTGAAGAGGATGAAAACAAGGGGAGCGGGGGAGCCGGGGAGAAGCTGGTGGCCCTCGCAGGCCTGGGAGGCGGCCGCAGCTTTCATCCAGGATCCGGGGGTGGAGAGGTGCCTGTCTGAGGCGCCCCCCAGGCTGCTGCATGCAGCAGGCACAGCTCCTCTCTGGAGGAGGCCAGTGCAGGGGCACCTTCAGGACCCCACGTGGCTTCCACCAGCTCGGCTGCACCGGACTCCAGAGACTGGCTCTCAGCCTCGCTATGCAGTGGACCTTGACCAAGGGCGTTTGAGCTGTGCGCATTAATGCAGACCTGGGGTTTTCAGTACTGTTAAGTGCATTTTCTTCCTACTAACGCTTCCTTTTCTTAAGCTCACTTTACTGTAAGAATACAGTTTGTAATACATGTAACATACAAAATAGGTGTTAATTAACTGTTCTGGGTAAGACTATTAGCGGTTCAGTTTGGGGGAAATTTCACGCAGGTTTTCCACTATGGGGGGATCAGTGCCCCTGACCCCCTAATTGTTCAAAGGTCAATTGAATTTGGGGTGTGAAAGAAAGGAAAAAATTAATGATTAATTCAGAATCTTTGGCCTAAGGCCCTGAAGGCTGGGGTTGCCCTCACATGGGCAGGTGAGTGAGGGTGACGCAGAAAGACAGACTGGTACCGTAACTCCACGTTTCCTGCTTCCTTTGCCTTAGGTTAGGGTCCTCGGAGTCATTCTGCCCACGGCCTGGAGAGGAAACAGCTCTTTACCCATAAGTCCCTGTGCCTCAAGGCCTCACAGGGCTTTGGGCTACGACTTTTGGCTGCAGGAGGACACAATGCCATGAGCCTCACTCAAATAGGGCCAAAGGTGTAGAGGGGGAGGAAGTCAAACTCCTGCAGCACCTGGAGCATGATGCTGGAGGCTCTGGGAGCACCTGCCGCACCTGGAGGATGATCTGGAGGCTCTGGGAACACCTGCAGCCCCCGGAGGATGACGCTGGAGGCTCTGGGAGCACCTGCAACCCCTGGAGGATGATGCCGGAGGCTCTGGGAGCACCTGCAGCCCCTGGAGGATGACGCTGGAGGCTCTGGAAGCACCTGCAGCACGTGGAGGATGATCTGGAGGCTCTGGGAGCACCTGCAGCACGTGGAGGATGATCTGGAGGCTCTGGGAGCACCTGCAGCCCCTGGAGGATGATCTGGAGGCTCTGGGAGCACCTGCAGCCCCTGGTAGATGATGCTGGAGGCCCTGGAGTACCTGCAGCCCCTGGAGGATGATGCTGGGGGCTCAGCCTGTGCTGAGTGTGTGAGTGGCACTGCCCCAGCACGTGGAGTAATTTGCCCATGTGATGAGAGCAGGTACCTCGCTCATGACTAGGAAGTTTGGAAGTATGTGAGCTTTACATGGTAGTTAAACGGGGTTACCCTTCCCCCAATAACAACTTGGCAGATAAGTTGTTTTTTTTATTTTTAATGCTTTTGGTTTAAGAACTTGTTTTCTAAAAAGCAACCCATGTAATAAAGTTAATGTGGGAAGGGTTTTCAGATTAAAATAAGACCGTGATTTTATGTGGCTGTACCTTTTTATCCCAAAGGCATTTTTTTTTCAATGTACTGGTTACTTTAGAAAATTTCTGGAAGATGTTAATCTTCTGATACATCCCAGAAAACCTGACCTCTTGCAGCATAATAAAATGGACAATATTAAAACCCACGATTCTAGAAAGAGGGTGACCCTGTGCCACTGGGGACCAGACTCCCTCCTGCTCCTCGGATGCACAATTTCTCGTTTCCATTCTGAAGGGTGTTTCATTTTCAGCAACCACCTGTATAAATAATTCATTCTCTTCAAATATTCTGAAAACACAACCACTGGAGTAACTGGCCATTTTGGGAGGAAGCAGGCAGACATGTGCGTTATGGAGAGTTGTGTTTCCTATAAGTCACTGTCTGCGGATTTGTGTGATGCTGAATATGAAGATCTTAGTCAACGAAAATATTTTCCTTGAAGATCTCAGAAATATCAGAGATGCTGTTTCCTTTGTGTGAACTAAATAGAAAAGCAATGTGTAAATGAGACATTTAGAATTTTGCCAGCTTTGTCCTGCTCTAAGGAAGCCTGGAAGAGGAGCCCCCGTAACACAGGCTGTGAGGAGGTCATGCCGTCACGGTCTAGCTCCTGAAAGTCAACGACATGTTTTATTTTATGTGAATTAAGTAATAGATGATTTGTCAGTTTCACCTTTTAAAGCGCTTCAGAGAGCGACTGTTACTGGTACACAGCGAGGGGAGGCAGGGGGGTGGGGGCGAGGGCTGCCCCGTGCGGAACCGCGAGAAAGGACTTCCTCACCGAGAGTTTTGTGCGTTGAGACGGATGACGGGAAGTCCAGGAAGCCCTCCGGCTTGCCTTCAGGCCCAGCTCTCAGGAAGCCCGGGAAATAGGCACAGGCTAGGAAGTGAGCAGGTTCGCTTGGCCTCGGCCCCGCTCGCCCGCGCCCCGGCACCGACGGTTTCCGACTCGGGGCTCCCAGGGGGGCCGGTTGCCGCTCGGAAAGCGGAGCAGGGGAGGAGGGCTAACTGACGGCCCCGCTGAGTGCTCCCCGCGCCACCTGCACATGCCGCTGCGTCGGACCTCCCGCGTCAGCAGTCAGGATTCTCTGCACCTAATGAGCACCAGCTGAATACAGGAGTTAACTGCATGTATTTGAAAAGCTTTTGAAGAATGGTAGAGCTTTGCCCCCCAAGAATCTGTACTTTTTAGTACATCAGCTTTTGTTGAAACCAGCTTTCAGACTCATTTGCTAAAGAAGAGCTTGAAAGGAATAGTCAGAAAAGGAGGGGTGAGGTGCACCCAGAGCCTTGGATGCCGAGGAAGCCTCCAAATGCTGCTACGGAGTCCGGTCAGGGGGAGAGCCGGTCGGCACGGCACGTCTCCACACACAGCCGACAGCCTGAAGGCCGAGCCCCTTCCCATTCCGACGGAAGCCCCCGTGTCCCGGGCCAGCTTGGGGCCATGTGAGGCTGAGCCGTCTGCGGAGGGAAAATCAGCTGGACACGCCGTAGAGTCTCCAAGATACAATATTTAATGTCGCTTACGTTACCTGTAGATGAAAAGATGACTGGATTTGATTTCAGTGTCTTCAAGTCTGCAGTCACCTCGTGCGTTCTTCCGTCGGGATGGGAACAAGCAGCAGCATTCCAGGCAGGCGAGGAGGCCCTTGCCCGTGTGCTGGCAGCGCGGGCCCAGAGCTGCGCCGGTGGCCCCTGCAGGTCTCCGGGGCCGGACATGGACACGACGCGGCCAGACGCACGGCCCTGGCTTGCAGGACAGCCCCGGAAACCTGGCTCGTCCTCTTTGACTTATTAATGAAAAGGGAATCCTTGAAAATATAAAAGGGAAATTTGAAACTATTGTTCCATCTGGAAATTAAATATATCCACAAGGCCATGATTGATACATTCCTTAAAGACGTAGCTGGTTCCCATCCGCACATACTGGACAGCTGTGTAGCTCGCCGGCCCCGACAGCGGAAGCACATGGACGGTCGTCGGGGCCGACAACGAGGCACGTGTGCTTCCCCGGGCCGTGCGAGGCCCAGGCGGCCTGCCGGGATCGTGCTTCTCTCGCCACGAAGGACCAGTGGGGACAGTGGTCGTGCAGCTGGGGCCTCCGGGACAGCCCAGCGCTCATTCGTCGGGGCCTGGGTCCAGCCCAACGGCAGCTGAAATCATCCGAGAGAAGCCCCCGTCTGACAGCCCCGCGGTGGCCCCTGTGGAGAGCGTGGCCCGGCTCAGCAGGTGCGTCCGATGTCGGGGAAGGGGTGGCTGTGCAGGGGTGGCGGGCGCCGGGGGAGAGGCTCAGGCTCCCTTTGGGGAGGAGATGTGTCAGGAAGGCCCCTTCTCTGAGTTCTTTACTAGAAGGCTCTGCGACTCTAGGTAAGGAAACACCTCTGCTTTCTTCCAATCAGAAGACACAGAGAAGAAAAAGGTGAGCTGTTCCATCCGACGAAGAGGAAGGCTGGAGCAGAGGGCAAGTCCAGGGAGCCGCGAGCCCGCGACGGGCCTGGCGGGCACCCACGCCGGCTGTCGGTGCGCTGCGGAGTCAAGCGGGCGCCCACGCCGGCTGTCGGTGCGCTGCGGAGTCAAGTCCGTCCGGGAAGCCCGCGTCCTTGCGTGGATCTGCACTGAGGCGTGGTCTGGCCGAACGCAGGGTGAGGCGGCGGCTCCGGCGTCAGGATCAGAAAGGAGACACGCTGGCGGCAGAGGCGCACCTAGGTGGCCTGGAACAATCCAGACCCGGGAAACCAAAGGCCCCAGATAGAGGCATCCAGACGTGGGAAGCGCTGTACCTGCCGTCAGCGCGCCCACGGCGTCCCGGCCTTCCGAGCACTGATCGCCTCGCCCCTCTTCGTGTTTCTAAATGTCTTCCCCCTTATCTTCCTCCTTCCTATAACACAGTCATGGTATGTTATATATTAAATATAAACTACCTCCGATGCTTTTTTGGAAATAGCTGTGATGCAATTAATGAATTTTTGTACAAATAATATTTTCTTTTCCCCTGAGTATCATGATCGTTTCCTAGAACGAGCCATTGGAAGGGCAGCACGTACACATGGAATTAAAATCAGGACACGAGAATTGACTCCGTCATCTGTTCAAACATGTGTCCCACCACAGACATGTATAATCAAAGAAAATTAAGTAAGCACCGTTTAAACCAGACCCACTTCAGAGACCACAGAACGTAGAATTTTAATTGTCATGACTTATGAGGCTCTAGAATTTCACCATCATACTCCTGTGACGTGTTCTCTGAGTTGAACCGAATGATAGTTGGATATGAAAACAGACTTAAAGATCAAGGAGGAGGCAGACATCACGCTAGGACTGTCTCTCCAGCCCTCAAGTGCAGCCGGAGCTCCTCCACGTACTGTGTTCTTTGCTTCTTCCCGACTCCCCAGACCACAGCGGGAAGGAGCCGGGGGTCTGCTCCCAGCGGTGCAGCAGGTGGGGTGCTAGAACACCACGGCCCCCTCCCCTCGACCCCACCTCGGGGCTTGGCCACAGCGCACTCCCAGCCTTTGCCTCCATCTCCTCAAAGAGCCATTTCTGCTTTTAGAAATAGGAGCAAGGCGGGAGGTAGTTTCCAGAAAATGCCTTTTTGGACATCTTCCCAGCACAGAGCATTTTCCCTTCCTTATTCTCTTGAGCTTCTTGTAGCATGGAGATGCTTCCAGGAAGGGCTGACCCACAGCCTAATGAGGCAGGTGTCGAATTCGGGGGGGGATGGGAGCACGACCGGGAGCACCCGCTGCCTGGAACTGGCCGCATCCCTCCCCGCGCCCGGAAAACACCTGCTCCTTCCTGCGTGCGAGGAGACGCTCGCTCCTGCCGGAGGCCCGGTCAGCCGCCAGCAGCCGGCGCCGTCTCTGCAAGGCCCCTGCTAAAATAATGACTGGTTTTCGTCTTTCCCCCCGTTTTACTGAGACGCAGGTGACGTGCGTGATGCTGCGGGCGTTAGGTTGGCGCCCACGGTCTGGGGTCGCCACAGCACCAAGGCGCAGCAGGGGGGCGGGCGCTCCGCTCTTGGGGAGCAGAACCCCGAGCAGCGCCTGAGCCTCACTCTCCCACCGCGTCCGGGCAAGTTCACGGCCTTTGGCTTTGCCGGTTTCGATAAGGGGAAGTAAGAGTCTGGGAGCAGAGGCCCTGACGATCTGTGAGAGATGGACTCGGAGCCCAGCAGAGGAGACGCGGAGAAGGCGTGACACCCGAGGGCCACCCCGCAGGCTCCCGCGGGCAGGGTGGGGAAGGGGGGGAGCAGAGCCCACGGCCGGCCGTGTAGGGCCGCGGCCGCATCGCGCACCCACCTGCCGACCCCTCCTCTAAGTGCGGGTCCTGCGGTCCGCCGGGGTCTTCTCTGTGGGAGCGGCCCGGCTCGTTGGTCACCCGGCTTTACGGCGTCAACGAAGCATGTAGGTGAACGCCCCCCACGCCTGTGTCCGCACTCCTGAGCCCCCGAGTGCGCGTTCCGGCTTCACATCCCTGCTCGGCCCGGCTGCAGCCCCGCGCCTGGCAGGAGGGCACTCTGGCCTCTGCCCGGGTTCCTGGCCTGCTTCCTTCCCTGCTGCCCCGGGAGGGGACAGGGACCCCGCGGAGGGAGCTCCAGCGGGAGGCGGCGCGGGACGGAGGGGGGCAGGCACCTCGCGCGGTGGGCGCAGTGCAGCAGGAGGAGCCCAGCCGGCGGGTGTCTGCGAGCCAGGCCCGGAGGCCAGCTCCGCGAGGCCAGGACACAGCCCCGGAGCCTGCAGCGGGCCGCCGCGGCGCTCCGTCACTCGACGGGAGACCGACGCGGGGAGGGGCGTCAGCGATGGCCAGAGGTGTCCGGGAGCGCGAACGGCCCGGGCTCCCCCAGCCGGCTGGCCCAGAAATGACTGCTGGGCCGCAGGACAGTGGGATCTGCCCAGGGGCTGCAGAGGGAGACCCGGGTGACCTCGTAGACGCCTCTCCCCAGGCCAGGGCGACACACAGTGCAGGCGCAGTCACTGTCCTGCTCGACGGGGGGTTGCCCCGGGGGCTTAGCAGAAGGGCCAGGAGGGCTGCCGTCGGAGCCAGCTCCCAGCCTCTACTCTGTCCACGGCCACCCCCAAGAACGTCACACACACTTTGGGAGCATCCGGAATTGCAAAATAAAGGCATGTGCTCGTGCACGTCTGGTTTCCTGCTCCAGGCCGGCCCTGCACAGGCGCTGCGGGAACGCGGCTGCAAGGTCATTACTCATGCGCGCCTGTGGCCTGGAAAGGTCGCCTTCCCTGAGAAAGTGACGTCTGCTCTACCACGTTCCCACCTGAATCCAACTTTATAGGTATTTACCTAGGATACTGCGTGCTTACGATAAAGAATGATGTCAACAAACACAGGGAAGGATGAAAAATGCACACGGATGGGCAGAGTCACACGACTGGGTGGGGAGGTGCGGTTCAGTGGGGATTTTTTTCCAAGTTTTTAAAAGTCCTTCTTACACTGTGCTTCACAATTAAAAAATAATAGTTTTAAAGACGTGAACTATGTAAATCTTTAAAAATTTGCTTCACTTAAAAATAGTCCTGGAAAAAAGCTATTAAAACATTTCTCTATGCTAATTTTTACCTTTATCTTATTTCATATACGTTTCGATTATACATGATGTATCTATATTTCTCTCTGGCTTTTTCAGTGAATTACTCCACCTGCCTTCTCAAGGGAATTTCTTCTGCATATCAGTCAATATGGGTTTAGACTGAACAACCAGAAAATATTTTGGAATTGTGAACATATCTATAGTGAAGAAGGAAAGTGAATGTAAAGACTGCATTTATTTATTTGAGAAAGAGAGCAAGATTGGGGAGAGGCAGAGAGAGAATCTGAAGCAGACTCTGTGCTGAGCATGGAGCCTGATGTGGGGCTCGATCTCCAACCCTGAGATCACGACCTGAGCTGAAGCCAAGAGTCGGGTGCTTAACAGACTGAGGCACCCAGGTGTCCCAGAGAATGATGTGGACTTAAGAGTAAGCTGGAAAACAAGGAACAGGGGTCCTTAGCTGGAAAACAAGGAACAGGGGTCCTTAGCTGGAAAACAAGGAACAGGGATCCTTAGCTGGAAAACAAGGAACAGGGGTCCTTAGCTGGAAAACAAAGAACAGGGGTCCTTAGCTGGAAAACAAGGAACAGGGGTCCTTAGCTGGAAAACAAGGAACAGGGGTCCTTAGCTGGAAAACAAGGAACAGGGGTCCTTACAGTCGTTACTACTTTCCATGTCCTTCACTATTGTTTTGCTAGAGATCATAAATTTATCGGGTTTTCTCTCAGTAACTTCTCTTTTCGCTATTTCTACAAGAATTTCCCCTTTTATTAACTAAAAAAACGTGAGATTGTCCAGGGTTTCTCTTCAACATAAGTACGACTTTGACTTCTGAACGTGCGGGCTCCTACAGAAAGACAAGCCCCTCGTGAAGGGGGTCCGGAGATGGGCACGGCTGGGCGGCTCCAGGGACGCGTCTCGCCGTGTGGTCAGCAGCTCGCTCCTGTGCCCTTCGCGGCATGTCGGGCTCTGTCTGAACCATGGTGTGTTGGAAGCCGCTCTAGAAATGTCACTGGACCTAGCTCATATTATCTTTTTTGCCATTACTAAGTTATTTTTGTGTGTATTTTTTAAATGTCGTTGCATTGGTGATCATTTTTAAAATGGCGTTTTGAAGCTCTGTGGGTGTGGGAGCAATGAAGAACCAGGCTTTCCTTCATTTTTGAACCAAATCACGAAGATGATCTAATGCCCCCCCAATGGGACGGCTGCTCTGCCAGAAGAAAGCGGTCACCCTTCAGTGGGTGAGGACAGGTCTGAGCCTGACAGTCGTCAGGCGGCGGAGGGAAACAGTGGCTCTCTGAGAGTCTGGAGGGCAGCTCCGTCGTCTGTGCGCTCATTGTTCGCGGGTGTCGTCATTCATTTCCGTTGTCAGTTTGCTCATCTATTCACGCGTCAAATAACCCCCCAGGGCAGAAGGTGCTCCACGGCGTCGAATTCTGGGTTCTGTGCCGGCTGGTGGAGTCAGGGTCATGCCCGCAAGGAAACGACAGGGGTCAGTGCGAGTCATCGGTTATTTCTGACGGTTGTTTTCCTGCTGAGCGCGTGTGTGGGTCAGGAGAAATGCCACAGGTTCAGGCAAGTGACACAGGATGAAGTCATCTCCCCGAGAAGGAGGCAGAGCCAAGTGTGGTTTGTACCTGGACACCTGATGAATGGAATGCTCACGAGACGGGCTGGTTTTCCAAAGAACTTAGCAGCCCGTGTAAACCTTGTTTACAATCAGTCTCCATCGCTGTGTAGATCTGTAGAATAGGACCTGGACGAACGGCCAGATTTTGATCCAGTCTGTGACTGAGTGGATGACACAAAGGAACATCCCTATTTCATGTGTCTCCTGGCTTTCATTCAAATTCTGAATATCCTCCTGCTGTGCTGAAAGTATTCAGTTTTCTGTTATTTCTTCCTATTAAAAAAATCAAAATATTATATTAACTCATTGTGATAGGAAACAACTGTTTGGGTTTTTTTGATAGGAAACAGCTGTTAGAAGAAAATAAGATTGTCCATTATGAATGAGGATGCTATGCCCTGGGAGATAAGCTAGGAAATGAGAGGGAAAGTCGCCTTCAAGAAACCCCCCAAACTGTCACCAAGGGTGACCCGCCTTCTGAGACATGCAGTCTGCGTGTGGACACGGCTCAGAAGGCCACCTTGAGTTTCTCAAGTCTGCCACGGAGGAGCGTGGCCCTGACAAGGTCCGCGCTGCTTGCAGAGAGAATGTGGAGTGAACGCCGAGCAGGCGGGAGAGCGTGAGGGCGCTCGGCTCCGGCTGGAGGACCGGGGAGATGTTGCAGGAGGAGCTGACTTTTAAGCTCGAATACGAGGGGTACGTCTGAACAATTTAAAAGACAGAGTAATCTACAGAGATTACTACAGCCTAATGAGTCAACATTTGCAAAGACCTCGCAGGAGTGAGAGAGAGCGTGGCAGGTGTGCATAAATAAAGGTTCTCACACAGGATCGTCACTTTGAGAAACTCGGGGTAAACAGGGCTAGTGCTGGGCACCGCAGATGTCGGTGAGAAGGGAGCACGGTCGAGGTGACCAGTGTGGACGGCCGGGCACACAGAGTCCAGCAGCTCACGGTCACGTGCAGACCGAGTGCAAGTCTGGTTCTGTGCAGCAGGAGGCAGAGCTCGGGGCAACGGCACGCAAGGCAGGGATGTAGGAAAGAGTGTGGCGAGTATTTGCTGGAGACTCACCCTAACCCTAACCCTAACTCGGAGAAGAGCCCCTCCCGCCGACCCTCCCATCCTCTTCCCCGCGCCCCCCCACCCCCGCGCCCCTGTCCGTGTGTCCTTCACGCACTTCCGCAGACACACGCATCTCAGCTTTCATTTGTCTGTACGCCTTGTGCAGCTCCAACGCCTTTTGTGCTTTTCGCCGCCTCATCATACATCCTGGAAAGCATCTCCTATCACTCGTGGGGATCTTCCTTATTCCTTTTTACTTCACAGCGATGGGGCTTTCCACCGTCAGACGCAACATGGTTGCTTCGACCACTCTCTGATGTGTGGACACTTAGGCTACGTTCCACACCGAGCAATTTCAGGGCGGCAGTGAAGAAAGAAGACAAAACGGTAAGCTTGTGCATTTGTGTTTTACACGGTTGGAGATGTGTCTTCAGGGAAAATTCCCCCAAGAGGGTTGGCGAATCAAAACATAAATGCTTATGCAGTCCTGATAATGTTGTCGGATATCCCCGCAAAGGGTTTGCAACAGCCTTCGCGCTACCAGAGATGCGTGATTGGGCCGTGCCAACACGGCGGGCTCCCTTCTCTCCTGCCCAGGTCACCCAGGGAGAAACGGCATCGCACTCCATCTCTAACTGACGTTTCATGAATTATGTGTGAGTTTGCACATCTCACATCTGTGAGAGCCTCCTTTCTCACGACAGCTTTACTGAGATGTCCTCCCCATCCACAGAATTCACACTTCCAGATACAGTTTGGCTGAAGGTTTCCTGTTGGTTGGTTGTTTTCGAGTGTCTGCACAGGCGTGCGCACTGGGCACAGCGACATCCATCAGCCCGCGGCGCCCCCTCCCAGCCCTCCCGCACCGGGCTCCGGGGCCTGGCACCACCTTGTGCCTCACAGAACCACCTGCTCGGACATTTTCTGTAAGCACGCTCATACAGTCCTCTGTGATTCTGCGACTTTGTGATGTCTGCACGACATAACACATTTTACTTACCCAGATGTCATCTGATGAACCTTGGGATTGTTTTTCCATCTTCGATGTCATGAATTGTACTTCTGTGCTTGGGGGACACGTTTTCAGGGCTACCGAACACACACCACAGAGCAGGACGACGAGGTCGCATGTTAGGTTCATGTTCACCACCTTTAGAAAATGCCAACATCATAAAATCTTTAATGTTTTTTCATTTTAAGAAGTTGTCCAAGAGATGAACACAAAAAGATACTTCATCAAAGAAGTACACATAACCAATAAGCATGTGAAAAAAACGTTTAAGATCATATTAATCCCGTACCACATTCAAACAGTGACAGGCAATCTGTGATTCTGTCAAGTCACTGAGAAGGGCCTTGCTGGCCCAGGTCCATGGGGAGGAGGAGGTGAGCAGGTGGGCAGGTGGACAGGTGAGCAGATGGGCAGGTGAGCAGGTGGATAGGTGGGCAGGTGGATAGGTGGGCAGGTGGGCAAGTGAGCAGGTGAGCAGTTGGGCAGGTGGGCAGGTGAGCAGGTGTGCAGGTAGACAGGTGTGCAGGTGGGCTGGTGTGCAGGTGGGCTGGTGGGCGGGTGAGCGGGTGTGCAGGTGGACAGGTGGGCAGGTGGACAGGTGGGCAGGTGGGCTGGTGGGCTGGTGGGAAGGTGAGCAGGTGGGCAGATGGGCTGGTGGGAAGGGGGGCTGGTGGGAAGGTGGGCAGGTGGGGAGGTGGGCAGGTGAGCAGGTGGGCAGGTGAGCGGGTGGGCTGGTGGGCGGGTGGGCAGGTGAGCAGGTGAGCAGATGAAATGAGGTCGTCGGCATGGTGCCCTCCAGAGAGGTAGAGGCACCAGAGCTGTCTCTTCTCCGTGGGAGGACACGGGAGAAGGCAGCCTTTGTAGTCCTTGTCCCCAGAGGAGCTCTGACCAGGAACCGGATTGGCCGGCGCCCTGAGCTCGGCCCCGCAGCCTCGGGAAGTGTGAGAAATAAGGTCTGTTGTTTATGAGCCGCTCAGTCTGCGGTGCTTGGGGATGGCAGCCCCGGCTGACTAAGATGTAGAGTGTCATTCTGTTTTCTGCTTTTCTAAAATAAAATCTCTATATGTGTAGAAGAAAACAAAGAACGGCCTGTAATTTTCTTATGATTGTGGGATTACATGGGGATTTTGTTCCATTTTCTCTCTGTATTTTAAGTTGGGTATATAAATTTTCATTGAAAATATAAAAAATTTCAAAACAGAAGCAATGAATAAAGAATAACCAAACTTGCCAGAGTCACTGGTCCTGAACCAAGGAATCAAAGAATGCTAGCTGCCCAGGGCTCTCCGTCTGCCTCATTCAGTCCGCTCCTGGGCGCGATATCTCCCAGGAGAATCAGATGAGTAACATGAATTATTGGTGTAGAATAAAGAAAAAATCAAAGTTTTAAAGTGTTTTATCTATTTTTTAAAGATATATATATATGTGTGTGTGTATATATATATATACATATATATATATATATATATATATATATTTGAAGGTTTATTTATTTGGGAGAGAGAGAGAGAGAGCAGGAAGGCAGAGGGAGAGAGAGAACCCCAAGCAGACTCCCCGAGGAGTGAGGAGCCTGACGCGGGGCTCGATCTCACAACCCTGTGATCATGAACTGAACCGAAACCAAAAGTCAGACACTCAACCGGCTGTGCCACCAGGTGCCCCAAATATACATATATTTTTATATACACCACATATATGTGTGTGTGTGTATGGAATTATTGATACAGAAATATTCAGAAGAAGTGTTTTGTAAAGAACAAGAAAAGAAATAAGCAAAACACCATTAGAGTCAAATTCTTAAACGATCTGATAAACAACTTTCACACAAACTCCATGTGGTGAGATAGATGCACGTGAGGGTGCGGGTGGCGGTCAGGAAAACCACGGATGCAAGGGCGGCGGCGTAAAAACCTGCTTTACTTGTGTGAAGCTATGGCGTCTCCTCACACAGGTGCCTGTGTGTAAACACACGTGTGCACGCGTGGTTGGCGCTGACACACGGCAGCGATCCCTACCTTCCAGCCGTATTGGCGCCTCCGCCCCAACCAGCAGGTCGTGCTCTAGGGACAAGAGGCAGCATGGACACGAACCTAGCGTGACTTGGTTTTCCTTCTCAGAAGCCGAGATACAGATAACTAACCAGGAATAAAATGCACATATTGGTGAAAAAATCATGTGACCACTTTAGGCTTAAGCTGATTTTTTTAATGTACAGTCGTGTTTCGATTTAACCAGTGCTCTAATGAGCTGTTCCGTGACTGTGTGTGAAGCAGAACACAAATGACGCTGAGTCTTCACTTGCGTGTCGTCGGCCCGAGAGCCCACTGGCAGCCCTCCCTGCTGCGTCCCATCCCAGCGTATTTCTGTAAAGGTGCAGGTGGACATAAAGTTAGGGGCATCGGCCGTCATTTGACTGTGGGATGATTTCCATGTCACTTTAGTCACATCTGTACACAGCTGCCGCGTCGCGTGTTGGGTGCAGAGCTCGGGGTCTCGCTGCTTTCCTGCAGACAGACCCCAGGTCGTTCCCGTGTTCCAGCTCACAGTCCGCGCCTCCACACCCGTCTGTGGCCGGGCCTCCTTGGGCATGGACGGGAGCATCCCTTCGGGGCTGGGGTACTGGCGTCATGGGTCACACGTGGGTCTAGAGTTTGGCTCATTGCTTTCTACTACCTCTGTATCCATTGCTCTCCTGTCCTCGAAACAGCAAAGGTCCTGTGCTGGGACTGCGGACTTGTCCCAGGTCTGGGTCCTGTAGGGTTGGTACAGTCATGGGGGGGGGTCGTCATGGGTCAGGGTCACGTACGCTTGTCAGGGCTGTGCCAGGCCTTAGTTGCTTCCATTGCCTTGGGTCAGGTTCCCTGCAGAGCCCCCCACGCCGCATGCCTCTGGCTGCCCTTTCTCACATGTCACTGGTTGGTCTTCACCCAATGTAGCATCTTGATGAGGGGCCTTGTCACCATTTCTCAGATGCCAGGGGTCACATTCTCCTCTCATGAGAAAGGGGTTGTGGAATCCCTGGGTTTCTGTGCTCAATTTCTTCTGGACTGTCTCCAGACCGTCATGTTTAATCAGGACTTAAATCATGGCCACAGAACGCGTTATGCATTAAGTTTAAACGAATTATAGGTCAGCCAACATTTCCACATTAGGAGGGCCTCACTTGTAACCCAGTTCACAACTTCTGTCCAAAACATGGATCCTTTAGGCCTGAAGGCAGAATTTTCTGTAAATGTCTCCATGGTAGATATTTAGGCTATTTCTGTCACAAAAGCAGCCACAGACAACACACGTAAGGACATAAGTGAGTGAGTCTCCGTCCGTCCGTGTCTGGACGCAGCCATCGTTCACGGATGCGTTTTCCACATGTGATCCAGGGAGCCGGCTTTACAGTCATGCTCATCTGTGACCTGCGCGAGGAAACGCCTGCTTCACATACACACCATGTCACTCTGCCCTCGCTTTTAGGAAAGTAAACCTGGAGGACAATTAGTGCTGTCCTCTTAGTTAGTTTAGAAACGTTTTTGGATAATAGTCTCTCGCTTTTCTCTCAAGCTTGTGCGCCACTATGCTGATCGGCTTCTTTTTTCCAAATTCCACGTCCCCCCGATGGGCCCTGTGCGTGGGACAGTGGCCACTCACCTGACGCGTGGCCTCCCCTGCGTGGGCTGCAGGAGGCCAGCAGCTTGGTGTGTGCGGGTCCCCGGCCGCGGGCATGCGGACACGGGCCTTGCTGTCCTCTGTCGCTCGCGTCCCTCACAGGCCTCGGCCGTCCCCGCCGCGTTGCCCATGACCCCCACACGTCGTGACGGGCCGGCAGCCTGTCGCTGCTCGGGGACCCCGGGTGCCCCGCCGGGAAGCCCCCCAGGCCCGCGCGCTCCAGCCAAAGGCACCCGGGCGGAGCTCCGAGGAGTCGCGGCCTTTTCCCGGGAAGCTGGTGCGCGGTGGCTGCATTGGGGACCTCAGGGGAGAGGATGTCAACTGACTTCTCTTGGAAAGTGGAGCTTGGGCGGAGAGGTAACGTGAGGTAAGATGCGGATTTGGCTTTGAACGTGGCTCTGCCGCTGCCGGCGTCGGACAAGGGCTGTCCCGGCCACCAGGTCCCCGCGCTGTCCCCTGCCCCCCACCCGGCGGCAACTCAGCCCGCGGAAGCCGCGGGGTCACTCGGGGAAACATCGCTGAGAAACAGGAAGCGCTGGGGCCTCCGCCCAAGCCTGGGATGCGGCCGCTCGCCCGCGGGGCTGAAGACACCCTGGAAGCCCCGGCCCTGCGGCGGGCGTCGTCCCCGGGGGACAGGAGACACCCTCAGGGAGCCGCCGCGCCCCCACTTTTCCGTGTTCCGCCCGAGGCCTCCCTCCTCAAGGGTGCCTCTGCCCTGCTGGCCGCACCTGCTCAGGGCCCCGCACCCCGCTCGCCCCCCTGCGCCCGGTGCTCCCCCGTGCCGCCCCTCAGGCCTGTCACCCGCTGTCGGGGCACTCATCCCCCTCTGGCCTTAGCCCAACCTCATGTGTGTCCTCCCCGGGGCCGGCCAACACCTGCACCCCTCAGAGTCCCCCTCTGTTTCCAACGACAATGGCCAAACATGTCACCTTCTGGGACAACAGGGTCACCCTCGTCAAGACGCTCTGCTCTTTCCTCCACCCTCCTCTCCTGAGGGACTAGCACTCTCAGTCTTCCTTTGTGTGTAGCTCCTACTGTCACTGGCCTCCACACCGGCCTCCACACCGACCTCCACAGTAGCCTCCACACCGGCCTCCACACCAACCTCCACACCAGCCTCCACACCGACCTCCACAGTAGCCTCCACACCGACCTCCACACTGATCTCCACACCGGCCTCCACACCACCCTCCACACCGGCCTCCACACCGGCCTCCACAGTAGCCTCCACACCGGCCTCCACACCACCCTCCACACCGGCCTCCACACCGGCCTCCACACCGACCTCCACACTGGCCTCCACACCGATCTCCACACCGGCCTCCACACCGACCTCCACATTGGTCTCCACACTGACCTCCACAGTAGCCTCCACACCAGCTGCTGAGTAATATTCCACTGTATGTACGGAATGATGAAGAGGATGTGGAGAAAGGGGAACCCTCTTTCACTGTTGGTGGGAATGCAAGTGGGTGAAGCCACTCTGGATAACAGTGTGGAGTTTCCTCAAAAAATTAAAAATAGAGCTACCCTATGACCCTGCAATCACACTACTGGGTATTTACCCCAAAGACACAGATGTAGTGAAAAGAAGGGCCATATGTCCCCAATGTTCATAGCAGCAATGTCCACAATCGCCACACTGTGGAAAGAGCCGAGATGCCCCTCAACAGACGAATGGATAAAGAAGATGTGGTCCATATATACAATGGAATATTACATAGCCTTCAGGAAGGATGAACACCCAACTTTTGTATCATCATGGACGGGTCTGGAGGAGATTATGCCGAGTGTAATAAGTCAAACAGAGAAAGTCAATGATCATATGGTTTCACTTACTTGTGGAACATAAGGAATAAAATGGAGGATACTAGGAGAAGTAAAGGAAAAGTGAATTGGGATAAATCGGAGGGGGAGATGAACCATGAGAGACTGTGGACTCTGAGAAACAAACTGAGGGTTATGGGGGGGGTGAGCCTGGTGGTGGGTGTTAAGGAGGGCGCGGATTGCATGGAGCCCTGGGGGTTGTGCATAAACAATGAATCTGAATCTTGGATCACTGAAAAAATAAAATTAAATTTAAAAAAAGAGATTTTTAACATGTTGAAAGAAAATATTGCTGGCCTAGAATTCTGTATGGAGCAAAATTATCCTTCAAAAGTGAGGAGAAACGACTTTACTGAACAAACATTGATTTTGGCCAGTAGACCAGCCCTGTGAACGTGTTATAAGAATTATGCAGAGAGAAGGGAAAGTATATACGCCTGCACCTGGATTTACGTAAAGGAAGGAAGGCAGCACAAGCAGGAATGCACGAGGGGAACCCCGGGCAGTGAAGCCAGAGTCTGCACGGCAGTGTGGGGACGGCCACGTGGCACTGTGCGTCTGTCCAAACTCACGAACTGCACAACACACCAGGGACCAACCTAAACTATGGACATGAGTCATAAAAGTGTGTCAGTAACGGCTCGTCCACTCTAATGAGTGTGCCTCGCTCGTGGGTGATGTTCTGAGGGGCAGTGCAGGTAGGGAATGATGGGGGCACATGGGAGTTCATTTCTCTCTGCTCAGTTTTTCTGGAAACATAAAAGTGCTCTAAAAAATAAAGTCTATTAATTAAAAAAACTAAATGGCAACAAATAAGGGGCATCTCAATTGTCCCCCAGGCAAATTT
Source organism: Ailurus styani (assembly GCA_002007465.1). Lineage (NCBI taxonomy): Eukaryota > Metazoa > Chordata > Mammalia > Carnivora > Ailuridae > Ailurus > Ailurus styani. The sequence continues at coordinate 371,155 of LNAC01000804.1, read as the reverse complement.
GTATCAGATTTATCCAGAAGCAATTACCACCCCAGACAATACTAATGTGTTTGCGTCTGCAGGAGAAATAGCTCGTATTCTAGCAGGGTTTTGCCTATTAACACTCTCCACATGTGTGCATGCTCCTGTGCTTTTGCTCGCGCATAGACATGCCCGTGTGCTCGACGCAGGTTCAGGGTCTTGGGGAAAAATGAACTGTGTGGGATCTCAAAGTGATCTCTCTGGAGGATAAAGACAGAGCAGGCTGGTTTGTGTTATGACAACGAGAAAACCTCCATTTTTTTCCTGTTGAATTACATTTGCATGTCCCTGCTGTAAGGGAGCTAGCCAAGGGGGTCTGGTTAAACATTTGGTGATTATTAGACTTTAGAAGCTAAATTGCAAATCTGGCCTCATCACTTGTTGAGATGACAGATGGGGCTCGGATACATGCATCCTTGCTACCCACATTGTGCTACTACTACTCTTTTTAATTTTATAAACTTCAAAAATTGTTTTTAAGAGCATAAAGCATGAATGCATTCACACGAGGATCCAAGCTGCTTCAGTGAAGGACAGTGAAGGATAAATGGTCTCTCCTGGGCTGGACAGACCACCAAGGAGGAGGACGACATGGGCTGGGCTCTCTTCAGGCTGCAAGTTGCACGGCACAGTGAAGGACAGACCTGGAAGCACAGGACAGCCCCTGTTCTTGCAAACCACGGAGAGGCATTGTGAGGACACGCCTAGAGGCTCCCTGCCCTCGGCAGAGAAGTTAGCTCGGGGGCTCTAGTCCAGAGGAGTCCCAGGGGCTCCCGAGTCCGAGTGGAGCTTTTCCAATCAAGACCCAAGAAAGGCAGTGGTGGCCTCGGACCTCAGACCCGCCCTCCTTTGTTGCCACAGATTCAAAGCTCTACTGTGGGGCCACATGGACAACAGCTCTCTGCAGATGGAAACTCCCTCTCTCTCTCTCTCTTCTCTCTCTTGCTCTTTCTTTCTTTTTCCACTCTCTCTTTCTCTTCCTTTCCTTCTTTCACTCTCCCTTCCTCTCTCTCTCTCTCTCTTTCTTCATTGTTTTGAATGTACCTTTATAATGTTTCTCTGAGAACTAGAGCTGCCCATAATGAAGTGGACCTTCTTGTTCTGTGCTCCTTCAATATGGCGGCATGGCACTCTCCTAGGTAATGTGGATGACCACGTTTCCAGCTCAGCAGCGTGCAGGGGACACACAGAAGGTGAACTCTGACAGATCCCAGGTGATGCTCAGGCAGGTGGGCAGAGAGCGCTACTTTGAGGAAACTTTCACTAGAAGCGTCCAGACACTGTAAGTTCTCAGTCATAGTGTTGGGAAGGCCATGCATACCACCCCTTCTAATTAGGAGGCTCTAGGGCTCAGTGATCCAAACTCTTCTCCAGAAAATAATCCTCTCTATATGTGCCAAGCACACAGGAGTCAGAACTCCCAGGACACAGAACCTCCCCCCCCGCCGACCAAGGACACAGAACAACCCCCCAGAAGGTGTTGAACTCTTGCAAGTGCTAAGTATCACGTCCCCACCCAGGGTCCGTGCCTCCCCACTGAACTTCCTCTGCTTCTGCACCAAGCACAGCAAATGCTTCAGTTCTCGGCACTATTACTGGGTCTTGTCCAGACTTCGCACAACTGCCAGACTATCACTTGGTACAGTGAACTAGCTGTAATGACTTTGACCTAGCTACAAAGACTTTGCTGCCATGACCTAGCAAAAGTATCAAAGGAAAAACTTAAATCAAATTGACAAGATAAAGACTTAGCAGTTATTCTTTTCCTTAGCCATGGGTCATAGACTGAGAAAACCATAAAACACAGGATTGCAGCATTAGTTTAGAATGCAGTAAAGTAGTGCCTTCTTAGCGCAGCAGGCAGCGCATCAGTCTCATAATCTGTAGAATGCAGTAAAGTGGGGAAAATTAACAATTCATTCTAGAGTGCTTAGATATGAACAGCACGTGAATCTTTTTCAGATGGAATAGCCATTACAATTTATAAACTACATTAAGGAAGACAGAGCAGAATTCCATGCTGTGTGAAGACAAGATGGAAGAGCTGAGCCAGGCTCCCGGGCTGGGCTCCAAAAGGACGAGGTGTGACTGGGACCTGGGCCTGTCCCCGGATACACTCCATGTCCTTTGCAAGCAAGTGTTCATCTCTTGTTACTTTCCGCGGAGGCAGCACAGACTGGAAGCCTCCCCCCCTCCACCTTCTCTGCCCTCTGCCTGCAGAAACAGGTCTTTCACGACATACTAAGTCAGGAAGTTTTCTGACACTGAATAGTCCGTTCGTTTTGATTGTGCACATACACCTCCATGCCGCCACTGCTCCCGGGAGAGCAGGCAGAGTGGCCTTACTTTGGCCTCGGACATCTGATCCCATCCCTGGGTGTGAGTCTACATCCCAGGCCGCCTGGCCGACCTGCCTGAGCCCATCCCAGATCCTTCTGCAGACGCTGCCTCCAGGGTCCCGGGGGTAACACCACGTGGCTCTGTCCCGGCCCCTGGAGCTCCTGTGGGGAAGCATCGTCTGCAGGGTTCGCCCTGTCCCGGGATCGTGCCAGCCCCGGCACCCCGAGAATCAGAGGGGTCCTGAGCGTCGGGACCTTCAAACCACATCCTGATTCCAAGTGCTTGGGGACAGTTCCTTTTCCCTGCAGGTGCAGTAGATGAACGTGGAGGGTTTGCCCACCCTCAGAGCAGGACTGGGTCTCAATGACTGGCGTATGCGTGCTTGACACTTTCTGATATATCACATTCATGCTGGGAGAGCTGACGCAGGACATGCGAAGAACAGAGAAGGAAATGTGGGTAGAACAGGGATGGTCGAACAGACAGGAAAGGTAGGGTGTGATCTTCCTGGCCAAAATGAGGTAAGGGTTAAGGAAGATCATTGTGATCTTTTTGCTATTAAAATAAAAGAAACCACAACTTAGGGCACGTGGGTGGCTCAGTGGGTTACAGCCTCTGCCTTCAGCTCAGGTCATGATCTCAGGGTCCTGGGATCGAGTCCCGCATCGGGCTCTCTGCTCAGCGGGGAGCCTGCTTCCCCCCCCCTCTGTTAAATAAATAAATAAAATCTTTAAAAATAAAATAAAATAAACCACAACTTCTCCCTGACATTTCTTCCTCCTGCTCGGCCCGTGGCCCCAGCTGTCCACGTGGCTGCTGCCCCAAGCAAGTGGCAAGAAAAGGGTGGTGACCCATGTGCCTGTCAGGTAATTCCGTAGATGTGTAAATTAGTTTATCTGATGAATTAGTAACTGCAAACTGTCCAGGGCTTCGACATGTTGGCAGAACCCTTACCTTGCAGTTGCGTCTCATCACCCATGTCAAAGTACCCTGGAAATCCAGTTAGTGTGCTCGGGTGGGGATTCAAGCAAGAGTGGGAGAGGGGAGGGGAGAGGGGAAGAGAGAGGG
>LNAC01000804.1:336024-366887 GCA_002007465.1 Ailurus styani | reverse complement strand
GCGGGAGCCCCGGTGGCGTCCCTCGCCCGCGGTTGGCTGTGCTCAGCCCGGGCCGCAGGGGGCCTGCACTCGCGCAGAGCATCTTCCCCCTTCGGCGGGAAGCAATGTTCCCTTTTTCTGAGGAAGAACAAACTGCTGGCAAGAACGTTGCAGCCCATGGGGGCCGTGCACGGAAGTGACCGCAGTCCTCTAGCGCTGCTGTGAGAAACGGGATGTCCTGGTACCCCAGCCTGTGCACGTGCTACAATCCTGGGGACGATAGGAATTGGGACAATAACTACTAAAAAGCCAGATCTAAATTATCTGCCTTTATATTAAAATATAATTCAGAGAAATTGTCGGAAACTGCCCAACGTTGCAGTGATTTTTGGAGGTGCCTAGTGTGATAGCGATGTCCCCGGTCTCATCCAGACTGGCCCTAGCTCAGCTTCCCTCTCTTCGGATGCCCCGATGGCCCCGGCGTCTGGGCGCAGGAGGGGGGTCCCGGCCCGGGTCCGAGTGGGGCCACGTCCCCCGGGCCTGCTGTCCCGCTGCTCTGGGATCTTGCCGTTCTGACCTTCTGTCCGGTTATGCCATCGACTTCTCCTCCCAGAGGTCTATTCCGGAAAAACATGTGGTGCTGGAAGTAACAGTCAAGGCATTTAGAAAAATAAATAGAACAACTCCAACTGGGAAGGTTTCCTACTACTAGTTCAATCACTAGAAGACGTAATGAAAAGCAAAGCAAAGCTTATTTCTTAGCTTATTTTCCTCTTTCTCCAACTGGGCATCAGCATAGACATCCAAACATCTGGTTTTAACTTCTGTCATTTCTTCCCCAACTCATTTTCTGTTGAAAGTATAATAAACTCAATACTTTAGGAAAAGAAAAAAAATTGAGCCTGACCAATGGAAATTATTTGAAAACTAACTGGCTATTCAGACTGGTTTAGCTACGGACACATTGATTTCCTTAGAGCGTCTTGAATACACGTCCAAAGCACAGAAACAGAATAATATGCTCTGTTTTGGTAACGAGACTGGACTGTAACCCAGGGTGAGCGCTTCCCAAGTGCCCGACAGCCCGAGCGCTTCTCGGTCAAGACGGCCTGGACCTGTCGTGCTTTGCCTGTACCTAACCCTCCAGACGAGGACGCCGATGGCGGGGGGACGCCGGCGAGACCCTCGCCTGCTCCTGCGGGGGGCCCGCCGAGTCCTCGCACAGTGAACAGCACGCACACACGTGCTCGCAGGCCCGCCGTGCACAGACGCCCCTCACTGTGGCCTCGGGGCTGCTCCTCGGGCCGGAGCCGGGCTGTGCAGAAGGCCAGACACAGAGCGTGCCCGGCAGAGCCCGGTGCTCCGGGAACGTGCGCGACGCTCTCACCTGGACCCCGGGCGCTGGCTGCGGCTGGTCTGTCGGCCTCACACCGAAAGCAGCGGGCAGACTTTGCGTGGTCAGCACCCTGGGTCTTGCTCCCAAAGGGAACCCCCCCACCCTGGCCCCTCCGGCTGCGCCCAGAGCTCTGCGACTTCCGGACTCGAGCAGAGCAGGTGTCCGAATGCCGCTGTAACAACCGGGTTCCATCGGAAGTGCTCTCTTCCTCAGTCTGAGGGCAGGGAGGAGGGTCTCCCGGGTGCCAGGAGGGCGGGCCACCCATGCGCTCGGGGCAGTGTGTCAGGGGCAATGCAAAATGTGCTGTGACCTTAGGAACGTGGCGAGTCATCGGACTCGTTCCTTCTACAAATAAGGCCTCCGTCCCTTCACTGGGAACACTGGGGGAGCTGGCAAAGAGCGATGTGCTCGGGTTATCCAGAAATATCTGAGGAGCTGGACTCCTAGGTGGGCCCCTTGGCCAGTTTTGACTTGAATTTCAGAATGTGGGTGTTTGTGATTTACGGCATCTGCTCCATGTTTCACGCACCATTAATAGATGGGAATCATTTCTATTTCCTTGGCTTGGTTATTTAGGATCAGACTATGGACAAAGGAGGAATGTTTCTTGGGAAACAGGAGACTCTGTGACTTTCGTAAGCCCTTGGAGACGGAGGGAGTCGTGTCCGCTGGCGAGGGCAGAAACCCCCAGCTCCGGGACATGGGACTGGCCTTCTGCATCGGGACGCTCTCCCAGTCTAAACGGGTCAGGCCGTCACGAGGTGGTCATTGTTCGTCGTGGCCCGACGACGTTGTTCCAGTTTCACTTTGTGTTCCATCAAAACAGGCGGCAAGGAGGCCCAGCCGTCCTGCTGGCTGCCCGTGTCGGCGTGGGCCCAGCGGTGGGTGTGCAAGGTCCCCAGGGGCACCGCGACGCGATCCCTTCCACTCTCAACACGCCTGTCCTGTGGGAAGCGTAGTAAAGATCGGGAAGAAAGTGGAGGCCTCGCTCCCACAGGCGGTTTGAACCTTCCTGGACCAGCTCCACGTCACCAGGATCCGGGATCAGCACAAAGCGTGACGGATGCATTTGGTGAGCGCTGGGGTGTGACTCGCTCGCACCCAGGCTCTTGCACACCAGCGTGTTTTCCACGGAGCTTTGGGAGCTTGTAAGCGTCAGACTGGAGGAAGGAGGCCATGTCGAGCTCGGGTGGCAGTGGGGAGACGGGCGGCCCCTCTCCGGATGCGGTGGGCCTAGGGGAGAGCGGCCCCCTCTCTGGCTGGTGGGCTGGCAAGTCACCCCAGCTCCGTGGGGCCGAGTCTCCCGCTATGAGGGGAAAGCAAGAGGGTGACTCTGAGGGCGGAGGGACTGAGGGGAGGGGACACGCGGTCTTCGTGAGCACAGGATGGAGGCAAGGCCGCGAAGCCCCGCCCGCGAGGTCCCCCCAACGTCCCTACTTTAAATTCAACTGTGCGCACGTCAGGCCCAGAACAAGCCGCGGGGTCGGCCCGACAAGCCACCGACGGGAAGGAGGACAGAGGCCTGGCGGGGCAGCTGCGACCCTGCAACGAGCGCCGGACGGAGGGCACGGAGCGCAGGGAGCGGCGGAGACGGGAGGAGGGCGCGCGCGGTGGCGGCTGCGGCTCAGCCACCAGACCCACCGGCTCGCAGGAGAGCCGCGTCGCCCGCCGGAACCGCGTGCTGCTGGTGGCAGAAGCGTGGGGAGGGACGGAACGTGAGCTGACCTTCCAGCCATTTCACGGTAACACTGTCACCTATGGAACGCCCACGCCAGGGTGGGTGCCATGAGCCGTGACTTGCACCCTCTTCCTCACCCTGATAACAGCCCCAAGGAGGCACGTCGGGGCTTTCACTTTCCAGATGCGGTACATGCCCTCTCCAGCCACGGGGCAGGGGTGCCGGGTCCCAGCGCGCCCGTCACCTGCTGCCGCCTTGGCGGCCCCACGGTTCTGTTGGCAGCCCTCCTGCGCCGGCCGGGTCTGCGTGTCACCACGCGTCAGGCCACCTCTGAGGCCCCGTGCGCGGACTGCACACACACGGACTGTGCACGCGGACTGCACACAGGGACTGCATACGTGGATTACACACACGTGGACTGCATACACGGACTGTGCACGCGGACTGCACACAGGGACTGCATACGTGGATTACACACACACGGACTGCATACACGACTGCGCACACGCGGACTGAACACACGCGGACTTCATACGCGGACTGCACACACACGGACTGCACACACGGACTGGACACACGCGGACTGCACACACGCGGACTACGCACACGGACTGTGCACGTGGACTGCACACACGCGGACTGCCCACGCGGACTGCACACATGCGGACTGCATACGCGACTGCACACACGCGACTGCACACACGCGGACTGCATACGTGGAATGTGCACTCAGACTGCGCACGCGGACTGCACACACATGGACTGCACACACGTGGACTGCGCACGCGGACTGCGCACGCGGACTGCACACACGCGGACTGTGCACACGGACTGCGCAGGCCTGGGAGCAAATGTGGACTCTGGGACACCATCAGCTTCCTTACATTTATGAGCCTTTGTCTTTTAATGATGACATTACTGCCTCCCATTGAGCTTCTGTTCACTCACACTCAAACCACGCACACACGGGTGCCCCTCAGTACGCCTCCGGCCATTTCCTCCTCTTTCAGTAAAATCAGCACAGTGATGCGTTAATTAGCAGACACGAAGGTCTAGCCGAGTCATCCATGGCAGATCTCCACACGTTCGTCATCTGAACAGCGGCGGCTTGTCCTGCAGGAATTGCTCTGTAAACTTGTGCCAACACACCTGGCTCTCAGGAAGAGCACCGAGGGGCTCAGCCTTCACCTGACACCTCTCTCCCACAGCCGTGCTGGGCGTCCAGACCTGCCTTCGCACGGATGGCATGCCGACACGCCGAAACCGTGACCGACGGACAGAGCGCCAGGCACACAGACCTGGGGATCCTTCCCATCAGGCCACTGTCAAGTTGATCCACTTCTGGACCCGAGTCCTCAGGCAGACGGCAGGCCCCCCTGAGCAGAGGCCCGCCTCCCCGAGCTGCTTAAAGCCAATTCCCAGGGCCATGTCTGCAGGCAGCTGCCAGGCTTCCCCAGCGACCGAGGTCCCCGAGCGGATGGCAGCGTGCGGGGCCTTTGCCGAGCAAATGAGCTGACATCCTGTCCATTTCACAGAGTGACCACCTCTGGGCCTACCGAGAGACTTTGGGCATTTGGTGCCCAGATGTTTGCCTCGTTTTCTATTGTTAAGAAAAAAAAAAAAGAAGAAGAAAAAGAAGGAGAAGGGGGAGGGGGAGAAGCAAACCTCTCTGAGGTCTGCCCAGACTTGTTAAAGAAAGAGATGAGTTTTCTTAGCAAGTTCATCATTAAAAAACGTTTTTACAGGCGCCTGGGTGGCTCAGTGGGTTAAGCCTCTGCCTTCGGCTCAGGTCACGATCTCAGGGTCCTGGGATCGAGGCCCGCATCGGGCTCTCTGCTCAGCAAGGAGCCTGCTTCCCCCTCTCTCTCTGCCTGCCTCTCTGCCTCCTTGTGATCTCTCGCTCTGCCAAATAAATAAATAAAATCTTTAAAAAAATAAAATAACAAGTGTTTTTAAAGCAGCCGTACGCCTGCAGAACGTGGCTGAGCACCTCGCCGTGCCCCCAGAGACCACAGCAGCAGAGCTGGAGGGAAGAGCAGTCCTGAACACAGGGCCAAGTTCTCATCAAAACCAAGGCCTGAACATCTCATCTTGTTGTTCATACTCATGAATAATATCGTGGCTTTGAGTTTGAATCTTCCTGCCAAATCTTTGCTTCGTTTGTGTCCTCAGAGAAACTCCCTAACAACTCATTTTTGGACCTGCTTACTTAGGAAATGCCAGCATGGAGGCAGGGGGACTGAGGATCTCCTGAGAAAGCACGGTGACTCTGCAACCAAGGAGGGTGAGGGCACTGACGAACCCAACGAAAAGGAACAATCAGTCTATGAGAATGTCAGACTTCATAAAGCAGAGTCAGCGACAAACCGTCAAGACGCCAGCAAAGCGGGTCCGCCCTCATCAGACGTGCACACAGGCCACCGCGGCGATGCCAATGCTGGGCCCCTATCGCCTCTTACTGTTGCTGCTCATGAAGACCAGACCCCACGTCCCATTGAAAAGGGGGCTTATCTGCGCTCTTCTTCTCGCTGAAGACCACAAGTCAACCTATGGAATCGCTGAATTATTGTCAAGTACTAAAGTTTCTCTTTCAGAAACCCTCTGGCCCTAAACCTGTCCTCGGTCTCTTTTCTGATATGACTCCAGGGCCCCTTGTCCCCAGTCTTGCCTCAATCCCACCGCAGGAATTCGCCAGGCATCCACCAACTCATTAACTCGAGGAAAACGGACTGAGTAGACGTTCTGTACCAGCCGCTCTTCTTCTAGAACTAGCAAGACCTAAATGAACAAAAGGAAAATTCTGTGCCCTCCTTGAAGAAGACAGACAAAAACATGATAAATGGGTGAAAACGTGTGAATGCTAAATAGTATAAGTGATCACACTGAATATAAAACAGGAAAGTGAGTAGAAAATGTGGGGGAGGGGCAGTTTAGGCAGATTGATGAGGATGGAAAGACTGGGAATAGACAGGGTTGGAGTTGTGACCTGAGAGATGGGGAGGAGGGAGGTGGCCACTGGATGTCCAAGGTCAGTGCCGGTCCGTTTGTGGAGGTGGGGGTCGGGTGTGCTCCGTCCCATGGGAGGTTGGGGCTGGGGACCTGGCTTTGCCGCCCTCAGTGCCCAGGTACACCAAGAAGGCCATATGGGACATGAAGCCAGATAATGGAGAGAGAAGAGGGTCTAGCCCGAGGCATGCCAACCCCAAGAGGTGGCATTGGGGAGGGTGAGGCTAGGAGGAAGTGGGATCAGCCAGGGAGGAGGGAGCAGGTCCAGGGTGCTCGGTCCTGGAGGGCAAGTGACAGAATTGCTCGAACAGGACGGATTTAGCACACAGGGTCCAAAGCCGTAGGGGCGCAGCGTGAAAGGGCCACGGGGCCCTCTGTGGGAGTGGGGAGCAGTTCTGGGAAGTGTGGAGGCCCAGGTGGACTGGAGAAGGAGAGAGAAGAGGGAGGAGGTGGGAGGTAGAGCGAACAGATCATTCTTCAGGGTAGTTTTGCTTAAAGAAAAGCAAAAGATGGGGAGTGGTTGGGGGGGTTATGTGTAATCAAAGTTTTATTTTAAAGACAAGGAAAATCACGTAAGTGGGTGGATGCGGATTATCCAATAATGAGCAGCAATAACGATTCCGGAAATAGAAAGGGTGCTGGGTGGAAGAATGTCCTCGGGTAGATGGACACGGATGGCCTCTGCACCCCTGAGCAGGAAGAATTTGCCTTGCACGTGAGTGAGAGCTCACCCCTGCGCAGGGTGGCGGCGGGTGGGGGGCAAGGCTGCTGAGTGATGGGGCAGCTTTGCTCCTTCAGTGAGATGGAAGTGTGGCCACCCATCCAGCGTGGAGATGGGAAGGAGCTCCTGCAGCTCTGGGAGAGAAGAGAAGGCCGTCTGGGAGGTCAGAGAGCACTGTCTCCACCAGGGGCACGTATGGCCGCAAAACAGGTCCCCGAGAGGCGTGCGCAGGGATCTGAAGGCTGGTCCAGCCCGGGGTGGTTTCTTCCCATCTGTGTTCAGGGTCCTGAGAACAGGCAGAAAGATTTAAATCTAACCTGGGGAGGCTTAGCTAAGCAAATCTGCACAGGGAAGAGGGCTGAGAGAGCCAAGAAGGGCTCAGACGTTATCCCACAACGTATAAGCTGAGTGATGTTGGGACGGTGGCTGAGACACAGGGAGCAGAGAGAAGGTCAGTGCCTGAGAGTCTGAGTCCAGAGGAATGTGCTGGGGATGGAGGCACTTCCTCTTATATTTCTTTGTTCTTCCACCTCCTAAACAAAAGTGGAACAAAAGGTTCCTGCGTATTCTGTCACCTCCTCTGAGATCTGCTTCAGACCACCTTCTCATGATCACTTTCAAGCATTCAGTTGCTGTATCTCTACTGGATGTTATAATATTTCACTGTCACAATTTTTCATGGGTAATATTCTCATCCCGTTTTCTGCATTAAAACCCTCATGTACTGCATATTTAACCAATTTGAACATCTGCTACATTTCATTTATCTAAAACATGATCATGGCTCTAGGGTTTCTTGAGACCCAGAAGTGAAATATCAGCATTTTAAATTCCACTAACCAAGATAAAAATTCCCTGCCCTGAGAAAGAGGGAAAAGGAGGCAGGAGAGGTGAGGGAGGAGGGTCAGAACAGAAGAGAGAGATGCCAGAATGCTAATTCATCCAACTATCACATAAACAACAAGTTTCATTCATCCAGTTAATTGAAAACACAACTGCTGTCAGGGATCAATTATCACTACACGTTACTTTGCTTAATATATATTTATTTTTACAAAGCAATGTCTTGACTCAAGGAACACAACATTTAACCAACTTAATGTTCAGAGAAAATCTCATTATACCAACACTGGATGATATTCAGGCATAGGAAAGCTAATTATAAGACAAATCACCTAGGAAATAGTCCCTGCACTGCCCATCTGATTTTTTTCAATAAAAAAAGTGTAAATTAAAGACCTACTATATGTCAAATATTTGCCAGGTGAAGGGGATATAAGCCAGATGCTATTCATGCCCTCAAAGAGTGCAATAAATTTCTAGTGTAAATATTTTATTAATGTCCAGTTGTCACAAATTTAACCCAAACAAAGAATGTGCTTGTTACTCAGGTAAATAATGGGGTCTTGTTGCCAAATTCAAATGGAATATATCTCATTTCTGAATTGAGCTCAGGTAGACTTCCCCACTTGGGCTCCCTTCTCTTTTCTAAGAGTGTCTTTGTAAGTAGGGGTGCATTTCCATTCAACTTCTCTGGCCATTCCTCCTCCGACCCTGTGTTACTTTCTTCCCTGCCTATACTTTCAGTGCCTATTCAGAGAGGATTAATCTGTTGTTCTCTGTGCTTCACATTCTATAATTTGGCCCCGGGCTGACTCATCTTCTGATGAATAATATTATTAAATTTCCAGCTCCGAGGCCTCTCCCAAGTCCTGGTGCCATGCACCAGTCATGATCACATTCATGTCATCAGCATTTTCACCATCACATCACCATCTCCATCATCACCATGACCACCACCATCATCATCACCATCATCATCATCCACACCACCATCACCAACATCATCAACACCACCATCATCATCAACACCATCATCACGATCACCATCAACATCATCATCACCATCAATATCAGTATCATATCAACATCATCATCATCACCATCATCACCATCATCATCACCATCATCATCACCGTCATCATCACCATCATCACCAGCACCAGCATCACTATCAGTGTCAATATCAATAACACATCATCATCACCATCATCACTATTACCATCACCATCATCGTCACCATGACCATCATCACCAGCACCATTACCATCACCATCATCATCAACATCAATATCATATCACCACCATCATCATCACTATCACCATCAGTACTAATATCAACATCACATCAACATTATCAATAACTTTTGTAGTTTTAAGTGTTTTAAGTCATGTTTGTATACATTACCTCATTTTATCCCCCTAAAAATTCTGTGAGGTAGACAGAATTTTCATGTGACTCTTCCAATCAATAAATGTTTAGTTTAAATGCTCTAGGACAGGAATGAGAGATTTAAATGACACCAGCCCTGGAGTACAGACAGGATTCAGTCTAGTTAGAGAGATAAGTACATATGCAGTTAATTAAAATAGAATGAAAAAAGTACAAAGAGATTTACAAAATGTAATGGGACCACAGAGAAGGTGGGTCGTTATAACACAGCTTGGTAGCAGGCTATAAAATGAGTCCTCTGGAGCAGTTCCAAATATGAGTAGGAACTGCCCAGGTGTGCAGGGTACAGAGGAGGGAATAAAAGGCATTTTATATGGACAGCACAGCATGAACAAAGGCACAGGAATGAAAGGCACCAAGGAGAAGGCGGCAATTGTAAGTGGTCTGAAGTGCATGGAACATAATCTTCAGGGTATGGAACGGACACGTAAGCATCAGGAACTGTAGAAAAGTCCGCATGACCATGCCAAGGAGCTGAAGTTGCTCTCAAGTGAAGGGGTACCTGTCAGTTTTCAGCAAATGCTTGCTCTGGTCTTATTTGTGTTCCAGGCAATGTGTCTGGTAACCAAGTAGAGGCTGAGTTTTATAGGCACAATCCCCAAAGTGTGGAACCCAGGCAGATGCTCTAGGAATCAAGGAAGAGATGATAAGAACCATCTGGCATTGATACTGGAGATAGCAAGGAAGGAGTATTACTGAGGCATATGAAGGAAGTTAAGGAGCAAGGGTCTGATGGATGCATCTCATAAGATGCAGTGAGAGTAGGCAAGAGGTGAAGGATGAGTGCCATGTTCCCACCTGAGTGGGTGTAGGGTGGTGCTGTCACAGAATGTGACGGAGGACTGGGGAGCAGTGGAGGAAAGCTGTGGTTCACTTCATGCCAGGTACAGAGTAGCATGGGCATCCTAATGAGGGCACACCTGAGCTGGGATGCCAGCCCTCTGAGTATGGGTGGTGACTGGAACCAATGGTGCTGGTGAGAGAAGCCAGCAGACTCAGGACAAAATCACAGAATGAGGTAGTCTCAAGGGAGGTCAGAAATGAACTTCATGAGATCAAACCAGAAGTGGAGATCAGCATGAAGGTATCAAAGAGTCATTCCAGTGAAAGAAATGGTACGAGCAAAGTGTCTTGGTAAGAGAATCTAAAAGAATATTTGGGAAATAGTAAGAAAATTTAGTTTGGTGGAGTAAAGCTGTATTAGAAACTGTTTTAAGATACAACATACATAAAAATATCTTTTATGTAAAAGAATAAGTGTAATTGGACTTGAATATACTGTGTCAGCAACTATTGATTGACTATCTGCTAAATATCCACTAATGTTGAATAAATTACTTAATGAATAAATGAATGCTAGTTCCTCTGACTAGCTTAGTCATTGTACAACCCAAGATAAATGACAGCATCAGCTCATGGAATAATCTGAGCTCCAGTGTTATCTATGGGAATATTACTTGGATGTTAAGAAGGACCTATTGTCTCTTTTCTAGCAAAATAAGTACAATCCTTAATAACTGTAAAGCACAAAGGACATTCTCTTTTAGGTTTTTGATTTCCAGTCATAGAGTCTTATGTTGATTTTCCCTAATCAGTGTTAGTCTCAGGCCACTGGAGACAGTCCCATCCATCATCTCCCAAATGAACCTCCACCTCACCCAATTCCTGCCACCCTTCTACTTCCTCAGAACCTAAAGGAGCCATTGAACTGCTTGGCAGTCACCACTCAAACCCCTTCAGCTCAGTGCACAAACCCATATACACTCATCATCATCATCATCTTCATCACCACCATCTTTTCTTTGTCACCTGGTAATAAAATTATGAAGGTCAGACATCCTGTGTTTCTTTTCTATGAAAGACACTCAAGGTTAGTCACCAGCTGTGTTTTCCAATGCTTATCCCCTTTGGTGTCTCCTCAGGGTCCACTACATGTGATGGGTCAATGTAGACTCTTGAATACTTAGCTTGCACTAACTCTTGGGGTTCCCTAAGAATCCAGAGATGTTGATGCCATTTACAGGAGAAAATATTTTTGAGCACTGTAGGTGCCTGCCTTTGTGCTGCATTAACTGGTGGGAATTGTGACACAGGGATCATCATAAATTATGATTTTAAAGTCATGTAAACCTCCCCATTACTCTCCACGATAGCCAAGGCTTTCCCTCTTTAAATGGGAAGGAACCCAATGCAAAGAGTGAAACAGTAGTTTGTACTCAGATTCACACAGGTCATGGGAGATGAGGCTGCAATTCAGGCACAAGAGTCTGATTCAAGCTCATCCTCCTTCCATGGCACCTGCTGCCAAGGAGTTCTCTGTCTGTAATAATTATTGCCATATGAAGTGGATAGCCATGCAAGAGCAACATAAAAACTATATAGGAATGTTGAGCCTCAAGAACAGGACAGGCTTTGCAGTGCAAAGGTATTGGAGGTGAGCTTTGGAAGAATTGGTGGGGGAATGGGCCGCTGGTGGTGATGATAGGAGAATAGAGTGAAGAGGACCTGGGACTGGAATGAGGGACAAGTCTTAAGAAATCTTCTAGATCATGTCATGTGCGAGAGGTAGGCCAGTTTGGTAAGACTGAAACATACCTTGGAAGGTGAATGGGACCACATCTTGTACCACACCTTCAGTCCACAAATTCCCAACATTCCTGCTTTCATTGAGTCTCTGCCTGATTTTACCTCCCAAGTGCTTTGCATTCTCCTGCTTATTTTCTGTCTCTTCATACTAGAAATTAATCTACATGAAGACAGATTATCGTAACTGCTTAGTATTTAGAATGATTCCTGACAATAGCAGAGATTCAATGAATGGTGTATAAATGATTTTGAACTGTAGGAAAGGGAATCACAAAGATATTTTGGAGCAGGAACAACATATGAAGCGGTATGCTCTGAGTTAGTGGACCGAGGGGGTATGGCAGAAGTGGGGGAGGGTGCCCAGAGGGGGAAAATAGGGGATCCAGAAGGGATCCAATGGTCATGAACTTGAGAAACAGTCATCACTTGGCCTGAATCTGAGCCAGAATCACATTCCCTGGTTTTGGTCTATTCACAGGCTGGCCAAGAGAGTACTTTGAGAACTTGCAGATGTGTTTACTGAACCATTTTCATGAACTTTGGATTTTGCTTCTCTGTAAAGGCAGTTTCTGGATCAAGGATGCAGTATTAGAAGGACTGCTCATGGGATGCTGAGCTCTGGGTACTGAGACTCAGCTCAAGTGCACTGAGAACTTCAGGCTATGCTGTGAATCTAGTCCTCTGTCTATCTTAACGAGCCTGCTGTTCTGAGAAAGCCACTTAGCTAATCACTAGTATTAGCATCTGTCTTACAGGATGTTTTTGAATATCAGATGTATTTTAAAGGTAAATGTCTGTTGCATAAATTGCCACTGTCATTACTGCCATACAGCAAAACCACACGCACCTGCATATATATTTGTACGGATGGGCTTATGGTCTCACAGGCAGGGGAAGATACAGACGTGGCAACTGAAGAGAGGAAGACAGGTAAAGATGGAGGTCTGCCCTCAAGGATCCTGAGAGTGTTTTCTCAAGAGAGGCACAGAGTAGTGGTCAATCCTTGGACTCTGAGATACATGGTAGTCGGGGTCTTGGCCAGAACAGTCATTCATTGGCCTCATTGTTCTTGAGCATGAACTGCAGATGACAGCAGGACCTACCTCGGTTTTGTTTCATTTGGGATTAAACCAGTTAGCATCTATGAATGTGGGTAGGACACTCCCTGGCCCATAAGAAATGCCTGAACAAGCCAGTGTTGCAACAGCTCCCAACTGTAGAGGCTTAAAGCCAAAGGTGTGTTTCTTCTCTCATAACAGTTCAGTGTGGGTATTCAACACTCGGGCTTCAAGAGATGATTCAGAAACTCATGGGTTCCACTCTATCCTAACACTAACCATCTTTCTCCAGATTTCTCCAGATCGCCAGCAAAAAGGGCGGAGGGCAGACCATGAGCAACTCATCTCTTCTTCTCAGCCATGTTGACCTGAAACTGACAGACATCACTCAGCTCATTTTATTGGTGAGCCCCATCTCATGGCCATGCCTCAATGCAGAGAGGGGCTGCGCAGTGTCCTTGTCTGAGCAGCCACGTCACAGAAACTTCACAGCTCTGCAAGGCCATCCCGCTATCTGCCCCAGCACTGCAGAAAGAGCAGCAATGACTGTTTCCATTATGCCATTTTGAAAAAGATGAAGAATTGTGAGTTACATTTTAGTGCATTAGTGTGATCTCATAACTGAGTTTCAATATTCAAAGAACTTGCTTAACTTAATTAATGAAATTATAGACTAATCATCCCCAAAGGGGGGAAAAAGTTATTTATAAGATCATCACATACTTCACATCTCAATGCAAAATGTCTCCCATTTTCATTACTGAATGAACATGTTTAGAAGATGCCTCTAAAAATGTAGTACGTAGTGCTTTGTCCTGGGGATGTATTACATTTGTTTATGAGCACCCTGAATGAGAAGATGTGTGAATCTTATTTGGAAGTTACAGAAATTTAGGCAAAATAAAGAGTATTCTAAGTAAAAGAACTGAGCCTGCTTGCAGGACCTCAGCCAGCTGGCATAGCATGATGGAACTACCAAGTTAGTATGGGTCCGTGGAAGGTCCACTACTGGGTTTCCAAAAACTGCCACTGAAGAAGTACAGAAGACACTCCATCCAGCTTCACAGAGGTATTTGTGAATATTTAAGAATTTTATTCAACTAGGATTCAATATAATTAACACTGTAATTCAGCTGCCCAAAAGGTATTATCTTCTAGCCCACACCAACACAAGTATAGAGTTTAGAGAAGAAAATGTAATGTCTTCAGTATATTTTCCACAGTCCCAACTCAGAGTATTCTATTCAGGACTCACATGAAGCTGACCAAAGATCTGAGGGAAGGGCCATGTGAGGAAGCTGGTGGCTCCAGGGAGGAGGAGGCATAGTGGAACTTGTATCTTCTCAAATTGTGAAGGATGTGATATAAAATAGGCTCATTCTGCATGGATCTGATAAGAAGTTTTGATATGAATGGGTAAAGCTATTCGAAATCACAGTAATGAATTTATTGGCAAATTCTAAAGAGAAAAGATCTTAGTGCTACCTACATTGTTTGAGACTATGTTTGAGACTAATGTTTACTACATTGTCTCTTTTACTCTCGCTGGTCTTGATATAGACCCTGATGATATTTTATTTATGTTGGTTACATCATCATAATTCTGAGAGATCCTCATTATAATTAAAATAGTCATGAACAAAATAGCATACTCAGACAGGGGACATGTGTCAGAGTTTCAGTTCATGGCTTCCCACTTTCTGTGTTACTATTTATCACTAGTTAATGTCCAAATAGTAGGTTTTGTAACCACAGGAATGTCAAAAAGTTCCGACCAATTCCTTTTGGGAATATCATCACCACTGTGGTATTAATATTATTATTGTTATTATTATTATTTTTTTTTTAAGATTTTTTTTTTATTTATTTATTTCACAGAGGGAGAGAGATCACAAGGAGGCAGAGAGGCAGGCAGAGAGAGAAGGGGGAGCAGGCTCCCTGCTGAGCAGAGAGCCCGATGCGGGCCTCGATCCCAGGACCCTGAGATCATGACCTGAGCCGAAAGCAGAGGCTTTAACCCANTGGGAATATCATCACCACTGTGGTATTAATATTATTATTGTTATTATTAATATGACTTCTTACAGGTAGTAACCCTTTTTCTATGACGTGTTCTCAAGGTCCCAAAAATTTTGTTCCCTAAAGTTCACAGGAAAACAGATTCATCTCCATAACACTGAGTGCAGTTCCTTGTTTATCTTACAGAAAATTCATATTTTAAACACATAACGGGTCTTTGAATGTAGGGATTATCTTGTTGAATCCTAAATACGAACCCACAGAGCGCAGCATTGTGGTCTTGGTGCAGTGCACCAGGGCTGGTCTCACTGGTGCTCACGTGCCCTCGCCAGGGGCCCACCCACCCACCTTCAAGTGCTCACCTGCCCTTCCCCGAGGGCTCACCCACCCACCCCTGGGTGTGCAACCTCCAGCCCCACTCCACAGGTTCACATTCTCATGCGGCTCCATGTGTAGGTCTGTTCAACCTACAAATCACTCTTCTTGCCCACAAATGAAGAGAAACACAGGGTAGGAAGGACTTTCCTCACTGCATCTCTTTGCTTACTCTTACACATTGACTAGGTGGCTGTTGGAGTCTGTGCATGACCATTGGCCTCTGTCCTAAAATGTCCACACATCTTTGTGATCACCCAAGTGACACAATGATTTGTATGAAAAAAAATCAAATTACACCAACTTCCAGTAAATGTACTTTCCCCACCATGCATGTGAAGAGTGTGTCTAGGCTGTTGCAATTTAATCTTAGTCCACGTGAGACAGACTCTAGAAAGAATCTCTATCCCTGGAAGGGGGTGGCCTTGACTCACATGAAGAAGAGTTTGCTTAGCGACCTGGTATAGACCACTACACCAACTCCTCTACCCCGGCCAGGAAATTACATTCCCCCTTCGAAGATCTTTAAAATTATTCCACTGTACCTTCAAAATGAGTAGAAGGTAGGAAACTATTTTTCTGGCCTCACAGAACCTTGTAAAAATCAAAGTGATAGGCGCACACACACCATGTGCTGATTCACAAGCCAGGCTCCTGCTCAGTCCGTGGACTGCTGCCCACACGTGGAATCTGGGAAGGTCTTACTGCAGGTTCCCATAAGTGATCCCATCCTATGTAAGATGGTGCCCACCACCCACCATCCCAACAGCGCCCAAGTGTTCATTTCTGTCACTTGACAGTCATGAACACCGTGGGTGCCAAGTAATAATGCTGTATTATCTCCACCTAATTCAGATGGAAGGAGTTTCCTTGAGGGAGGGTCCACAGAACAGTGGCCGCCACTCACTCCAGACCGTTGGCCATCATACCACTGTACTTATGCTTTTTTCTCAGGTGTAGATTATGAGGATTTGAGGCCCAAGGCCCTGCTGCATGTGCGTGCAGGGAAGACAGGCTGACTGTGAGGGTGGCCTGGAAATCACTCTGGATCAAATTAGTCATATATCAAAACTGTTAATTCTGCTACTTCGTTTTACTTTAGGGTAAACATAATAATAAACCTTAGATTTTTCATATTTCATTGTTATCATTTTTAAATATTTTCTCTCTCTGAAAGTGACAGGGAGTGCGACAGAGAGAGCACAAGCAGGGGACGGAGCTGGGAGGGGCAGAGGCAGAGGGAGAAGCGGCTCCCGGCTGAGCAGGGAGCCCGACGCAGGGCTCGGTCCCGGGACCTCTAGGGTCACCACCTGAGCTGAAGGCAGACACTTCACTGACGGAGCCCCCAAGGTGCCCTAGATTTTTCATGTTTTCTAGCATTTGAGTTGGATTATGACACTTCTTTAAAGGTTGGTACTGTTTCCTTGTTTTTGGCATTTTTCATTTTTTGTTTTATGATGTTTTTAAGTCAAATGATATATGAAAAACCCATTCAATGACATTTATCTATGTAAACCACCGAACCTCAAAATCCTAAAATTAGAAACACCAGGTACATTGTGATTTGAAATCACAATGTAAAGTCAGGTGAAACATGGAAAGACTGAGTCTTTGAAAGGAGGCTGTGGACGTGACCCTTCTCCATCCCACACACGTCAGGGGTGCAGCCAGGTGGGTTCCAGACAGTACAGCCCTCACAGCCAGGGACTGAGGGCCATGCGGCTAATGAGGCTGTGTGGTCCCGGGAAGATCTAAACTGGGAGCGGTGTGTGGTCCCGGGAAGATCTAAACTGGGAGCGGTGTGTGGTCCCGGGAAGATCTAAACTGGGAGCGGTAACAGCACCAGGTTCCTTTCCTCTCTACTTCCAGAAGCTGCCAGCCTGTGGCCTCCACACGTCCTCCCACCCACAACAAAGCAACAGCAGAGTGCGGGAGTGGGCCGTGCCCCAAAGATGCTGATGTCAGGGACCCTCCTGGAAGGAGGTCCTACTCCAGCCCCGGGCAGCAGTGCCCCACGGTGTCTGGCAATTACTGCCGGTATTTCCAGCACCACACTCTTTCATTGGACCACGGGCTAGGGAGACATGTCTCCAAAGCAAACAAAACAAGGTGAATCAGCGCCGTTGTATCTTTGGGATAAATACCCAGTAGTGCGGTTGCTGGGTCGTAGGGTAGCTCTATTTTCAAGGAGCCTCCATACTGTTTTCCAGAGCAGCTGCACCAGCTTGCACTCCCACCAACAGTGTAGGAGGTTCCCCTTTCTCTGCATCCTCGCCAACACCTGTCGTTTCCTGACTTGTTGATTTTAGCCATTCTGACTGGTGTGAGGTGGTACAAGAGTGCTGATTCGAAGGAGAACCTGCACCTCAATGTTTAGAGCAGCGTTATCCACAACAGCCCAATCATGCAGAGAGCCCCGATGTCCATCGACACACGAATGGATAAGGAAGATGTGGCATGTTTATACGACGGAATATCACTCGGCCATCAAAAAGAATGAAATTAAAAAAAAAAAGAATGAAATCCCGCCATCTGCAGTGATGTGGATGGACCTAGAGGGTATCATGCTGTGTGAAATAGATTAACCAGAGAAAGACAAATACCGTATGATCCCACTCGTGTGGAATTTAAGAAACAAATGAACCTCGAGGTCAGTGTGGGCCACACAACGTGTGACTAACAGCCCCAGAAAGAGCACAGAGACAGTGTGGGGAGAAAGCACTTCTACAAAACCAGAGAGCTTCCTAGAATGGAGCCCCCATTCCCAGGCTTACAGGTCTGTCCAATGTCCTTGGTAAAGAGGGAGAACCCAGACCCAAACAAATCATCACGGGATTTGGGGAGAAAGGTAAGTTTTTAATCTTCAAAAGGGAAACAGGGGGACCATGTGAGTCGGAAGGAGGCAGCGGGGCACTGGGAGGCCCAGCAGCAGTGACAGAAGCCAACGGAAATGGAGAACGACGTCTTATTTCTGAGGGAAACCCGTTTTCAATGTAGATGGACGCCCTGGGCTGGGCCGGCCCCCGGACCCGTCTCTGCAGCCCCACGGGACCCCGCTTCTCGCAGCTGGATGCCCGCTGGTTCTCCCCGCGAGGGCGGCCGGGATGTGGAGCTGGCGGGCGGCAGGTGAGGGGACGGTCGCGCCCCCACGGCGCCCGGACTCAGGAGCGGCAGGGTTCCAGCTCCTCCCTTCTCCAGCACTGCCCGCGCCGCCTACCTGCTCAGGTGACACGAGTGGCCCGTCGGCAGCCACCCCCCCGCCCCCGACCCCAATGCTGTTACCCCTACCTGACCCTCCGGGCTCTGCAGCCGGTTCCCCGGGCTGAGTGCCCTCTGCTCAAGCACCGGCTGCTGTTTTCCCGACAAGACTCTCGCAGACTTAAGGCCAAGTTGCCATCAAACACGGGGTTCTGGGATTGGTTGGACTGTCCTTGTAACTTATCATGACTCCTGATTCAGTCACGGTTACAAATTACTTTTTTTTTTTTTTAAATCGATGTTCTGTGGAGCACAGAGAATTTTGGGGGCCTTGAAAATACTCTGGCTGATACTGGCAGGACGGGTACATGTCACCATCTGTTTGTCTAAAGCCACAGAATGAACAGGGACAGTGAACCGTTGACCTGGGTGGCCACGTTGTGTCCCCGTGGGCTCACCAGTTGTAACAAACGTGTGGTCTGGTGGGAGGGTTGGAAATGGCCAGGCTGCGGCTGTGTGGGGGCGGGGAGGGTGTGCGAAACCTCCATGCCCTTCCCTTAAATCGGAGGTGAACCTAAAACTGCTTTGAGAAATAAAAACTTTTAGGTAAAACTTAGAAAACACGTCCCTCACTGGGACTTCTGGTTTTATTTGTTTTCCAGTAGGTTTCTCACCACTAACTGATTCCATTTCCTGAGTGGATATGAGTGTATTCAGTTTTCTGTTTCTTCTTGAATCAATTTTGGTTAAGATATATTCCCCTAGAAAATTGTCTATTAGGTATACATTTTCATATTAAATAGTGAATAAATGAATAATGTATGAAAAATTTACTATTAAAATTTAATGTGAAAATGCATATCATTCCTGTTTATTCTTGATAATGTCGCCAGAGGTTTGTGTGAATCTTAAGTCTTTTCAAAGAATAAATTTTATACCATGCTGAAAAGAAACTGATGCTCTGGATTCAGAAAGAATGTTTTCTGTACCTACTGGCTTTGAGCACTGTGCTAGCTTGTAACATACTCTGTGTCATTCTTCACAAGATGATTTTCTCATACTAAATTTGTAGGCAAAAAAGAAACTAAGGGTCAGCAAAACTACTCATTATGGGGAACATTACTCAAAAATCAGCTTTTCAAGTCCTACCAAAAATTCTATTGGAGATTTGATATTTTTAATTGAAGTAATCAGATATTTTAATTGAATTAATAGATTAATTTGGGGATAGTTGACAGCTTTATAAAGATGAATTCTTCTACTCAGTATGATTGTCTCTTTAGGTAGGTTCAGCTTTATGTTCTTAGGCTTTATGGTTTTACACAACTGCATATCTTGCACAACTCCTATTAAGTTGATTTCCAGGTATTTGGGGGAATGCTTTAGAAAGGATTCGTTTTAGACTTTACAATGGAAAATTAATTGCCTGGTTACATGTTCACTTCACCAATTTGTGTGTAAGCCTGGATGGAACATCTTGCCTGATCAGGTGGTGATTAAAATAAGTTCTGCACTTATTTTCATTTGGGTAAATTTTCCCCCACAGAGTAACCATATAAGTTCTCACTTCGAAGCTAAGTTGGGAGGAGACTGGTGTTCACTTTTCTGTCTGTAAATTTTCACTTCCTCTCCTCTTACAGCTTGAAACACTCGCCTTCTGCTGTCCCAGCTTCAGAGGTTAACCTTTGCAAGGCAGTGGGATCACCTAGGGAGTTTTAAAGATCTCAGAGCTCAGGCCACACACCACGCCAATGAGGCAAAAGCCCCAGGGTGGGAATCAGTGTGGGCAGTGTGCGGATCTCCCCAGCGACGGTGGTGCGGCCGAGACAGAACCCCCACTGTGATCCCGATACTCCGTGTGGTCCTCAGGCCAGCAGCGCCGGCAACCCCAGGGAGCTCATTAAACATGCATTGTCTCCAGTCTCAGCCCAGACCTATCAGACCACAATCCGTGTCCAGGAAGGATCTGTATGCATGTTTGAGTCTGGGAAGTGGATCTCCTGAGTACTGGATCTGCAGTCTTCGGCTGAGGTGGGGAGGATATGGCTCTGCTTCCGAGGGTGGAAAGGGGCTCAGGAATCCATCTTTCACACACAACAGCAGGACTCAAACTTGACTGTGCTCAGAAGCACGTGCAAAGCCTCTGGGTTCTATGCAGAGATTTCTGAGTTGGAAGGTTTGGATGGGGCTTGAGAATTTGCCTTTCTAATGATTCCCAGGTGATGCCCGTGTGGCTAGTTGGGGACCACACTTGCAGACGCACTTGTACGGACTGTGCTCTCAGACCCACTGCACCTGCAAGGGTTATCTGGGGAATGCTGTGGCCGTGGGCTTCCCCAATGTGGTTTCTTCAGCACGGCCACTCAGTATTGCCTGCTTCCTGGTCCCCAGCTCTTGCTTACCGCTCATTTCCCATCTGCTTTTCCATCCTTTCATTTCTTTCTTTACTGATGTTTTTCATCAGTTTTGTTGGTTTCCCAAACATTTTCCTGTATCTGATTTCATAGATTTCTACGCTTGCCTTTTATGTCCTACCTATTGCATGCCCTGGGTCTATTCGACCCTTCTTTTTCTAGCTTCTTGAGGGAAGAACTTAGATTAGTGCTGCTCGCTCCTTTGAGATTTTCTCTTTGACACATCTGGCTACGCCGTCATGGGGGCAGGAGTGCCACCCCCCCCCCGCCCCCATGCGCAGCCTGGTTAAACCTGTCCTTACGGGACCAGGATGGACCCACTAACATGTCCTGCTGGGGAACCAGGCACTGCAGCTCCTCCCTGCTTGGACTGGAGCCCCCCTGGCCAGGGGTGCCATGAGAAGGTAGATGATGAACTCTAGTTTTCTTCTTCTTAAAACCGTGGTGGGTGGGGAAGGGGCCGATGGTGTTTTCTGAAATAGGGCAAATAACTGTGTTTGTCTTCCATGGCACTGCTGCCCGACCTTTGGCTGATGGAGCTGGTTCTCCTTGGAGCTTCTGTGCGTGCGACCACGGGTGGTTCTGGCTGGAGGTATGATGCAGCACCCATGGGGACATCTGGAGGCACAGGCACAGGGGACACTCCCGTCCAGGACGCGTGGGAACAGCGAGGGAGCCACCTGTGTGGCAGTGCTCACCCCTGAGGTCCCGAGGCTGCTGCATCCCCTCCCCTCAGGGGGTCACTCTGTGTCCTTCTTGTGTCACGTCCAAGGCGACTCCGTCACCAGGGAAG
Source organism: Ailurus styani (assembly GCA_002007465.1). Classification (NCBI taxonomy): domain Eukaryota; kingdom Metazoa; phylum Chordata; class Mammalia; order Carnivora; family Ailuridae; genus Ailurus; species Ailurus styani. The sequence goes on along the minus strand of LNAC01000804.1, from coordinate 345,371 downwards.
CTCCTGGAGGATGAGCCTCCCCTGGGGGAGGAGAGGAGGTCCTGCAGGGTCCCTGCCGTGCTGGCTTTCTCCGACGCGCACCATGTGCTCAGTCTCCCCTGGCCCAGCGGACGCACACCGTGGGCACAAGGGAGCGTCGTGCCTGCCCACGGAGGATGGCGGGCCCTGCTGCCCACGGGGCTGGCCGAGCCAGACTCCCACGGGTGTGCACGCCCAGGCTCCTGGCCAGGGCTCCGCCACCAGTATCTTCTACATTAGCCTCTTTGAGAATGCTCTGCGGGTGCCCCCTCTTCGGCACAACTCGGGGAAAGGGAAATGTCATTTCCTGGTGGCTGAGCTGGCTGAGCTCCGGGGGTGCGCTGGGGGGGCTTTCTGGTCCTGCACAGGAAGGGCCATCCCCACTCTTTTTATTCCATTCACCTGCTCTCTGCCTGGAGCCTTCCGTCCAGGACTCTTACCTCTGGAGCAGTGTTTTATATGTTACCAGTGCTAAGGATGGGAGTTGCCTTAGGACCAATTCTCTCTAAAGTTATGGCCCTATTTCTCATTTTGGGAGATTTCCAAAAAAAAAAAAAAAGGTATGTTGATGGCTCTGTTTCTTCCCTTCCAGCATTTTCTGAAAGTAATTATTTTGGCTTTGATTGTTTTCTGACATCTGTTTGGGATCAGAGGCAAAAAAAAAAAGTAGATGTGTGTTCAGTAAGTCATAAACTCTTTGTTTAAAGGTTGTTATGTATTTGACTGGTGAACTGGCTTACAGCCAACCCAGATCCTACCTCTAAGACACACAGGAACTAGTCATGTTTCAGGAGACAACTGAAATGCTACAGCATAAGTAGGTCTTATTTGCTCATTATCAGGGTCCTTCCAGAATTCCCCCAAGCTACAGATACATAAAGAAGTAAGACTGTCATTCTTAAAACACACATGCATATATCCCAACAGACGCTAATGCTGAGTTGTTTCAGTAACTGAAATATTTTATTCAAAGATGTAGAGTGCAAGTTTATGTATCTTTTCTACCAAGGACATCTTCTGAAGGAAAGCATGAGAAGAAAAAAAAATTAGCTAGTCACATATTCAAAGTGCACTACTGGGTTTGAAGAAAATGAGTTAAAGAGGTAGAGTCTTATAACCTGGCCGCATGCAAACAGGCTCGTGCCTCACTTACATGCAACACTTTTCAAATTTGAGAAGATGCTCATCAGCTTTGCTATAAAATTTGGCACGTTAAATATGAACTGTATGAGACAGAAAAGTATATGATGATCATGTCGACTCCGGCCATTGTGCCTCATTCAGCCAGCCCGAATGCACCCAGAGAACAAGGCCTCTGAGCGGTCACTGTGGTCGCAGACAGGACCAGCTGGACGGTGTCTGCATCGGGGCAGCACCCTGACGGGCCAGACGGGGGCGTGCGCCCACGGAACCGGAGGAAAGCTGCACGTTGGGGTGTCCCCCAGCTAGTGCACTTCACTCAGCTCCGTGGCCTCTCCGCGTGCCCACCAATGGAATTTGCTTACAAAACAGTAGGGAAATTCATAGTCACTGTAAGAAAAATAATAAAGCCTTGTATGTGCTCCATCTTCAATCCAGAGAACGGTGTGTTGAAATCCTACACACGGAGAGGAGAGCCTCGTTTACTTAACTGGGAGCTGGATAGTTAGAGTCTCTAAAATTAATGCTGCGATCACTCACGCAGGGTAGACGCTGTTAGTAGAATGACCCAGTGTATTGAGAATGAATATCTAAACTTCGAAATTTCTTCTTGTCGAAAATAGTAATGTGGGAAGTTTACAACACAATATGGTTTAACTTGTATTTTACTTGTTTTTCATACAAGAAAAATACTTGATAAAAACTTGTATTCATACAAGTTTAAGCTTGTGTAAACCTATCCTATCCTTCTACAAAATACTCTTCTCAGTAAGGTACCTCCAACAGAAAGCAGTCACCCACAGAAGGAGAATGAACAGCTGAACTGAAGCCTCGGAACCTGAGGACTCACAAGGCCGCCGGCACGGTGAGCAGAGAGGCGATGCCCAGGGCCCAGCTCTGCCCAGTGGCCGCGGTCACGGGGCGCCGCGGCGGGGGGCGGGGGGCCTTCCCCACTGGAGCGCTGAACGAATGCAGAATAATGAAATGCTGAAACTCCTTCCTTCCGCAGTTTCTTATTCAAGACCTCAGACCCCACAGTAGGTCACTCCCTTCAGAGCTCAGGACGTGTCTGGCTTATTAACTTCCTGCCTAATGGGTCTTGCTACACAAATTGGACTTTTTGGGTTTTATCGTCCCCTAAGGGGATTACTGCTGGATTATGTTCATTTATTCTTTTTCATTCTTTATCTATTATTTATGTGAGGAAAGATTCCTGTTTTTCTTTCTGAAAATCCTCAGTTATTCCTGGCATTAGCAGAATTTTTGTCAGTTTTATAAATGGCCTATTACTGTACGTTCCTTAGCCGAACTCCATGTGGACTCTACTGTAAGTCAAAATTCACAACATACGGTAATTGAGGCTGACAGCGGAGATAGAGGATATTGCCCTTTTAGCTCCCCGCTGGAAATCTGTGCGTGAGGAACCTGCCCTGCAGCCGGCGGGGCGCAGGCCGCGGCCCGGGTCCCAGGCGCGCCCGGCGCTCCCTGCATCTGGGGGGGTCCACCCTGCGTGCGGGCACGCTGGGCTCCTGGGGGCCGGGCAGGAACAGCGCCGGTGAAAATGCGTGGAGAGCAGCTGTGTGCGGTCTGCCAACGACAGATATTCTGGGGGAGCCTGGGAATGCTCTTGGAAGTACTGGGTCCCCCTTTAGCAGGCGAGGAGTATAAGCTCCAGAGGCGAGGGGTCACCAAACATGACCCTACGAGTCAGGAACAGATGGATACAGAGAAAAACCAGAGGGTCTGGCTGGCAGTCCTGGGGCCGTGAGACCCGCGGCACATCGGCCCGCATCAGACTTAGAGGCAGGTTCCCAGGGGACTCCAGACAGCTTTCTCATCCTCGACGTGGACACAACTGTGATATTCACACCCAGCTCTGAAGGGGACCCTGTGGTCAGACCCAAACTGCTGGAGCAGGAAATCTGTGACATCGAACCCAAATGCCAGTCATTCCTGCACTTTTAGAGCGTGAACGAGAACACAGGTCTCCTGCCTGCCTCCTGCCTTCCATGAAATGATTAAAGCAATTGTTTTAAAGACATGGAAAGTTCGGGATGGATTAAGATGTTTCTCACTGTCCTGGGGGGTGGGGATGTGTGCAAGGTAGCTCCCAGATCAGGTAGCGCATAGGTGTGCATGCAAATGGTAGGAGGTCGATTTAAAAATAAAAGTGTGTTTGTGAAAAGTGCAAAAGCCAAAGCAACTTCTCATTATCCACAACACGAGTGCCGTGGTCTTTATTTCAAGTCCGTCTCAGAACCGCTCCCCTGCTCCGCTAGGCAGGTGGCTGAGTGGGCCTCGAGCCGGGGAGGGACACACACCTGAGCAAGTGTGACTTCCTCACCGTGTGGCTTCTTCCGCTCCAGCAGGTAAAACCGTCGTGGGAGGGACCCGACTCTCTGGTGAGCATACAGATGGCTACGAAAATGAGCGCCGACCACATCTGGCAACTAGAAATAGTCACTGGCTTCAGCGCAGCCACGTACCTTCCATTCATTCTCTCAACACCTGTTTGTGAGCCTCCGGGACGGCATCGGGAGGGCCTGGGGAGGGGGGCGACGCTTACCCGGCCCCTCAGGGCCCTGACGGAAAAATAACAGCAGCCTAGGATTGGGGTTGATCCGGGCCCCACAGACGGCAGGCAACTGACATACAGTTAGCGCCCTGCGGTGCTTATCCAGCTACACATCATACAGACTAGACGGCTGTCGTAACCATCCCAGAACGTGTCCCACTTCAATCGCTAAGAACGTGCTAAGTTCCAGCAGACTCCTGCGGGGCTCAGACGGTCTCCTTCCAACCTGAAGCCAGCCGCCCAGGTGAGCTGCGCTGCCCTCGGCGATCTCGGGGGGCCGCCGAGCTGGAGGTGCCGGCACGGGCACACGGCGGAAGGGGCAGCGCCGCGCGGAGAAGCCGGATCAGGCAGGAGCAGCGCGCCCTCTCCGTTTGTGGGCACAGCAAGCTTAGCGTTCTGTTCATCAGCACCCACCAAGTCTGGCTCCGTTTCGGACCAGCTGTGTGTGATCTGAACACCGGGGGATCGCGGCCACCTGCATGCCCGGGGCTCGCTCTCCCCCGGACACCCGGGCTCGGGCCCCCTGCACACCCGGGCTCGCCGCCCCCTGCACGCCCGGGGCTCGCTCTCCCCCGGACACCCGGGCTCGGGCCCCCACTGCACGCCCGGGCTCGCCGCCCCCTGCACGCCCGGGGCTCGCTCTCCCCCGGACACCCGGGCTCGGGCCCCCACTGCACGCCCGGGCTCGCCGCCCCCTGCACGCCCGGGGCTCGCTCTCCCCCGGACACCCGGGCTCGGGCCCCCACTGCACGCCCGGGCTCGCCGCCCCCTGCACGCCCGGGGCTCGCTCTCCCCCGGACACCCGGGCTCGGGCCCCCACTGCACGCCCGGGCTCGCCGCCCCCTGCACGCCCGGGGCTCGCTCTCCCCCGGACACCCGGGCTCGGGCCCCCACTGCACGCCCGGGCTCGCCGCCCCCTGCACGCCCGGGGCTCGCTCTCCCCCGGACACCCGGGCTCGGGCCCCCACTGCACGCCCGGGCTCGCCGCCCCCTGCACGCCCGGGGCTCGCTCTCCCCCGGACACCCGGGCTCGGGCCCCCACTGCACGCCCGGGCTCGCCGCCCCCTGCACGCCCGGGGCTCGCTCTCCCCCGGACACCCGGGCTCGGGCCCCCACTGCACGCCCGGGCTCGCCGCCCCCTGCACGCCCGGGGCTCGCTCTCCCCCGGACACCCGGGCTCGGGCCCCCACTGCACGCCCGGGCTCGCCGCCCCCTGCACGCCCGGGGCTCGCTCTCCCCCGGACACCCGGGCTCGGGCCCCCACTGCACGCCCGGGCTCGCCGCCCCCTGCACGCCCGGGGCTCGCTCTCCCCCGGACACCCGGGCTCGGGCCCCCACTGCACGCCCGGGCTCGCCGCCCCCTGCACGCCCGGGGCTCGCTCTCCCCCGGACACCCGGGCTCGGGCCCCCACTGCACGCCCGGGCTCGCCGCCCCCTGCACGCCCGGGGCTCGCTCTCCCCCGGACACCCGGGCTCGGGCCCCCACTGCACGCCCGGGCTCGCCGCCCCCTGCACGCCCGGGGCTCGCTCTCCCCCGGACACCCGGGCTCGGGCCCCCACTGCACGCCCGGGCTCGCCGCCCCCTGCACGCCCGGGGCTCGCTCTCCCCCGGACACCCGGGCTCGGGCCCCCACTGCACGCCCGGGCTCGCCGCCCCCTGCACGCCCGGGGCTCGCTCTCCCCCGGACACCCGGGCTCGGGCCCCCACTGCACGCCCGGGCTCGCCGCCCCCTGCACGCCCGGGGCTCGCTCTCCCCCGGACACCCGGGCTCGGGCCCCCACTGCACGCCCGGGCTCGCCGCCCCCTGCACGCCCGGGGCTCGCTCTCCCCCGGACACCCGGGCTCGGGCCCCCACTGCACGCCCGGGCTCGCCGCCCCCTGCACGCCCGGGGCTCGCTCTCCCCCGGACACCCGGGCTCGGGCCCCCACTGCACGCCCGGGCTCGCCGCCCCCTGCACGCCCGGGGCTCGCTCTCCCCCGGACACCCGGGCTCGGGCCCCCACTGCACGCCCGGGCTCGCCGCCCCCTGCACGCCCGGGGCTCGCTCTCCCCCGGACACCCGGGCTCGGGCCCCCACTGCACGCCCGGGCTCGCCGCCCCCTGCACGCCCGGGGCTCGCTCTCCCCCGGACACCCGGGCTCGGGCCCCCACTGCACGCCCGGGCTCGCCGCCCCCTGCACGCCCGGGGCTCGCTCTCCCCCGGACACCCGGGCTCGGGCCCCCACTGCACGCCCGGGCTCGCCGCCCCCTGCACGCCCGGGGCTCGCTCTCCCCCGGACACCCGGGCTCGGGCCCCCACTGCACGCCCGGGCTCGCCGCCCCCTGCACGCCCGGGGCTCGCTCTCCCCCGGACACCCGGGCTCGGGCCCCCACTGCACGCCCGGGCTCGCCGCCCCCTGCACGCCCGGGGCTCGCTCTCCCCCGGACACCCGGGCTCGGGCCCCCACTGCACGCCCGGGCTCGCCGCCCCCTGCACGCCCGGGGCTCGCTCTCCCCCGGACACCCGGGCTCGGGCCCCCACTGCACGCCCGGGCTCGCCGCCCCCTGCACGCCCGGGGCTCGCTCTCCCCCGGACACCCGGGCTCGGGCCCCCACTGCACGCCCGGGCTCGCCGCCCCCTGCACGCCCGGGGCTCGCTCTCCCCCGGACACCCGGGCTCGGGCCCCCACTGCACGCCCGGGCTCGCCGCCCCCTGCACGCCCGGGGCTCGCTCTCCCCCGGACACCCGGGCTCGGGCCCCCACTGCACGCCCGGGCTCGCCGCCCCCTGCACGCCCGGGGCTCGCTCTCCCCCGGACACCCGGGCTCGGGCCCCCACTGCACGCCCGGGCTCGCCGCCCCCTGCACGCCCGGGGCTCGCTCTCCCCCGGACACCCGGGCTCGGGCCCCCACTGCACGCCCGGGCTCGCCGCCCCCTGCACGCCCGGGGCTCGCTCTCCCCCGGACACCCGGGCTCGGGCCCCCACTGCACGCCCGGGCTCGCCGCCCCCTGCACGCCNAGCGTCTCTCACACCATCTCCACACGCGGCGTCTCCATACGGCGTCTCTCACACCATCTCCACACGCGGTGTCTCCGCACGGCGTCTCCACACGGCGTCTCTCACACCATCTCCGCACGGCGCCTCCGCACGGCGTCTCTCACACCATCTCCACACGCGGCGTCTCCACACGGCGTCTCTCACACCATCTCCACACGCGGCGTCTCCACACGGCGTCTCTCACACCATCTCCACACGCGGCGTCTCCGCACGGCGTCTCTCACAGCGTCTCTCACACCATCTCCGCACGCGGCATCTCCACACGGCGTCTCTCACACCATCTCCACACGGCGTCTCTCACACGGCGTCTCTCACACCATCTCCACACACGGCGTCTCCGCACGGCGTCTCTCACAGCGTCTCTCACACCATCTCCGCACGCGGCATCTCCACACGGCGTCTCTCACACCATCTCCACACGGCGTCTCTCACACGGCGTCTCTCACACCATCTCCACACACGGCGTCTCCGCACGGCGTCTCTCACAGCGTCTCTCACACCATCTCCGCACGCGGCATCTCCACACGGCGTCTCTCACACCATCTCCACACGGCGTCTCTCACACGGCGTCTCTCACACCATCTCCACACACGGCGTCTCCACACGGCGTCTCTCACAGCGTCTCTCACACCATCTCCGCACGCGGCATCTCCACACAGCGTCTCTCACACCATCTCCACACGCGGCGTCTCTCACACCATCTCCGTACGGCGTCTCCACACGGTGTCTCTCACACCATCTCCGCATGCGGCGTCTCCACACGGCGTCTCTCACACCATCTCCGCACGGCGCCTCCACACGGCGTCTCTCACACCATCTCCACACGCAGCATCTCCACACGGCGTCTCTCACACGGCGTCTCTCACACCATCTCCACACGCGGCGTCTCCGCACGGCGTCTCTCACACCATCTCCACACACAGCGTCTCCACACGGCGTCTCTCACACCATCTCCACACGCGGCGTCTCTCACACCATCTCCGCACGGCGTCTCCACACGGTGTCTCTCACACCATCTCCGCACGCGGTGTCTCTCACACCATCTCCACACGCAGCATCTCCACACGGCGTCTCTCACACGGCGTCTCTCACACCATCTCCGCACGGCGTCTCCACACGGCGTCTCTCACACCATCTCCGCACGCAGCGTCTCCACATGGCGTCTCTCACACGGCGTCTCCGCACACAGAGCGGTGGCGCCCCGGGCACGGGCACTCGGGTCTGTCGGGTCCACCCTCAGCACACGCGCGTGCCCCGCACAGCTACGGTAAGTGTGCTTGCCCCTCAGCACTAGAGAAAAAGCATGGAGCCGTCTGATGGAAAACCGTGATTTTCCAGTCACTGCGTGTCCCTGAAGGAGCGGGTCTTAACGAGCGCCTGGAAGCTGCTTCATGATGTGTGCTTTTGCCAGAACCGCTTCTCCCTTTCTACCATCAAGGGATTTGCTTTCCTGTACACTAAGTTCTGGTGGATTAGCGCTCACGCTGAATCCGAGGGAAGAGATTCCAACAGAGACAGAAAAAGAAGGAGTTTTAATAAATAAGAGCAGGAACATATACATAGCCAGGTACCCGTAAAACTGATATAATTAATCTGGTATTTCTCTCAGTTTTAATAAATTTTGATATGCATAGGTGTGAATATCACTTCATAGGTACATTATTAATCATGATTTAACTATTAAACATTGTTAAAAGTTCTTCTAAAGTCAACCCTTTCAAGAACATTTCAATAAAACAATTAAATGAACGAGTCGCTCAAGGACCTGGAGCTATTGCCATACCCTTTTGGAAAATAACAAAATTAGAAACACCACATCATAATCAGGAAGACCTCAACCAACCAAGCTTGTCAAGCATATTTATCTCAATTTAAAACACCTACAAACATGCATAACCAAAATTCATTCTTAGAATGAAAACCGTAAGTAATCGGAGCAGTCTCGATTATTAGAGACACAGGATCTTCAGTCCATGGGAAGGGAGAAGGACGTGGGGCGGAGACATGTTGGAAGAACGCAGTCAGGTGCCTTTCACAAACACATGAAAGATGCCAGACAGGGAGGGGGTGATCCAGTTTACACAACTTCTTTTAAAAACAGGCAAAACGAAGGCCTTTAGCTATAAGAAATCAAAAGAGCATTTTTTAAATGGAAACAAAAAATGTGCCTGAGAAAAATAATCCTTAGCATGTGTTCCCTGGATCACAATCTTCAGGGTAACCGGGTCATTTTTAAAAATGCAGATCAAGACTCTGAATCCCAGACTGATGGATGGGGCACCTGGACAAGTTCCCTGGGTGCTTATTAGACTCATCAAAATTGTGTGTTCTGAGAGTCCTCTTTTGTCTATACTTTTGAAGAATTGTGAAAAACTTTGATTTTATTTTGGTAATAATTTTAAGCTAAGAGGAAATATTGACAAGTATTGACAAGAAACTGTATCAGACTTGCTGATGAGTTTGAAGAATACAGAAGGGAAGGTGGTCCACAAGGAAGGCAGTTCACTGCGTCCGTGAGGCAATGGGGAACCAGCAAGAACACCTCAGAGCACATTTAGGGACCCATGGTCCCTCCC
>LNAC01000804.1:315504-335880 GCA_002007465.1 Ailurus styani | reverse complement strand
CCAACTGTAGGAGTATCAGCCCGGAGATTAGACAGATGCAAGTACAAAGTCATCGCTAGGAACATCATAAGCTTTATTTGATGACAGATAAAGAGATTTGTGATTTTTGATGCCAACTATGGCTGCTACTAAATGAAAATTATTCTTCAGTTTGGCCTCATTGGTATTCAAGAGGCTAAAGTTGGCAAATCACAGGGCTGGACATTCCTTAATTAGTAAATAAAAATTCCTTAGTGAAGTGCCTTCTTTTCTTTGTGAGAAAAACCTCACTCCTCAAGGTCTTGACTTGGCACATCTCATCCCAGACGTCAGCCCCCACGCCTTCCTCCTGGGGTCTCAAGCCCCGGATCAGTCCTCCTTCAAAGCCCATCACTGGCTTTGAAGTCACCAGCCCTGCACACCCTATAGGGGAGACAGAACTTACAGTAACATACTTAAACCTCTAGTTTTTGTTATCTTAAAAACAGTGATCTTGGGCGCCTGGGTGGCTCAGTAGTTTAAAGCCTCTGCTTTCGGCTCAGGTCATGATCTCAGCGTCCTGGGATCGAGGCCCGCATCGGGCTCTCTGCTCAGCAGGGAGCCTGCTTCCTCCTCTCCCTGTCTCTCTGCCTGCCTCTCTGCCTACTTGTAATCTCTCTCTCTGTGTCAAATAAATAAAATCTTAAAAAAAATAAAAATAAAAACAGTGATCTTTAACTTCAAATACATAAAACTAAATTGATACTGCCAACCTCTCAAAGCTTCCCTTTCCCAGTGGTTTCTGATTTTGCATAGTAATATCTTTAAAGGTTGCCTTACAAATTTACATAAGTACAGATTCTCTAAAATTTGAGTTTTTAAATTTATGTCCAAAATTCTGCTTTGACAAATGCCAAAATTGGCACACCAGTACATTTCATCTCATTTTTAGCTCCCTATAGCCACTAATTCATCTTAACTGGGTTTTCACTTCTCAGTTTCGTAGCATGTGTGTTCAGTTGTTGGCTGTCATCATCATGGGTGCTGAGCTGTTACCTGCATGTAAGCGAGGTCGGCACTGTCTGGAAGGGCCTCTTCTCACTCTCTAACCATAAGTCTTACTTACCTGCTGATTTTTTTTTTTATTTTAAGGGACTTTTACAAGAAGACTTCTTTCTTGCTTCAGTTAGTTCGTCAGATTTGAGACTACTGTCTTCTCTTGGTTTCACTTTTTAAGTGATAAGTGGATCAGGTACAAAGTAATTGACTCACATCTCTCTTCTGAGAGCCCTTGAGGGGCAGGCATGGCTCTGCTGTTTCCCTTCGCCGGGTTGCCGGCGTCCAGCACGGCTGCGCTCCCCGTGGGGTCCCTTCTGCTGGGTTCCTGCAGGGCAGTGAGTGGTGCTTGGGGGTCCTTTCGCCTCCACAGCACCACTTCCTCAGCCTATGAGTCGATTTCAGCGTCATCCCCCAGGTCATGTGCTCTTTTCTCAGATCTGTCCTCCACACTCCAGGACTGCAGAAGTGTCCTCTAACAAGCAATTTTAAGAACTACACCAAGCAATTACAGTGTTTTTTCTTTTGATATAAATTCATATCTGCCTGTGGTTTCTGTGTAGTTTCCTTTGGTTTTTATTTTGGTCCTTTCCTGTTTTAGAGATGTCACACACTGGAGGCTAAGCTGTTCTTGGTGGTGGGCGGTGGGGGGGTGGCAGGTGTGTGGGCAGGGGGTAGACAAGTGTGTGGGCAGCGGTTGGGAAGGGGGTGGGTAGACAGGTGTGTGGCACAGATAAGATTGCAAAGAAATCAGCAGATTGAGTAGGCCAGCTGTTCCTGGTGCAATTTTCCAGAGCAAGTTGTGTAGACTTATGGAGGCAGAAAACTAAGCATAATGGCTTTAGAAGTAAGTAAGAGTTGGGGTGCCTGGGTGGCTCAGTCAGTTAAGTATCTGCATTCGGCTCAGGTCATGACAAATCTCTGCCATACCCACATTTTCTACCTTTGGGGCAGGCTGCATGGCATGCAGGGAAGTCCCGTGTGTCTCTTTGAGAGCTTGTTTTCATGTATTTCTCTAGATTAGCTCCCCTTCACCACATGCCGCATACCCTGTCCTGCCTCCCACAAGAGCTTGGTGGCACAGGGCTTCTCCTTCAGGTCCTACTCACCTGGACCTCGGGTGGCAGGACCATGGCTGACATGAGCTAGCACCAGCCAGTGGGGGATCCTCTGTCCCAAACCCTAGCCCTAACTGATTGGCCCTCTGAACCCTCTGCAGAAGCCTTCAAACCTCCTTTCTACTCTGGGCACCCTCTGGATTTGGCCCAGACTTCCCTGCAGTAGGCAGCTCCTCTTTGGGTTGGAATACAGGTGGGCTGGTGTGTGTCTCCTAATTCCATACAGCAGAGGTGTGCCCCACGCCCAGCCCTGCAGATTCCTGCACAGTGGGCAAGGACTCCAGTCACAGCCCCCCATCAGCAGCACCCCCAGCCCCTGCTCGGGCTGCTTGGCTTCTAGACCACAATGTAATGTACCTTCTTCAGGGTTTCAAACTTGTTATCTGTAAGGATGTTAAGGAATTGTAGACATTGTTCTATTTGGATCACTTTTTAATGATAGTACTCATGCACTCCCAAGTTTGGGACCCTGACTATTTGCCAGTCATACAGAGACTGCATTTCATAGGATGGGTTACTGGCCTTCCCGACATTCTTGGTGGTTTACTGTCACTCCCCAGTCTTAAACCCTCCTCCATGCCCCGATCTTCCCACTGTCCTAATGGTCACGTCCTTGGAGGTGAGACGTCACAGGAGGAGGGGAGCGGCTTTCCTGCTCAGGTAGTGATAAAGGGGAACTGGCTCCAGATTTCTAGGGACTCTATTCACAAATACGCCCCCTTCCCAGGACACAGTCATTCAGTCAATTCCCAGACTGTTCTTATCATTTGAGTAAGTTTTCACATGGCTTAGCCAGAGTCATCCTACAGCTTTGTAGGACTCTTTCTGACCCATCGTTGAACTCCTCCATGATGACTCAGGGATCATTGAGAAATGGACACCAGTATGTTTCAGAAGTCCAATGGTTAATACAATTCACATTTACCATATATATTAAAGGTTAAACTTAGTTTTTTAAGTTTTTAATTGTTCTATGTTTTCTAAACTCAACATCAAATTAATGTTTTAACTGATATATTAATGAAAGCTATCCCCCAGAAATACATATCAGGCATATAATATTAGAAATTACTCAACAAGGGATAACCATTCCAAAGCAAGGCCGAAGAGTGTGGTACGTGACAGCAGTCTGCAGTGTGTAATCTGTTTTTCTGAAAACAATCTCCAAAATTAATCCCCTGAAGCACATTGTCTGGGATACTCACTCACTCCGGCGAGCCCCCTCCTATACCACGTCTCCATCTCCTTTCTGCTCCTCACTTCCGGTCCATCTTGCGATGATCTGCAGGGACCTACACACAAGCTCACTCCCTTGTCCGCCGCCCAGTGTGAGGTCAGGAGCCCCAGCTCCACATGCATGGACCTCACTTTGGGGGAGGCCATACACGCTTTCCACTGACGACCGGTCATGCCCAGGGAAAGGATTTTTCTTGGGAGAATGGGTTTCCAGGCAGGCATCCACATGAGGGGTGTCTGAGCGAGCTTCCTGGCACCCACTCCTCACACTCACAGCCTACCCCAGCGGGAAGTGTGCTTGTGGACCCAGCAACTGTTCCATTACACCAGCTGCTCACAGCGTGGTTTTCATCACTTATTCTTAACACAAAATACAGTTTGCACATGAGTAAGCCAGGGAAAACCAAGTCAGGAGATGACCGAGGAGAGGCAACCCAGCACCAGTCAGAGTCTTGAAAAGCCACAACAGCCGAGAACACAGGGCAGAGGAAAGGAAGAGGCCCCGGGTGCCGCCCCGCGTGTGCAGGAAACGGCAGCGGCGCATACTTGGTACTTTGGGGAAGCCCTCTACAGATCGAGCGAAAATGAGATCTTGGAAAAGATATGTTTTTGGTGGTGCTCGTTGATTATATTGTACTTTATGCAGTTTTGAGCTCAGTATCTATGGGATCTAGATTATTCTAAATCAAAGCGACATAAAGCTCTTTTAATTAAAAAACACAGTTTTGACAGATTGGAAAACCAAAGAACCTAACAGGCTGTGTTCAAGCAGGCGGTCTGGTGCCCGGCGCATGTGCAGCAGATACTGGGGCACAGTGGTGATGGCTTTGCCAGGACGCCGTGCAAAGACAGCGCGCCTCCCCGATGCCCATCCAGGGAATTCCCGTGACTCCGCGTCTGCACCACTGCCACATGCCAAGATAGCTCTCGCACCTTCAGCCGTTAGTGAATGGGATGGTATTTCTAAACTGATCCGTTTTGAAAACTAGAAAGATTTTAAAAGCTCTTTCAAATGTGCATTGTAATGATGACTCCTTGTTGTATTGTATGAAAACCTGGTTTTCCTAGGTCTCTCAGAATAACTGAATCGTCTTTATCATATTTAAAAACTTCCCTTACCTCTTAGGCAGAATTAACTAGAATTACACAGAAAATCTTGGTGTCAGGTGTATCTTACATTTAGTTCTAACTGTAAATTAGGACACGATTATAATACTTCCTGATTTTCTTTAAAACCTTACTTATTTATGAAAAAGGACGGAGAACATATGTCCCGGTGTTGCTATGAGGGTTAATGAGATGCACAGCCTTTAGATGCTCACGGCCACCAGCACTGTCGTTTGGATGAGTGTCTCCTCCAGCAATGCGCGCTCACTGCGTGTCTTGTGTCTCACCATCGAGGTCTCCGTCACAGACCTGTGCTGCAGACAAGAGGGACTCGGGAAAGGGAAGAATGGATGGCTGGTACTCTTTTGTGCTGAACACGTGATGTTTGAAACATGTTTACCTAATTATGTTATCCCTGCTGTTCCCTTCATCTCCTAACTTCCAGACAAAAACTAAAACCAGACCACAGACATGTCTGTTCTCGGACCACAGGCTAGCAGCAGTGAGGCTTTCCACAGGGGCCGTCTACTGTGGGCCCCTAATTCAGTCCTTTAGGGTGTGCTACTTCTTTGTACCACCTTAATCCACAGATCAGCTAAGTAGTTAGCAAAGTCAACTCTAAATTACCTGAGGTGTTAAGAGGTCTAAGGTATCTGTGAGATTGTTGAAATATTTACTAAACCATTCAAACTGGTGTAAGGTGGTATCACAATGTCGTTTCGAATTGAATTTCTCTGATGCCGAGTGATGTTGAACAGTTTTTCATACGTCCGTTAGCCTTTCGTATGTCTTCTTTGGAGAAAAATTGACAAGGCAGGAAACAAATGTTGGCGAGGATGTGGAAAAAGGGGAACCCTCTTACACTCTTGGTGGGAATGCAAGCTGGTACAGCCACTCTGGAAAACCCAAAAAGTTAAAAATAGAGCTACCCATGACCTGGCAATTGCACTACTGGGTAGGTATTTACCCCAAAATACAGAGGTAGTGAAAAGAAGGGCCACATGCACCCCAATGTTTGTAGCAGCCATGTCCACAGTAGGCAGACCGTGGAAAGAGCCGAGATGCCCGTCAGCAGATGGATGGATTGAGAAGATGGGGTCCATGTACACAATGGGAGATTACTCAGCCATCAGAAAGGATGAATACCCAAATTTTGCATGACCATGGATGGAACTGGAGCAGATGATGCTGAGTGAAATAAGTCAAACGGAGAAAGTCAATTATCATATGGTTTCACTTGGGGAACATGTGGAATAGTATGGAGGACATTAGGAGAGAGAAAGGAAAAGTGAATTGAAGGAAATCAGAGGGGGAGACGAACCATGAGGGTCTATGGACTCCGAGAAACAAACTGAAGGTTTCAGAGGGGAGGGAGGTGGGAGGTTGGGTGAGCCCGGTGATGGGTATTAAGGAGGGCACGTATTGCATGGAGCACTGGGTGTTATACGCAAACAGTGATTCATGGAACACGACATCAAAAACATGATGTACTATATGGTGACTAACATAACACAATAAAAGAAATTTAAAAAATATTTACTAAATCACATGGCTGGAAGTTAGTATACCCAACAAATAACTCTACCGAGCAATGAGGCATCTAAAATGTACCATTTTTAATTTAGTATACTTCAAAAGATTGCAGAACTGAATAACTTCTGCTAGAGTCAGGAGCTCAGAATCACAGATTGGCAGGTTGCATATTAAAATGAAGGTTTCGCTTCACGTATGCGACACACCCCAGACTGTGCCTTACTTTTCTGGGCCTTTGACTATATTGCTTATATTGAAACTCTAACAGGGATCAGTACTTCCCTTGAACACTTATGGTTGCTTATTCCCTTTTAGGAAATGTTCATTTAGTCCGTGATATTTGGGGCACAAAGTGACACCAGCTGACCTCACCTCAACTTGCTTGTATCCTAAGTGGGAAATTAGGGGAAAAAACACGAACTGTTACAAAGTTGTAGCCCCTTACGATTGCAGCCCTGCAGGGAAGAGCAAAGGGGCCCAGTGGACCAGAGACCTTGCCCCCCCCCCCCCGCCCTGCACGCATGCAGAGCTCGCATCACCAGCAGGCTCTTGAAAGGGCCTCAAGAGGGAAATATTACAGTGTTGAAAATAAATTCTTAATTTCATTCTTTAGAGATTTTTCTTTGTGTTTTTTATAATGAGAATTATATTGGAAACCACTCTAAAATAAACACATCTAAGAATAATTGGAGTGTGCCGTCAAAAAAACATTTGGCAACCATTGATCCACTGGGTGAGAATTAATGAGAAATACCTACCATAGTCAGTGCTGGCATCAAACGAATCCCTGCACAAATGCGCAGGCTGCCGCCGGCGGCCGGCTGGACAGATGCAGTCCTGCGCCAGGGCAGACACACGGCAGGTGTATTGCTCCTCATCAGAGGAAATGCCACTTTTATTCTAAACGCAAACATCGGAAGTAGCTTCCCTCCGCAGTGCGTGTTTCTTCCAGGCTGCAGAGCAACACCTGCTGCTGGTGATGTCCCCCTTCTCGCCTCCAGCCTCAGGCTCCTTCCAGTTATACCCCCAGTTCTGACCTTGTGACTTTTTAGCCCCAAAACCCTGATGGCTTACTCTCAGTAGGAGGTTCTACAGGGAGCCCTTCTCCTTGTAGACATTTCCCAGATGACCCACTTCACTCTGCGTCCCTGCTTTCCGTTTGCACGTCTTCTGTCTTCCATCCTGGGGACTCCTCGAGGGCTCCCGAGCAGGTGGTCAGAAACGTTCGGGGGACCTCTGGGTTCTGGGCCTTTCTTCACCTTCGGTCAACACTATGAGCGTCACTTCTACTGCACTTACATTAAGTTCACATATCCATATAAAATCATATTAGTATTGATATCATCAGTACCAATCTATAGTATCAACTTCAAAGTGTGAAAATCACGTACCAACACGATGTCTGCAGAAAGGGAAATAAAACCCTGCAGAAGTGTGAGCGAGGAGTCGCCTTTGGTTAATGAAATTGTTTTTCCTGCTTTGGTAGGACTTCCTTATGTTTTACAAATTCAAAAATGAAATACATTAATTTATAATCGATAACTCTAAAAGTGAATATTGCGTATAAAAACCAGATACCGTGCACAGGGCATTCTTCTGGGCCGTCGTTTAAAAACAGAAAATCATTATGAGCAACTGGTCTCCAGTATCTGAAAAAGATGCACTCGCAGGGAAAACTGGGGCAAGTTCTCACTCATTCAGACTGATTTGATAGATCCACTAATTAACAAAAAGCCCGGGTCTGGAATTGGGCGTGGTGGCCCCTCATTCCCGCACGAGGAGACTGAGGCCAAGGTGTCGATCAAGAGCCCATGCGGTCCCGTCAGCGCCCGCCGGCCAGACCGGTGTCGGTTCCTGGCTGGCGCTCTGGTGACGACACGCAGGCACGCTCACTGTCTTCCTGCACCTTCTCTCTCCCTGGGGTGCCCCCGCAGCGGCGCTGGTTCCTCCGAGCCCCCTCGGGTGGCAGACCCTGCCTTCCCAGCCCTCTGTCCGGGGGCGGGTGCCGGGGCACCCCTGAGCTCACCAGGAGAGCAGCAGATGGACCAAGAAGGAGCCCGGGGGGCCGTGGGCCTTCCCCTCTCCTCCCTGGCTGGGTGCGCTCTCTGGAAGCTGAGTGTCCCTCACCCACAGCTGGTCTCCTGCCACCCCACCTCGTCCACCCCGCTCTGTGTCCTCCATCCGTCCTCCTTACCGGGCTCCGGTCAGCTTCCACCGCTCCTCACACGAACGGTTTGTTGATGATGGATCTTTGCCATCACCCCTGCATGCGACATTCACCTTTTTGAAAATGGTAAACACGCATTGGTGTGCTTACTCATATCCTTTGCTAGTATTTGATAATCACTCACGTGCCCTGTCAAGGGACATCACGTACACACTGTGACGTGCCCACGGGTGACTGGACCTTTGCTGGATGTCCGATTCAGAAAGGGTTGGTCCCATTCTCTACCCCAGCATTTATGAGTGTGGCAGAGAACTCAGGAGCAAGACAGAGGCAGTCCAGCCAGAGGGTCATGCAAACTGTGCTTTTTTGAGCATCTGTTGAGATATTTCACACTGTGTAGTTGTATCTGGAAAGGAAGAGCAGAGGAATGTGAGCCTATGCGATCGGCAAGCTTGCCCTGGAACCAGATGAATCAAGTGAAGAAGGGAGGGAGGGGAAAGAAAGAAAAGAAAGGTGGAGGGAGGGAAGGAAAACAAAGAAAAAGGTGTGTTTCGTATTATGAATCCCCCCAAAATAATTCTATGTAGACCAAGCAAATCCAAAGGGAGCAGATTTTCGTCACTATTGCTGTCCTGTGACCGGACGACCCTGGAATCCGCAGGTAGGTGGAAAGCGCCCTCCAAGACCCGGTCTCAGGATCAAGACCACCTGTGCTCTATCAACCCCCCATGAACAGATTCAATAACAGCCATTTAATGCTGCTCACGTTTTTCATGGGTTCCTTTGTGGATTTTTTTTTTGAGATGAGAAAGAGTAAGAATAGGGTCCTGGAATTTCTTCCTCACGAATAGTACAGACAAGCCTTCCAATAACAGAGCCTGGAAGCCTTGAAATTACTTAGGAGTATACTTGTTTAAGCTGATTTCTTAGTTCATCCTGGAATGCTAGCACTGCCCCCAAAGTTCATTATTTAATCCTCAGCTGATGACGTATTCATTCGCCGAGCAAATGTTTACTGAATGCCAGATGCCAGCGAGGCTCTATAGACATGTGGTTGGCTAAGACCAGCTCAGCTCCCCCTCCGAGGGAGTTCACGTTGGGCTGGGAAGGCCAGCGGGTGACCAGCCATGAGCAGTAGCTGCGGTCACAACCTTCCCCGGCCGCCCCTTCCTCAGGCTGTCGCCAGATGACAGGTGGACACATCACAGATGAACTCATAGGTGACTGTATAGGGGGAGCTTGGGGGCTGTACTTCCAGTTCTGTGAATAGTATAAATCTGAGCAAAACAAAAATGTCGGAGGCGTCTGGGGAAGGACTGTAGACTGGCCACCGCGGGTAGTGTGATGGGAAGGAGAGGCCTGCAGGGAGGGCGGGGCAGCCGCTCCACCATGTGGGGCTGGGGCTGTGCCCGTCACAGTCCCTCTGTAACAAGAATCGCCAGCCTTCAGAGGAGCACGTCTCTCTTTACATTAATAACAAACCATTTGGTCTGTAGGTCACGAGCTAAGACACCCGACTACGGAAATGATGGAGGGGAAACCATTTATTTCTGCGTTTCCTGAACCTATCGTGATCACTACACATATTAATCGTGTAATACATGTTAGTCAGAGGCATAACTCCATATATGAGTCTAAAATAGCATGTACAACTACACTGAATGAAAATTCGGTATGTAAAAGCCCCAAATGGGGATATTCCCCCATGAAGATACATTTCCTTCTACAAATAATGGAAAACTTTGGTTTTCAGTTGAGACTCCTCAGGGGGATGGAGAAGATATGAGACTAAAATTTACATAAATGTTGAAGTGTGGATAATGAGCCATGGGAGAGCACCCAGAAATTCCACAAGACAGTGATTCTGTGATGCTGTGGTTGAGTCCATAACCGAAAGCTGCCTGTGGGAGCTAACTCTACTTGAGATATTGGATAAGCATAGGGAAAATGTTCTCTTCTTCAAGTCCTGTTATCCAATATCCCTCTCATTTCACATCTAAGATGTGCGAGCATCTACTGCGTGTCAGCAACATCTTGAGGGCGAATGCAGTCTCCTTCACAGCAGAGGCAAGAGCACATCAAAGCTACCACGTGGGCGGTAATGAAAAGAAGGAGACTCTGGGATTCATCAGAGCCGAAGGCCTGAGTTGGTTGCTAATGTTGTCAGCATGATGCAAGGCTAGCACAAAGTCAGAACAATCACAGCATCTGAGCTCCTGAATACCCATTTACTCCAAAGATCTTTGCTATCTTTGGTCATTTTTTCTAGAGAGTCTGTAATTGTAATTATACCCTGAACACGGCCCCTTTCCTGTGGTTTGGCTTACCACAGCCAACACTCAGGTGTGGTGTCCCCGGAGAGCTTTACAGTAACTCTGGAGGGAGGACGTACTCAGGGTTACAGGCAGTGATGTCACGTCCTAATGAGAGAACGCACCTGCCAGCCAAACCTCCTCCGGGGGGCGGGAAGCCTCCATTCTTCCCATTCTTCCCCAACGAGAAGAAGTTGGAATACACTGGGTCAGAACACGGGATGCTGGTTGTCTGGCTTTGCTGATGGATTGAACTACTGTTTGGGTCTCTCTCTTCTCTTCCATCCACACTGGCAAACCGCCCAAGGGCACAGCTCACAGGGGAGAAGGTTGGAGCCACCCCTCCTTCCTATCCCTCCTTCTGTCTCTGTCTGTCTTTACCTTTGGGTCCTCTCACTCATTTCTTGTCATGAGAACCCTTGTACACAGCCAGCCCACGATAAGCTTTGAGTTTGGGCTAAGACAATATGTGAAGACCTTACAGTTCCCTGAACTTGGTTACTATAGGCGCAAACTCAATTTTTAATCTTTCTCTTTGCCATTGTTCCATTGTACATATCACAGAAATACCGTGAAGAAGAACAGAAACCAGGTAACCCTGGATAACACATTAACATCATCAAAACCTAACTTTGAATTACGGTAGTTAAGAATTGGCTTAGTTCTCACCAAAAAAAAAAAGGTAAATAGGTGAGCTGATGCAGTGTTAACTCAGTTGTGGAACCCTTCAAAATGTGTGTGTATATCAAATCACTACTTTCTACACTTTAAATATGAATCTGTCAACTATGCCTCACTGAAGGTGAGGAAAAAAAGTACTGACTTGATATGTCAAGACATGAAGCGTAAGGTCTCACAGAGTATGGACCATTTCTGCATTAAAATCCATCAGGCCGCAGAAGAGCAGCAGAGTATATGTGGGCTCCAGGACACGAGAGCAAACAGGAGAGAAAGAGACAACACTGACATGTGTGGGGACCTCTTTTCAGGCCTTTTCTAATGTTTTAACTCCCTAGATGGGAAGGAACCTCTTTCCTTCAGCAGAGACGTCTGTAGTAGGCATCCGCAATTTCTGACACACAGAATCCATTCACCTTCTTTTTTTTTTTTAAGATTTTATTTATTTATTTGACAGAGAGAGAGAGATCACAAGTAGGCAGAGAGGCAGACAGAGAGAGAGGGGGAAGCAGGCTCCCTGCCGAGCAGAGAGTCCGATGTGGGCCTCGATCCCAGGACCCTGAGATCGTGACCTGAGCTAAAGGCAGAGGCTGTAACCCACTGAGCCCCCCAGGCGCCCATCCATTCACCTTCTAAGACTGATGTTTGCTGTCCCTTCACTGACACAAGATCATTGTATTCTTGCAAATTCTGTGATGGGTTCGGAGACAGCAGGGACCCACTCAGGGCTTGTGAGATCATTTGGACTGGGCCCTGGTGCCATCTTTCCAGATCCTCATCCACTGGGACTATTTAACCACATGGACCCATCAATGCTCTTATGGGGTAAGAAAGTAACTCCTAGTTTCAGGGCAGAGAACAGGTCTGATTCTTTTTTTGTTGTTGTTTTAAAGATTTTATTTATTTATTTGACAGAGAGAGAGAGATCACAAGTAGGCAGAGAGGCAGACAGAGCCCGATGCGGGGCTCGATCCCAGGATCCTGAGATCATGACCTGAGCCGAAGGCAGAGGCTTTTTTTTTTTTTTTTTAAGATTTTATTTATTTATTTATTCCACAGAGGGAGAGAGATCACAAGTAGGCAGAGAGGCAGGCAGAGAGAGAGGAGGAAGCAGGCTCCCTGCCAAGTAGAGAGCCCGATGCGGGGCTCGATCCCAGGCCCCTGAGATCATGATCTGAGCCGAAAGCAGAGGCTTTAACCCACTGAGCCACCCAGGCGCCCCGACAGGTCTGATTCTGAGGACAGAATCTAATCCTTCAGTACATAGAAGATAAAACCCTGAATTCTTTCCTAAGTTTGAGAAGCAAACACACAACGCTCCTGGGCCTGACTTGGCCGTCCCATAGGGAGTTCGATGACGCGATGCTCCCCTCTGCTGTGTCCACGCCTCACCAGCACCCAAGGCAGAGAGTGTTTCATCGCTGACTCGGCCCCGTGCCTCGACCTCCCAAACTCCTGTGGACTCATACCCACTGTCCTCCCACATACCCTGCTCCTGATCTGGACCACCCCATGGGGAAAGGCTTCCTGACCCCATGTCTTTGCCTGTGGTGGCTCTACCCTTCCCCCGAAGTCTCACCCGGCCACAGCATGCTCCCCTTCCTGGGAGCTCGCCGTGGCCCTCAGGAAGAGGTTCAGGCTCTGTCCCAGAGCCTCAAGGCCTTTAGGACACAGCGGCTACTCATTTCTCCTATCGACCCTGCCCTTGCCCCCCCTTCCTTACGCCTTTCCTTCAGTTCCTGTAAAGGGCCCCGCAAGCTCTGCCTTCTGGACTCTGCACTTCCCCGCGGACCTTCTTCTTCCTGAAAGCCCCCACCCCTTCACTTCGTCTTTTACTGAGGCCTACCCCCGGCAAGTCCTGAAAGCTCCCACCCCTTCACTTCATCTTTTACTGAGGCCTACCCCCGGCAAGTCCTGAAAGCCCCCACCCCTTCACTTCGTCTTTTACTGAGGACTACCCCCTGCAAGTCCTGAAAGCCCCCACCCCTTCACTTCGTCTTTTACTGAGGCCTACCCCCGGCAAGTCTAATGCAGTGTTGTTGCTCCCTTTCTGAACCCCACGTCCTACCAAACCCGAAGCCAGCTTCTCCCAGACAGCCTGGCTGATTCTGTCTAGCCAAGACTAGACACTACCATGGTGAATAAAGTGGGCTGTTCAAGAACAGAGTGGTGGGGACAGTGACCCCCTGGGGAGCTCTAAAACCTTCACTCATTCAATTTAATAATTTCCTGAACACTGCAGGAGTCCAAACACTGCTGTGACCCACGTGCCACAGGCGGGCAAACAGAGCATGACCCCAGCTGTGTGAAGAAAGGCCACCTCCCGTCTTCCTCGTGGTGTTCCCAGCTCTGTGCACCGAGCCTGTTACGTGGTTGGCCCTCGACGCATTTGAGATCTTTGCTGAAAGGATTATTCATGTGGCAAACTACATTTTTATCCAGAAGAATGTGTAAGATGAAACTTCCCTTAGCTACAGAGAGGTGATGGGAAGCTATTAAGAGTAAAGGGATAGGGCGCCTGGGTGGCTCAGTGGGTTAAAGCCGCTGCTTTCGGCGCAGGTCATGATCCCAGGGTCCTGGGATCGAGGCCCACATCGGGCTCTCTGCTCAGCAGGGAGCCTGCTTCCTCCTCTCCTCTCTCTCTGCCTGCCTCTCTGCCTACTTGTAATCTCTCTCTCTGTGTCAAATGAATAAATAAAAAAAAATCTTTAAAAAAAAAAAGAGTAAAGGGATATAAGCTTAAGTTCGGCTTCACCAGCTTACAGACTGTAATGTTCACACAGTGGAACGGTAAGTTTGGATATTTATATATATCCGGGTAACCCCATCCCAAATAAGATATGGGATATTTCCCTCACGCCAAAAAGTTCCTATTCTTTTTTCCAGTCAACCCCACTACAGAGGCAACTGCTGTCTTGGTACCTAACCCTCCATTATGCTTGTCCATTCATTAATCTCACATACAAGGAATTATACAACGTAAGGTCGTTTTGTCGAGTTTCTATTATTCAACACAATGTCCGTGGACGTCATCCACGATGCTGCATGTATCAACGGTCTACTCTCTTCAATCACTAAGCAGTATTCCATCATGTGGGTACACCTCCAACAGCTGATCTCTTCTCTTGTTGATGGAATTTGAATGTGCTTTTGGCTCTTATGAGTATATTTGCTATGGATATTCACGTACGAGTCTTTCTGAAACCACGAGTCTTCATTTCTTTTGGTCAATATCTAGGAGTGGAGTTGGCCATAGAGTAGGTGCATGCTGACTTCTGAGAAATTTTTAACCCCTTTGGCAAAATGTTTGGACCATTTTGCTCTTCTCCCAGGGCCGTGTGGCAGTCCCATTGCCGCACATCCTGCCAGCATCGGTGGTTGTCCATTTTTTATTTCATTCATACCGGGTGCACAATGTCTTTTCTGTGGGTTAACCTGCTTTTGTCTAGGAACTGACAGTTGTCAGTGCTTCCCACATCTGCTGTTGGCCAAGGAAGTTCTCACAACGAGGAAAAGGGAGCCTCTGCTCAGAGAGGGGTCTTGCAAGTCCAGGGATAAAGACATTCAGGAACCTGAGCAGGGAGGGAGCTGTGGTCAGGAATCACGGTGGGCTGATGGCAGAGCTGTGATGCCTCTTTTTCCGCTGAGAGGCCTGGGAGCAGGAGTGATGTGGGTGCAAAGCTAGGACCTTCTTCTTTCTGCAGAAAAGCTCTTCAGTCAAAACTGAGAAATGACTTGGCACTGAATCTCTGGTAAATGGAAATAGTCTGAAATGAAAGCTGCTGTGATCGATTTCTTTCAGCATTTTACTTTCCAGTTCTTATCCTGGGATCTTCTGTCACTTGCTTCCACAGTTAAGTAAAATAACAACCTACAAAAAGTAAGTCTTTTTTTAAACGTACTACCATTTGCATTTGCAATAGACTTGTAGAAGTTACGCAATTTTGTATGTAGTTGGTGTGTCAATAATGGACAAGTCAAATGCCCAAGTAACGTCCTTGCTGCCAAGAAGTTGAACAAATGCTGATTTTACATGAAGTTTGTCAGTGTCCTCAGGGAGATACGTAGGCCATCGAACGCTTCCGACACAAGGTGCAACCCCAAGGTCAGAAGCCAGCTAATGTTGGTGGACTCTTCCCTCCTGAAAGGGCCACCCTCCCTGCTGGCTGAGGTGGAGGGGCGCGATTCTATGGACGAAGGGACAAGAGTACCCGGGGTTGTCTTACGCACACAGTGGGGCTCAGGCATCTTCGTGGTGTCGGTAAAATCCCCTAAGGCTTCAAGACAGCCCTGACTCTGCCCCCGCGTGAGTGCAGCAATCAAGAGACGGCCCCTCAAGACACGCAGGAGTGTCCCGTACCAGGAACGGCTCCGAGAACATAACTGGGACGCCTACGTGGACAGCACGGGAGCCTGAGTCAGGAAAGAGAATGACAGGCACCTCGGGGGGCTCGCTCGGTTCAGGGTCTGCCTTCCACCCAGGTCATGACCTCGGGGCCCTGGGATGGAGCCCCGCGTTGGGCTCTCGGCTCGGCGGGGAGTCTGCTTCTCCGTCTCCCTCTGCCCCTCCCGCGTGCTCATGCTCTCCTTCTCTCCCTCGCAAATAAAGCCTTTTTTAAAAAAAGAAAAAGTGGGTGCCTGGGTGGCTCAGTGGGTTAAAGCCTCTGCTTTCGGCTCAGGTCATGATCTCAGCGTCCTGGGATCGAGGCCCGCATCGGGCTCCCTGCTCAGCAGAGAGCCTGCTTCCTCCTCTCCCTCTCTCTCTGCCTGCCTCTCTGCCTACTTGTAATCTCTCTCTCTGTGTCAAATAAATAAATAAAATCTTTTAAAAAAAAGATTAAAAAAATAAAAAAAGAAAAAAGAAAAAGAATTACAGAGAAGAAAAGTAAACAGGGACGAGCATGATGCAAGTAAAAAGACAAGCAACTTGAGTCTCTGCAGGGGAGAGTCCAGGTGAGTGTGCAGGTGAGTGTCCCAGGTGAGTGTCCCAGGTGAGTGTCCCAGGGAGTGTCCCAGGTGAGTGTCCCAGGTGAGTGTCCAGGTGAGTGTGCAGGTGAATGTCCCAGGTGAGTGTCCCAGGTGAGTGTCCCAGGTGAGTGTCCCAGGGAGTGTCCCAGGTGAGTGTCCCAGGTGAGTGTCCCAGGTGAGTGTGCAGGTGAGTGTCCCAGGTGAGTGTCCAGGTGAGTGTGCAGGTGAGTGTCCCAGGTGTGTCCCAGGGGAGTGTCCCAGGTGAGTGTCCCAGGTGAGTGTGCAGGTGAGTGTCCCAGGTGAGTGTCCAGGTGAGTGTGCAGGTGAGTGTCCCAGGTGTGTCCCAGGGGAGTGTCCCAGGTGAGTGTCCCAGGTGAGTGTGCAGGTGAGTGTCCCAGGTGAGTGTCCAGGTGAGTGTGCAGGTGAGTGTCCCAGGTGTGTCCCAGGGGAGTGTCCCAGGTGAGTGTCCCAGGTGAGTGTGCAGGTGAGTGTCCCAGGTGAGTGTCCAGGTGAGTGTGCAGGTGAATGTCCCAGGTGTGTCCCAGGTGTGTCCCAGGTGAGTGTCCCAGGTGTGTCCCAGGGGAGTGTCCCAGGGGAGTGTCCAAGGGGAGTGTCCCAGGGCATGCCATCCAGCTTACAGAGCAACACGGACGTGTTCTCTGGCCTGTTCAGTCACTAGCTGTGGAGAAAGGCCCAGCAGTCAGCTTACAAATAACATGTTATAGATTAGTTGTAATTAATTACAAATTTTTTACCTAATAAGTAAATACCAGTTAACTACTATGCATTCTATTTTCAAAGAAGCCCTTCGCTGGCTTTAGTTTTAGTTACTACCTTGCCAGTCCTCCTCTGTGTGTGCACATGGGGCCACCACAGCCTTTGTCACCTTTGTCTGCTGCCAGATAGACTCACGTCCTGTGGGTCAGCTGAACTCTCACCCAGGACAGAGGAGGACAGGGGAGGTCAGACTCTCTCTGACAGCTGCTGCTCGGCTCGGTGGGCTATGCTTCCTTTCCTGTGCATTTGTGTGTACCCATCACATTCATTATTTTGCTACAGTCTCACTTTACAAAGTACAGATTTATTTTTTAATAGTCTTCAGCAAATGACCCTCGCTGTTAAGCTGACAAAAATTAATCTGCTACTTTTACGTTTTTTATCTTTTTAAATTCCAGTGTCATCTTTTCGACCTTGGCTGTAAAAGGAAACTAATGAAAAATGAAGAAGCATCGCAGATGCTGACTGTGAACTCTTGCACTTAAATCAGATGAGCATTTTCTTCCTCATCTTCCAGTGATTACCGGGCTGGGGCTACGCGGCAGGGGTCAGAGAGAGAACTCACCTTTTCCTACCTGCTTTCACAGTCCCGTTTCATGTCCTTCAGGGAGAAGCGTTCTGTGTTCCAGCCCCTGCAGGAGGCATCATGCCAGGTTCTGGAAATTCCTGATAAATAAGTCACAGTGATGGCCCCTTGGGAACTTAACAACCATAAAACGAACTATAGATAAATTTACTAGATTTGCATCTCATTTATTATGCACTTATGATGTGGACTGCATGCTGAATATATTTCTCAGTCCTGAGATGTTAGATTAATTAGATTACCTTGGGATAAATCCAACAATCGCCAAGTCCTAGAGCATTGTTCTGTAACAGTAATGTGCTTGTGGTGGTTGGACCTGTCGTCAGAAAGCCAGTTTGGCAGAGACTGAGTTGTGTGATGGCTAATGCGGTCCTATCAGCTGGAATATGAAATGCAGTGATTTGAAACTCATTCCGTCTTCCAGGAGGTAGTCTTTGCATGTAACTCACCCTGGGGAAAGGACATAACCCTTTTATTACCTCGGTCTAACACAATAATGGATTGTTACTGGCTCTGCAATATAATGTAGCATTCATATTCGGTGCAATAACCCTGTTTCACAGCCGCAGGAAGATTCATGGTGGGAAGACAGTTTTTTTAATTAGATAAAATAGAAAGCAGACCTACTACCAACCTCACTGGTTTTACTTCCCATCGGCTTTGCAGGTACAGGCACCCTGCAGAGTGCAGTGAAGACAGGTGAGCTTGTGGCATGAACTTGGAGTACCAAGGCCCTGACCATGCTCATATGGCATCAGAATTGAATCATTATTCAAGCTCTATAAAAACTACTCATTTATGTTTGTTTTCTTCCAAAGAATGTTCCCCCCCTTGGGTAGTCATGGATTTTGTCCAAGGCAAAATTATGTTTAAACATTTATATCCACCAATAAACCAAACTTACTTTGGAAATAATGAACATCAACCAGAGAGGTAATATTGTCGTGGAGACAAAGTGTACAGGCCCCTTGTAAAGGAGCTAAGGGAGGTCCGCCGTGTTAATTTCCTCATCTCTCTAGCCCATACCTCGTCCCTATCTATCGAGACCCCGTCCCCTATGAGAAGCAAAACTCAACAGAGAGGTTGAGTCAGAGGCAAAACATCCAAAGGCTGAACTAGCTTTGTGTGATGCGCTCGGAGGACCCCCACACGTTTGCCCAGGGCAGTAGACCTGGAAACTTCTCCTTCTTAGAGGCCAACGGCAAAACCCTCTACTAAAGTACAGTGGAAAGCCTCCAACCTATTTCCTTAGTTAGATGAAATCTGTCAAAGGAACAGGACCTGGAACACCTTGCTTCTGAAGACATTTGGGTATTTGCCTGCAGATGTGAGGGAACATGGGACGTGGGATATATGACCGTAAGCATTTATGGAAACTTGGGGCACTGGGGAACCCAAATGCAGGATGAAAATACTGACAACAAAGTGCGGGGAAGCGGCGGTGAGGTCAGGTGGCCGGGGGCACATTTTTCTTTGCAGGCAACATTCCCGTGTCCATGCGGGTTAAGTGAGGCTCATGGAGGTTGATAACCTGCTGTCCCAGGATAAGTGATGGAAGCAGACCCCGCACTCATCCCCGGAGGACCCCACAGTCTGTGCTGCCCAGTGTGGCCTCACAGCAGGGGTGGCAGATGCCTTCGGGTGAGGAAGGCTGTGCTCTCGGTCGATGCCGCCGCGAACTGCCCACAGCGTCTTCACTCCCGGGCGCTGTCGTCACATAGCTTCAGGGTGGGGGGCCACGGGCCCCGCTGTCGCTCCAGGACCGGGTGCCAGGCCAGGCGTGAGGGTGCGCAGGGCCCTGGGGGACTTGCCCCGACCCGCTGCAGTGAGGCCAGCACAGAGGGTCTGCTCGTGCTTCCGCCGCAGGCAGAGTTTGGTGTCCGGCTGGTCTGGACGCGTGGCCTGGCCCTGCTCCGGGGGACACAGGTGACCCAGCCCGCGTTGCGAGGACTCTGCATGTCGGCTCTCGTCCTCAGTCGGAGGGTCCTGTGCTTCTCTGGCGCCTCGGTTCCCAGTCGAAGTGGTTTGGAGGGAGAGCACGCTCAGCATTTCGCAGCGAAGCGGCTGTGCCCGGAGTGCTGGACTGTGCTGGCTGTGACCGTCCGCGCGCAACGGCCCCTCATCACTGTGCTCAAAGCCGGAAGGAGACGGACAGGAGTCCCTCCTCCCCGAGCACCCAGACGAGGGAGGGCAGAGGCCTCTGTGGGGCTCCCTGGTGGAGGGGCCTCCCCTGGCGGCGCCCCGGGCCACCGCTGCCGGGGGACCCCGGGCTTGCACAGATACACAAGGGCGACTGCCATGGGGATTTTCCGGTCTGTTTTGCAGACAATGGCTTGTTATCACAGCACCACTCTTGCTACTTTTACGACACGGACGTTCTCCTGAGTATTCCCTAGAAGAATTTCACTGAACCATCGCAGAGACTATCGGGAAATGCCTGCCCTCTCTCCGAGCCGCAGGAAAGGAGTGAGTGTAGTGTTTTTGCTTTGTTTTCAGGAGGCCAATGCCTATTAAGTTTGCCGTAAGTGCGAGGTCTGTTCTGAAGGGCTGTGCAACTAAAGACGAGAGCAGTTATTTGGAAAATCTAAAATAATGAGCGTGGTTTCCTAATTACCTCGTTGCCTCAATTCCTGTATTATGTGTGCACTTTGAGAAAAGTCACTTGAGCAGGTGCGAACTAATGGTTTCGAATACACGGCATGAATCAGAAGCCTGAAGACGGTGCTGCCGGGGCCTGGGCCAGGCTGGGACCGTTTCCTCGGGCGTGAACACACGCGCACGTGAGGACTTTGCACAGGCTCGGCCAGCAGTGGGAGGCGGCGCGCCCCCGGCCCCTTGCAGCCTGTCCAAGCAGCGCCCGAGCGCTCGGGCGGGGCTCCC
>LNAC01000804.1:293306-311946 GCA_002007465.1 Ailurus styani | reverse complement strand
CACACCCGCGGCGGGCTCACACCCGCGGCGGCTCACACCCGCGGCGGGCTCACACCCGCGGTGGCTCACACCCGCGGTGGGCTCACACCCGCGGCGGCTGCACCAGACTCCGCCGAGACCGGATGGTCCTTGAGGTGTCCTGTCAATTTACGCGAAAATGTCTGTGTTCTCTGGCCCACTGCTGCCCCCACGGAGACAGACCCTGCGGAAGGAAGTAGCGGTTGGGCACTGCGGGCTCCCCTTGCACAGAGAGTCTCCGTGTTCTGTGGGCTCTGCGTGGCCCCCGGCCCACCGGGCTGGGCCGGGCAGGGAGAACCCCCAGCCCACCAGGCCGGGCCAGCAGCCACTCTGTCCGGAGGCAGCTTAGACGACCCAGCCAATGCAGAGCAGGCTGCTTGGTGCCCGTCCACGTCTGGGTCTTAAATAATGTTGAGAATAAGATACTCCTCACCAAGAAAGCTTTTGGTTGCTAAGTCTTAAATAATTGCTGAGGTTGCTACTGAGTTTAATAATATATATAGACTTCACATTAGCGTATTTTAATTACACGCTCTTTCATGAAATTGTACTCACATAAACATTGATTCTGAGAAGTTCGTGTTGGCTCCTGTCCGTGCGTACCCCGTGATGTGTGTCCCTTCCCTGCCCGGGTGCTCATGAGGACGGGGTGACCTGCACGTCCCCTGGGTGTGGTGCGCCCTGCATCCCAACGGCCTGCAGAGCAGACATGGTGACGGTCATCACAGACACAAAAACAACAGAGAGCTCGTGTCTGTCTATGACTCTCATTTGGAGTTTTTGTGTTTCAAATGGAAAACAATGAAAAAATAAGCAAACTTAAAAATGGTAAAACCATGTGAGCTGCAAGGTGCGATGTTTCTGGGAAGCGTGAGTTCTGGCCAAGCAGTGAAGCCCTTTCCTGAGCTTGAGCAGTATCTTCAAAATTGACATTTATCCTTTCCTGAGCATCAGTTGCTGCTTTAAAACCAGAAACAATTCAGAAAATAGTCATTCTCAGTGATGACTGCACGAGAACTAACGGAGCACAGTGATGTGGCAGAGACAAGCAGGGCACCGAGGGGCGACCGGCGGGGGCGCCAAGCTCTCTGGGGTCAGCGTCCCAGGGCCCGGAGCTTGGTCTCGCAGGTGCCCAGAGCACCCGGGGCTCGGGGCGTTGCTGGAAGACGGGAGAAGAGCGGGAGCGCAGCGGCACCCGGGTTTCCATGGAGCCCGGAGAATGCTCGGAGAGAACTGGAAACGCAGTGAAGGGGGAGGGCCCGCCCCACCCACCCACACCCTCACTCACTCTCCGATGATGCCCGTCTCCGGGTGTGCATCTTTCCATAAAGCCAGAGCAAACTGCAAGCATCCCATTCAGAGGGTCAAGAAAGGATTCACTGTAGAGTTGTCTGTGGAGAAAAAAGTGGTGAGCAAGACATCAAATAATTCTTTAATAATTACATAACTCTTTTTAAAATGTCTGCTTTTTGATTTACTATTCGTACATTATGGTACAGTTACAAATTTATATATAATGCAATCACTAATTGTTTCTGTAGCTCCTGTTTTTAAAAACTCTTTTATAAAAAATTAAAATATATGCAAAAGTGCAGATGGAATAATATGATGTCTGGAGTCAGTAGAATTATTTCCCCAAAAAGGCACATCGGTGTCCTAACCCCCAGAACCTGTGACTGTGACCTCATTTGGAAGGAGGGTCTTTGGGGCACCCGGGTGGCTCAGTCGTTAAGCGTCTGCCTTCGGCTCAGGTCATGATCCCAGGGTTGTGAGATCGAGCCCCAAGCCGGGCTCCCTGCTCAGCGGGAACCCTGCTTCTCCCTCTCCCTCTGCCTGCTGCTGCCCCTCCCCGTTAAATAAATAAATAAAATCTTACAAAACGAAAGAGGGTCTTTGCAGGTGTGATCCAGTTAGGATGAGGTCATAGTGGCACTGAGTGGGTGCCTGTGCCTGGTGCCCTTGTAAGAAGAGGCCGGTTGGGCCACAGAAGACCCCGGGGGAACGCCCCGGGAGGAGGGGGCAGCGGTCCCCGGGAGGCGCGCACGGCAAGCCAGGGAGCACCCGGCCCGCGGACGGCGCCCGAGCTGGAGGGGCCCGCGCAGTCCTAGGTTCGGAACCGGCATCTGACGTTTTCCTGGACAGGCCTGGCGAGGAGGAAGTTCCGATAAGACGAGTTGTGAATTAGGGATTCTTGCAGCTGATGATAAGCCCTCAGGAAGGCAATGTATGATTTATCACTTCGGTTTTCTTCAATATAAGCAAAATAAGCACTTTTTCTCCTTGCTTCTTCCTTAATATATGCTAGAG
Source organism: Ailurus styani (assembly GCA_002007465.1). NCBI lineage: Eukaryota > Metazoa > Chordata > Mammalia > Carnivora > Ailuridae > Ailurus > Ailurus styani. The sequence continues at coordinate 309,621 of LNAC01000804.1, read as the reverse complement.
ATTATTTCTCATCCACTCTTAATGGCGCATTATCCCGCCGGGTCACAATGCCCTGTGTTCTTTCTTCGGTCGGGCCCGCGTGACGGTCAGCCGGGCTGTTTTTCCAGTTCCTGTTGACTCGCATTGCTGCGGTGGAAAGGGTCGCATATGTCTCACAGGATCTTTGCTCATGGGCCTCAGTCCCTGGGAGTAGAGTTGGTTTGTCCCTGAGTAAAGGACTAGAGACCTGGTAGACGTGGCGAACGTCAGGCCGCCCCACTCCTGCCACCAGTGCGAAGGGCGCCTTCTGCGATCGCCACAGCACACTCGTCTCTCTGAGAGGGTGATGGTATTCTAGCTTTACTCTGGGCTCTCCTGCAACGAGTGAGGTTTAACACATACAAACCGTGTACTCTCTGTCTCTGTGAACAGTCTGTTCATAAACCTGAGTGTGTTTTCCTAGGTTACTGGTCTTCATGTTCTGTGTTTTTAGCAGTCCTTATATTTTGGGGAGTATCCAGGCTTTCTGGGTCATAGAAGTCATAAATAGTTCCCCAGTTTGTCATTGGTGCATGTTTTTAAGATGTGGATAGCTGTAGTCTAATCAGACTGATCACATTTTCCTGTCGCTTCTGTATTTTGCATCATAAATGATTAAATAAGTCACCTTTTTTCTTGTAGGGCTCACATGGGCCCATCTCCCACACTTAAATCTGATGCTCTTGGAATCGATCTTGGTGTACAGTGGGAGAAATGAGTCCAGGTTTTTGTTTTGTTTTGTTTTGAGAGAGAGGGTGGATGTGAGGGGCGGAAGGTGAGAGGGAGGGAGACCCAGGCAGGCTCCGTGCCCAGCATGGACCCCGACGCAGGCGGGGCTGAGATCGCCACCTGAGCGGAGACTGAGAGCCGGGCGCTTCGCCAGCTGCACCACCCAGGAGCCCCACAGTCGCTCCAGTTTGATCTTTTTATTCAGAACAGACCCCTGTTCTGAACTGGAAGTGGACTGACGTCCTCGCCGCCTGCAGAGGCTGGGCGGCCTCCCTCCCCGGGCGCGGCGGGTTCGCACCTCTGCGAGCTGGAAGCAGGTGCGCAGGCCCCGGCCCGGCGGAATCCGGCTCTGCGGTCCAGCTCGGCACTGGGGGGATTCCCGCTGGAATAGCAGACTCACATTTGAGAAGGACTGATGTTCAAAACATAGTTTATCTTTTTTTCTGAATTTTTCCTTAAAGAATGAACAGATTAAAACATCATTTTCCATCAGTCTGGCCACAACGGACCCCGCACACACACACTTGGGCTCTGGGGCCCTGCTGCGCTGTCGCGGCGGGACTTTCGTGGGGCGGGAGAGCTGTGCGTGGAAACGAGTGAGCTGCTCCTCGCAAGGGAGACGAGCCCGCCGGCTTGGGTGCCTGCTCCCTGGCCGCCCCCACGACTCACTCGGTCGTCGTCTTTCCTTCTCTTTCCTGGTCTATGTGTTCACCTTTCAAACACGCATGCTGTGCACAGCATCGTGTCCCATTTCCCTCGACACGAGGTTTCCAGCCCACGCACCCCGCACACCGAGCTCCATTCTCCTTACGGATGCAAATGCGACTTTGTGCCATATGCCAAAACATCTCCGTACCCCCTTTCGAACTCCCAGGTGCTCTAGTGTTTTCGAGCCACCGCAGAGCACTGCAGACCATGACAATCCACGCTCCCACAAGCCGTTCTCTTTAGATTTTCTCCTTACAGAAATACGGCAGAGCTTCTGGGCGTGGAGACTGGTCACGGCGTGGACACACGTCCGACTCCACGTCACGAAGCCCACTCGTTCCCGGAGGGGACCCTCCGGCATAGCTCCTTCCAGGCCACACCCGCCGGCGTCTGGCTGGCGGTGACGGCCTGTCTGGGTGAGTGGGGGCCCCCGCCGTCCCGTCCGCATCACCGCGATGGGCGCTGCACCCGCGCGCCTGCTCTTCTCTCTCATCTGAAGTGGACACTGTCTTCTGCCCACTCCTGTCTTTTGTCCATGCGCTTGTTGTCCTTTGATTCGTAGCGCCCTTTACACGTTCCAGACACCGGTCCTTTGTATGTTAGACGTTCCCGTGGTCCCCAGGCGTATTTTTATTGCCTTTATGTGTTTTGTGAGGACTGGTAGCTTTGACCTTTGACGCACTTGAATTATACAGTTCCCTGTGTTTTTGTCCTGCCAAAGATCTACTTCTCTAACCTGGGTCACAAAACACTCTCCTGTTTTTGTTTTTAGAATATCAACGGGCGGCACCCAGGTGGCTCAGTCAGTGAAACGTCTGCCTTCAAATCAGGTTATGATCTCAGGGCCCTGGGATCGAGCCCCGAGTCAGGCTCCCTGCTCAACGGGGAGTCTGCTTCTCCACCTCTCTCTGCCGTTGCCCCCAACTTGTGATCTCTCTCGCTCACTCTCTCTTTCTCAATAAATACATAAAATCTTAAAATAAAAATAAAAATGTCAATGGTTATATTTACATTTAAATCTTTATCTAGACTGATTTCATTGAATGTTGCAAAGTACAGATTCATATTCTATTTTTCCAAATGTGCCTACTCCTGAAACAACGTATCGAACGATGCACTGTTTCTGGGGCCTTTCATCACGACCCTCAAGTAGCTCCCTGCGGGGGCGGGTTGGCCCCAGCTCCCGTGTGGGGCGGCCTGACAGTGACTCTGTGTCTGTGAGCTCAGTGCACACACATCAGTACATGCTGTGAGAAGCAGGACTTGTCCTCTCGCGGATCTAATGTTGTGCTTCATTTATTTAGGCCTTATTAAAGTAATTTTTAGTGAGATTTTTAATATTTCTCCATAATTAAAAAATAATTTTTCATGTTGCTGCTGTAAATGATACAATGTAAAGTTCTGTAACTGTTCTCTATTACAATGAGGTTGATGTCCAAGGGCTGCGGTGGATCTAGCCACTGGTATTACAGGCTCAGGTTGACGTCTGGGTGTTTCTGTGATTACCCTGTTAGCACGGACCATTTTCCAGCAAGTTTATATCAGCCTTTCTTTCTACCACCGATGACATGACTGTAGACTGAGTATTCTCATTTATAAAACAATAAAATTAAAGCATGGATTTAATGGATGAAAACACACTTACTTTCCTGCGTGTGGTCCTTAGGGCGCTGGCCCCACTGAGCCACCTCCTTGCCCCAAGGGCAGGGCCACCGCGTTCCAGCTTGTCCAGACCGCCACTTCCCTTTCCTCCCGTGTTTTACCAGGAAAGCAGGGAGAAACCAGACTGCGCCCTCCACGCTCTCTCTGGAAACCTCAGCCCATTGTGACAAAGCCCATTTTCACCGACGGTGGGGCGCGCTTCACCCACGTTCTCCGCCCTCTGACTCGGCCGCGTCCTCCGGGGCCCGACCCGGGTCTCCAGCCCACAGCAGCAGCCGGGCCTCCGCCGGCGGCAGGAGCCTCTCTACTGCGCTCTCCCCGCCGAGACCCAACAGCGTCCTCGCCCCGCGTGGTCCCGCTGGACGTGTCTTCGGGACGCTCTGGGCTTTCTCTCTCATGCTCCCCAGACTCTTCCAGCCACCGCGCACTGCCCCACCAAAGCCACGTCCACAGTCCACATCCGTGGGCATTTGTGCCAGCTTACAGGGCTGGAGGCTGGGAGTCTGGCGGCAAAGCACCCCGCAGGTTCTAGGGAAGGACCGTCCCCGCCCATCTGGTTTCTGCTGGCTGTCAGCCATCCTTGGCTCACAGGTGCCCCCTTCCCACCTCTGCCTCCATCGCCACGAGTCCTTCTCCCTGGACGTCTGTCTTGAAGACACCAACCATACTGGATCAGGACCCACCTGATGCCCTGGTCTTAACTCCAGTCACACCAGCAAAGACCCTCTTTCCAAGCGCGGCCCCGGTCCCTGTCCCAGGTGTCAGGTAATTCATCTCACAAGTAGTAAGAGGACATCTTTCCACATGTTCTGGTCACTGGTTTGGCTTTTCCTGTAACGACCTGTTTATAGTCTTTACAAGCTTCCCTTTGGTAATTTCAGACTGGTTTATGTCAGAAAATCGGCAGCCGTGGGTTCGAGAAGAGCCCTTCTGGAAGGAGCACGTGTTCTTGTTTGGGGCTGGTTAACTCAGCGTCTTGGCCGTGCGGCCACGGCCGGGGTCTGAGCGCCTGCATGTCTCTGTCCTCTACCATCGTGCACACCTGTCAGGTTAGAGCAGTCGGAGGACGGCCAGGCACCAGGTGCCGGTCCCTCACAGCCTGTGGTCTCGGCAGGGCTGCCGGAGAACTGCCTCAGCCAAGGGCCCAAAGGAGGCTTCGCCGCGAGCAGGTGCCTGGACCGGGATGTGCCTGAGGGCGTCACCAGCCAGGGCCCCTGACTGCAGCTCCCCCAGACGCCATACCCCAAGACCAATGCCGGTGGCCGGCCTGGAGAAGGCCAAGAGATAGGCCCAAACATGTCACCGGCAGGGGCCCTGGCCGCCCCGATGACGGAGCGGGTCTGCGCGGCCGGTGGCTGGACCAGCAGCCTAGAGACGCGCCGTGCCCGGCGGGCCTGGGGCTGGTGCCGGCGTGAGTGTGTGCGCGAAGAACTGGAGACGATGTGCTCTCACACGGTCAAACCTATTGACTTTTCTTACCAGATTATGTCAGGTGTTAATGTTATATATCTTTAGATTCAGAACGGTTTTATTCTTTGTATTTAGTACTTCCATTCCCTTGAACTACTTCAGAATAATTTCACCTTCAAGGAGAAGGAAGCCCAGCTGACAGTGTCTTCAACAGAGAGGGATTCCGGTTTTTCCCAAGTGACAATCGCGGCTTTGTTCCCACGTTGCAGGCCTGAGGCAGATGCTTCCGACCCTTGGACAACCTGGCGTGGGCGCTTGGAACTGTCAGCAGAGCCCTCCCTCTGTGTTTGGGGACTTGAAGAATAAAACGCGAGGACTTCGGACCCAGAGGGCGTTACGCTCAGTGACAGGAGTCAGACAGAGGAAGACAAATACCGCGTGATCTTCATTTTATGTGCAATCTAAGAAAGAAAAAAACCGAAGCGGACCTGCAGACACAGAGAACAAACGGGTGGGCGCCACAGGGAGGGGCGGGGGGTTGGAGGCAATGCAGATTCCAGTTACGAAACAAGTGAGCCGCGGGAAAGGAAAGAAACAAAAAAGAATGAACCAAGAGGTTCCCTTTCTCCTGAGTCAAAGCCTACCTAATCCACGGACAGTTCGACTCAGTAGCTTTTTATTTCCATAAGAATTCCTGCTGAACATTGACAGCAGCTTACCTGACAAGTTTAATTTTCCATGTAGTAAGGTTTTGTGTGGGTTTTTTTTCTGTTTTCTAGGGTTTTAGTAACATGTCGGGGTCACGTCCTGGCCTGGTCGGGCCCCAGAGCCCCAGACCGTGGGTCCAGCCGAGCCCCATCCCCCCACCCGGGTCCTCGGACGCAGGGCCAGCCGGAGCGTTTCTGAGAGACCGATCCCTGAGGGAGGAGTTTTGTGAGTCCATCTCGTGGCCAGGAAAGGGGGGAGCCGGCTGTGATGCCTCCTTCCTCCTCTCTCCATTAGAGGAAAAAAACACAGAAGCACACGGCACGAAGCTCGGATGCGTGGCTCAGTTATGAAGAGCTTTGTTTTTCCTGGAACCCGTCACGCCAGCTCATGGGCACGACGGCCGGCTGGGCTTGGGACGTGCTCTGCGAAGGCCGCAGGACACAGTGTCCCTGTCACCGGCCACCACGGTGCCGAAGTCCACGGCCGGGACAGGTCCTCTCCGGCAACAGCGGCCCGGCCTCCGGTCAGCACGTTGCCCGTGTCCTGTTTACTCATGTGTCTTCGTCCCCTGCGTCTGTGGCCGCCGCTGACGCCACAGCCCCGTGCAGCCCCGACTCTGTTGACTGCCTTTCTGGGGAGCGGTGATTGGAAGCATTTCCCTCTATTAAGGGATCCTGTGCCCTTCCTGCCAGCTCATTTTCCTCGCGCTGCTCCGCGGTGCCCAGTTCACCCGGCTGTGCCCACCCGCGCTTCCTCCCCGCTTCCCCGGACACGGCTGTGCTTGCCCGTGTGGATGCGGCCACGGCGGCCACGCAGCTGACCCCGCATTGGGTTCCCGACCGGGCTCTGGCGTGGCTTCGTTAGGTCCATTCTTCCCAGCGCCAGACACGCTGCTCTCCGTGGTCTTTACCGAGTGGAATCCCAACTCCAGCGGAGGCCCGGGTGACAGTGAGGGGGCACAGGTCGCCCGCAGGGGGAGCGGGCGTGGGAGCGCAGCCCCGTGCACCTGCCGCCCTCTGCCTGCAGCAGCGGCCGGGGGACGAGCCCTCCGGGCGCCGAAGCCAGCGATGGGGGCACCGAGCAGCAGCTCCGACTTGGGGGACACTGCCGGGGCCCCACTGCAGAGGTCCGCCCGCCGAGACCTGGCTGGCCCCCCGGACGTGCCGCCGCCCTTTCTCACGGCGGGCGGGCAGGGTCTGCGAGCAGAGGTGCGAGGGGGTCACACCACCCTGGCCTGAGCAGGAGGGACGCCGGGGAGGGGCGGGCTCGCCATCCGTCCTGGCACAGGCTCGGGGACGGTGGGCTTCACTGCGGGCTGTTTCTGCACAGTAATCGGGGCAGTGTTACCACTGCCTTTCTGGCCTCAAGCTCCTATGATGTGGCTCAGGTTAGATCAGTCACGTGCCCTCGTTGAGTCTCCCTCTTCCATAAGGCACGCGGGACGGGCATTCGTCCGACGCTCTTGGCCCCAGGCTCCCAGGGAGCCACCGAGCCTCCCTCCACCGCAGCTCCCCCCTCACTGAGCACCAGGCCCCTTCCTGCCGAGTGGCCAGGCAAGGGTAGGATGAGAAGGAGGGAGAACGTTCCCTTTAAACTGACGTGCAGCTGAGAGGCGGGGTGCGTGGTGGGAACACGGCGCTTCCTCCGGCCTCCTACCACCTCCAGAACTGGAGACCGAAGGGTCTTGTTCAGAAGAACCGTAACCTGGAAAGTTGCTCTGGCGGTCAGTAGAGAAACACATCAGGTTACAAATGGAGAAACGAGTCTAGAAAGATTAGGTACAGGGTTCAAGAGGGAATGTCTTTTCCAGGTGGCAGGTCCTCTTCTAGGTGACAGAGTTATGGGAGTGACAGGTGCCACGTGGACGCAGACGTGGCGCAGGTGTGGATGTAGGAGGACTGGGTCCGATATGCAGGGACGGTGAGTTCCCTCCAGAGCCGTGTGTGGACTGTGTCCCTGGGTGAGTGTCGCCCAGCAGGTGTGCGGCCTGTGGAGTGTGACCCACCCGTGCATGGGGATTTTCCCAGCCCAGGGCCCAGGAGCCCCCACTGCATAGCCAGGCTCTGCCCCCCATCAGACACACAGACGTCATTGGGGAAACAGCGGGACACACGCCCCTCGTAAGTTTGTCAAAGTCAAGGGTCCTTGTTGTGGGAGCACGTTTCTGGAGTGTGACCGGGAGGCTCTTGCCATGCGGCTCTCAAGAAGCAGAATGGGGACACAGCCATCGAACCGAGAGCTGACTGTGAGGTCCAGCGACTGTGTGAAATGGCAGAGGAGACATTCTCGGATCGGAAAGAGGACCAGTTCCTGCAAAGTATAATAGTAAAACCCAGACCTGGGTTTCCAAAACCAACTTAGCCCGTGTCAGCCATGAAAAATGTGCCTCACGGACCCCCAACCACCAAACTGGCCGAGGGTCTCGCCGCTGAGCCCTGGAACCACGGCCCCGCTTTGCAGAGGCGACTGTTCCCACAGCTGCTGCAGCCGAGACCATGCGCATCGGCCCACTGAGCAGGACTGGCAGCCTGCTGGGGCTCAGGGGCCCCGACGGCACAGCTGAGGACTCACGCAGCCTCTGAAAGCCCTCCCAGTGGGGCGGCATCTCTGAAAAAATCCTTGCAACTGTCCTTGGCATCTGCTTCTTGCAGAGCCTGAGCCAGCACCAAGCAGAGGACCGAGGCCGGAAGCGCAGAGCAAGTGCAGGTGTGCAGACGTCGGGGTACTTGGGGCCACAGTGACCACAGCACGAGGGGGAGGTGGCATGTCACCGTGAGGCCCCGGCTGCCGTGAGCTGGCAGACGGAGCATCCCTGGAGGCCGGGCGAGGAGAGCCAGCTCCCAAAGGAAAGACACCGCAGGTTGAAGTGCAATCCCTTCCCTCCGAGAGGGGCACAGCAGGAGAGTGGAAACCGAACGCAGCGCGGGCTGGACGGCTTCGGCCCACACCACCCCGCAGTGGACGCCTGATCTCCACAGCCCGTTCGTGTCGCCCACAAGCCCTCTCTCTGCCTCTGTTCCACCTCGGGATTGCTGTGAACTCGACCGGGACTTGTCTCTGAAGGGTCTGTCTCAGCCACGGAACAGCCCCTCTGCGGAGACGCTCCCTCCTGCTTGGCTGGGATGACTTTCCCAACGCAACTGTCTCCGGCGTGCGCGCAGACCCCATGGCCTCTTGCTGTTTTCCGAGCGAAGGGCCTGGAACCCACCAGGGTCTCAGGCCGTTTGGGCGCCTCCGACAGAACAGCCCACACGGGGACCCTCGCGAACAGCAGGTGTGCCTTTCTCATGGCTCCGGAGGCTGGCAGTCCAAGACCACTGGCGGGGTCGGTGTCTGGGGGGCCGCCTCCTGGCTCGTAGGCACGTGTTCTGGCAGTGTCTCCGCGTGCGGGAGGGGCCGGGAGCTCCGGGGTCCCCGACAGGGGCTCTAAGTCCACCGTGCGGCTCTGCCCAGGCCCCTCCCAAAGACCCCACCTGCTAACACCACCGTTTGGGAGTCGGGATACCAACACATGAATTCGGGGACTCAGACGTTCAGTCTAGGACATTCTACCACTGGGGCCCAGGTTCAAGCCCTCCACGCATGCACAACACACTCATTCCGCCCCAGCAGCCCCAAAGTCCGAATTCCCTGCCGCGGGCAGTGAAAAGCGTGTGGAGCAAACTTCGATCTTCAGCCGTGGTTCCAGGTTCCACCCGCTTCTCTTCCCAGGACAGTGGGGCCCCAGCCACGCAGGATCGCTCGGCCAAGGTGGGACCTGTAATGGGGCGACAGCAGCCAGTGTCCCCACTGCACGGAGAGGGAAGCGTGTCCCCTGACCGCAGTGTGCCAGAGAGACCCAGACCGGGAGCGGCCCCTCAGACCCGGGCCGCCCAGACGGCTCCAGGGCCCCCGCCGCAGCCCCCTCCGCGGGCTCGCAGCTCCGAGCGGCTCTGCGGTGTCTCTGTGTTCCGCCGCTCGAGGCTGGGAGCCCCTCCGGCCGTGAACCCCGACGTACGCCCCCTTTGTCCTGGGTCCAGAGCACGCGTCACACGTTCTGGAAACCAGTAGGTGCTCATGAGTGATGAGTGAACACAGCGCTCGGCGGATTCACTGAGGAAATGAGCACTTAGACCAGAACTAGACTCTAGGTCTTTCCGCCACCGCAGACCCACCCTTCACTGATAATATCAGAGGCCTAAAACCATCTGTATAAACAGGCTAATTCTATTACTCTTTAGAAAAAAGAATAAGCTTCAGGTTTTCAAGTATTTTGGCTAGTGAAGTTTAAACAGTTAAAAATTTCGCATAGTTTTAGTTAAATATCCCTCTAATAACAGTACATTTGGGTGGTGTCTGATCAATGGGTAAATCCCATGGCCAGAGAGACATCCAAATCTTAAACGTCCTATGACTACATCTCATTATTTCGGTGCGTTACTGGGGGACACGAGGACCTCTGTTAGGAGATCCAACCGAAGGGAATAGCGTGGCGTCTGTTGTACACGGGGGGTCTCCCCCGGAAATCTGGGGCGATGGATGGACGGCCTCACCCCGGCTTCAGGGAGCCTCACCACGAGAGCGCAGCGCTGGCTCTGACTCCCGTGAGCCCAGCACGGACGACAGCAGCCACCTTCCCGCGCGCTGGGAGGGCCTCCCGCGGGGCCACCGGAGGGCCAATCGGACACGGGACAGCCCCCCCCCCACGTCCCGTTCAGCCCGCGGCCCTGAAACCAGCTGCACGCACCCCGTCCCACCAGGTTATTCTCTTAGCCCTTGTGTACTGGAAGCTCTGTAAAGTTTGGAAAACACAGGATCGATGTTCGCTCTGCAGACGAAACTGTCTGGCACTAAGCCCTCAAAATGTGTCGTGCTGGGCATGGATAGGGATTCATTTCCTCTGTCTCTGTTGGCCCTTCCCGCTGCCCCGCGAGGACTTCAGTCAATAATCACGTGTCGATAGGGTCCACTCATGGCAACAGATGTACCGCAACAATGCTAGGTTCCAAGAACAGGGGAGCTTGTGTGGGTCTGCGGTAGAGGAGACAGTATAGCAACACTCTGTGCTCTCTGCTCAGTTTTTGCACACATTTTGAAACTGTTATTTAAAAAGTCTATCTAAAAAAAAGAGATTAATAACCAATTCAGTTGCAACACTCATTTAAGGTGTAAAATGCAGCTGGTGTCCGGGCGAAGCTGCACGACAGTTCAGAAGAGCTGGCTGTGGTCGATGCCCCCAGCCTCCCGGCAGCAGCTGGCTGGAAAGTGCTCCTTGTAAGGTTAGGGTCTTAGAAAATCCCTCGGCTTCTGTGCATCAGTCCATTTAAGAGGCAGTCGAGTGATGAGAACTTATGTCCAATTTGCATTCAAGATCCAGATTCCAATTTATATTAGTAATTATCTACCTTGTGAGTAAGAGAAATAAAATTCTGACCTTTGCTTTCATCAGTTCCTTTGAATTTAAGAATGTTTTCAGGTCTCACAAAGGCAGCAAGAGTCACTTCGCCGCCGCATTCCGTGGTTCACGGGATGATGGGAGTTTCCCAGGTCCGTTCATCCTCTCCGACCAAAAAGCTGCACACACTGCATTGGGAACGGCTGTCTGAGACGCAGTGGCCACTGCTGCGCACACCGGGGATTTTGCAGGAATTCAGGAGGACTGAGCCGTGGGGCCCCCACAGCAGCCGAGAGCACTTTCTGCGGTGGGCGTGTGCACCGTCCGTCCTGGGAGGTGACACCCCGCTGCACACGTGCAGGCTCAGGTCAGCAGCGTGCACGGCCGAGCCAGACTGCCTCGACCTCCCCTTCCTGCCGCACAGCCGCACTTCGCGTCCCAGCCCCTGCCCCCGGAAGGGCAGCCACGCCAGGGGTTCTGGCCCGTGGGCAGAGTGGGAGCCCGCTCACACCCCGGGCCTGCCCAGCTTGCCCTCGCCGTGACCCAGCGGCCTCCCTCCTGCCTGTGCACAGAGAGGCCCCAGAGGCCTGAGGCCTGCGAATCCCAGGCGCCCGACGCCGTGCGGATCGCTGTGCCCGTGACGAGCACGCTGTCCCCGCTTGGGCCACTGGACTTCGCGTGGGTCGTGCGGCCTAGACAAGAGCCACAGGGTGTGCCTAGCTACCCGGAAATATTTCTGGGTCTTTCCTGGTCTCCACTACGGCCGCGTGTGTTCTGCTCCAACGAGTAGGACTCGGGCCGGTCCACAGGTGCCGCAGGGACTCCCGCCGTAGCCCCACGCCGCTGAGCGGCAGGTGCGAGGTCCGAACGAGCCGGGCTCCCGACGGGGAGCGTCCGGACTACACGCCAGCCCGTGAGCGGCTGGAGGCTCGCGGGGGTTGGAGGCCGCCCGGGAGCCATGCTCAGCCAGCTGCTCACGTGTCGCCCCGACGACGCTCTGAGTCACGGCGGGTCCAGGGGCGGGTCGCTGCTGGGCATCGGTCTGACCCATGTGGTGTCAGACGTGCTCGAGGCTGAGTCACGCTCCCACGGCGTGTCCTGGAGCTGGCGACGTGAGGCTGCCGTCCCCAAAATAAAAGTCAGCGGCTGCGGAGAAGAGAGGCCCTCTGCCCAGGGAGGCCGGCGAGGGGGGAGCGCACGGCCGCAGCAAGGACCGCGGAGGCCTCGGGGCGAAGAGGGACCCGCATCTCCTCAGCGCCTCCGCCGTGAGAGACCGTGAGAGCCCGTCACCCCTGCCCCTTGAGAAGGGAAGCGGGTGCCATACGTGTGGACACACTGTGTGCACCGAAAGCGTGTGCACGCACGGGGTCTGGTAACGATCCCCCCGTTGCAGCAAAGTCCTGATGGGAAGGGCCCGCGTCGCGGCCCCGCGCCCAGAGGGTCCGGGAGAATTCTGGCCCGAAGCGAGCACGCACTGAGTCTTTTCCTCTGTTAAGTAAAGCATGAATGAGCAAAGAGGCCGTTCCCACTTGACTCCGAGGCAACTTGGGATGAGATTACAACGTCGGGCTCGCCCCCATCTCCTGGGCAGACCCCTCAACCCTGAGAGCCGCGTCAGCCACGTCCAGCGGCGGGCGGCCTGGTGGTGTCTCTGGGCAGAAATGCTTCGTTTTCTTCGGCTTTGTGATTTTTGTTTCATCCAATCTGAGTGATTCAGTTTCCAGAGGTCTTTCTCCAACACGTTGCCGTCCACGGAAGGGATGCACCTGGAATATAATTTCATAGCGCGTCTGGGCACGTGTGGCGGGAAGGTTGCTCGTGAATGCTCTACTTTGGGTCCTTCACTTAAAATTGTGCAGCATTTTCAGATTCAAAAGCAAGGGCTTCTGAGTCCGTCCTTACTCCTCAGTCTCAAAGGAGGCACCGAAGACCCACAGGGACGCTGGGGCGCTGTGCTCACTGGTGATTTATTGTAACTGCGAACAGCAGTATTTCAGGAGAAGTTTAACATTCAAATGCAGAGAAAACCAGAAGCTCCAGACACGTCCTCTGGTGTCAGACCCCTCCCACCTCGGGTCATGGATGCGTCCCGACAGTCACACCTGATGAACGACCGGGAAAGGTTCACAAGAACTGAGTTCAAATGTCAGAACTTTAGTTAATTCTCTACAGATTCGTACCACGAGTGTCCGGGGGCCATTGACAGCGCTTTTGTGATTTGAACTCCCTGACAGGATAAAAGCAGCAACAACAAACAACAGGGGAAGCCTAAATCGGAATGATTAACCCAAACACAGGAAGAAGACAGAAAACCCGGATTTTCTGGAGAACCCTGCCATCACCGCACATGGCACGGCCCCCCACGGCCCCCCAGAAACCTTGGAATCCCATGGGCTCATTCCACTGTCTGCCATCATTTAATTTCTAATGTGTTCTCTCCCTAAAGGGACAAAGAAACTTTATAAAAGTCAGAAGAAAACATTCTCTCAATATTCCTTGACTTTGCGTCCTACAATAGTAAATTCTGTATACCATTCTTGCAGTCGTGATTTTTTACTGTTACTCATTTTGAAATCATATTTGCCCACATAAGCTATATTTTACACTTATCTTTCCATCAGGGAACAGACGCTCTAACTCTGAACAGAGGAAAAGTGAGCAAACGTAGGTGTAACGTCTCCTACAAAATGAAACAGACTGTAGGAGAATACGGTCAGTCCTAGACACACTGATGGGTCCAGTTCTGACCACTTTGGGAAACACGTAAGACAGGTCTCAGGAGCTGGACCCAGAGCTCTGTGCTCACAGCCCCGGGCAGACGGCCAGCGAGGCACCGTGTTCCCAGCCACCTGGAAGCCACATCCAGACGGAAGCCCGAGGCCACCAGGCCTCCCCCGACAGCCTCACCTGGGCGGTCCTGACCACGTCCCAGTCAGAGTTCTCTTTACTGACTCGTTCCCTCCTCTGTCATCGCAGCCAAAACCTCCTCCCTGCGTCCTCCGTCTTCCCGGCACCTGAGGGCCCGCTTCCGGCTCCTCACAGCATAAGTGGGCCCGGATTTCTCCGTAAGCGGCCCCGTGGCCCCGGCGCCCTGGACTGGACTTCCTGTGACAGGCGCCTTCAGGGTTCCGAAGGGGTCGGCTTTGAGCAATTGCGTGGTCTAGAAGCCTCCCGGGAGAGGACCCTGCGGGCGTGCTCGGGGTCCTGCTCTTCCGCTGCCCCGTCCCTTCCACGGAGCCGCGCGGGCAGGGCCGGCGGGGACTGCTGCTGTCACCGGCTCTGCGAGCCCGGGCGGGGGGCAGGTGCGCTGCGAGCGCGGCCGGCACGAGGTCCAGGGGTGAAGCTGCCGGGCGGCGCGGGAGGGTCCCCCAGTGGCCCGTGTGCACGGCGGCCCACCGTCCGCTCCGCGCTAGGACCGTCCAAGATTTCCGAAACCCTCGCCGACGGACATGGAACCTCCCCGAGAACAGTGGGATCGGAGCTCAGGGAACTACTTTGGTTTAGAGAAAAATTATATGCACGTCTCGCACTGAGAGTTCAGCCCCTCGGTGGGCGGCATTGTCTGCACGCTTGCAGTGTCCCCGCGGCTGCGTCCCCACGAACACGGCCGGGCAGGNNNNAGGTGCCGTGACGCCGCCGTTAGCACCGCGCAGCCAGACTCAGGCGGGAGCCCCGGCGGCCCCGTCGTCCTCGGGGGAGAGGGGACTGTCCCGAGAAGCGTCCCTGGAGGAGCCCTCGTGCGTGTGGTTCCAGAAGGTTCTCCACAGCGCTCAGACACCCCAGACCGGCGCTTCTCTTCGTCCTGGAAAGACGGTGATTCAACAAGTGATCTGCATTTGTCGGACTTTTTCACTTAAAACCGTCCATGTTCAAAGCCAATGACAGGGGAGGAAATATTCAGAGCATCCCTGCTTTATTTTAGATGGTTTAATAAGCAGTTTTCCCTCCTCATTACAAAGACTCCGTGTTGGGCGTCTGGGTGACTCGGTTGGGTAAGCGTCTGACTCTTGATTTCGGCTCAGGTCATGATCTCAGGGTCATGAGATCGAGCCCCGTGTCCGCTCCTCACTCAGCATGGAATCTGCTCGAGGTTTTCTCTCTCTCCCTCTGCCCCCCCCTCTAATAAATAAATATTTTTTAAAAAAGACTCTGTGAGGTAGACGTTTTTAGTCTTCTTTTGTAAACTTCAGTAGGAGCTGAAATCAGCAAGGTAAGGAACTTGAAATCAAAATTAAAAAGCTAGAATACAGGGAGGGACACGTGGGTGGCTCAGTGGGTGAAGCGTCTGCCTTCAGCTCAGGTCGTGATCTCAGGGTCCTGAGATCGAGCCCCAGGTCAGGCTCTCTGCTCCGCGGGGAGCCTGCTTCTCACTCTCCTCTGCCCCTCCCCCGTCCGTGCTCTCTCGCTCTCTGTCAAGTGATTAGGTAAAATCTTTAAAAAAAAAAAAAAAAGAAAGGAAAGAAAGAAATTGTCCTTACTCTTTAACTTACTATCTTCTTAAAAATAAATAAAGAAAACAAACAAAGAAATAATGAAATGCTGAAACTTCAGTAAGAAGGTGACTCGTCCCGAAGCCTGTGGATTCACATACAGGGTTTTTCCACCGAAAGGGTTGAGTGAATGGGTCGCCCCCTTGCACCCCATAGGCAGACACAGGTGTTTGTCGGGGACAAAACAGTTAAAAGTCCAGCATGCACATGCGGGAAGGGACCATTTAAAATCAAGACCCTCAAACGTGTTCTGCACGCTTTTAAAAACGAGACACCCCAGAGAATTCACAGCTGGCTGTGAGTTCCGCCAGCTGCTCTCCCCTCTCAGTAAGGAAAAAGTGAAGTGCTGAGCACCGTCGACGTGGGGCGTTCTTCCTGCGTGTGTCACAGTCTTCAGGCCACGGGAACCCCCTTTACAGCCAGCTCCTCCGAAGCAAGTTCCGGAGAGCCGCAGGTTCGGCCGCTGTCCCGCTGCCTCGCGGCAAAGTTGTCACTGAGGTCCTAGAAACACTCGTACCCCATTATTTCGAGAAGCCTGAGGCCCGAGGAAGCTGCCGACCACAGCCTCTCCCGGCAGGTAGCGCGCACCCCCCGTCGAGCAGACACCGGCTGGCACGGCCGGCGGGCCGGACACAGGGCTGCTCAGGTGTGGACGTGATCCTTTGTCTGAAGGTCTTTCTACCCTTTCCAGTGGGATTGTATTGCTTCAGTGCTCTTTCAAATAAGATCCCGTCGATGACTGCTCGTGACATCCCGCGGACGCGCGCAGACGCCCTTGGTCTCGGGCGTGACCCCGGCTTCCACATTCCACGTTCCTTTGAGTGGGCTGTTCGTTTGTCCACCGCCCCAGACTGTGGGCCTCCAGGAAAGGGGACGATGTCCTTTCGTCTCTGACCCAAGGATTTCACATGTTCCTGCATAAGAATACCTCGTGTTGACTAGATGCTGAATGAACAAAGGTCTCTATGTATTCAAATTTACCATAACCGTACATCCACAGACGCTATTGGGCACAGCATCTCGTATATTTTAGCACATTTCCTGCATGAGAGCTTTCAGGTAATGCTCATTCTGGCCTCCATTTGTGTTTAGTTTACCTTTGATCTATTTTTTAGTTTTTTGAGGAATCTTCTCCAAAGACATCCCTTTCTCTGACCATCTTCGCTCTTCTCCCTGTTCCTTTTTCAAAAGGAAGGGGAGGGGAGAGGAGGGGAGG
>LNAC01000804.1:280492-291868 GCA_002007465.1 Ailurus styani | reverse complement strand
GGAAAGAGGAGGGAAGAGGAGGGGAGGGGAGTGGAGGGAAGAGGAGGGGAGGGGAGCGGAGGGAATCGCACTGGTGGGACTTAAGTTTGGGACTGAATGCGGGTGGGCTTCCGGGAAGTGAGTGGCTCATAGGGGTAAGCCCAGCGGCGGGGCCCCGGGGAACCCCTGTGTCAGGACAGAGCCAGGAGACAGCGGCTGTGGACAGGGGTACAGACGCCTGTTGCTTAGCGCCCCCCACCCGGGGTCTTTGTTACAGCAGCCAGAGCCGAGGACGGGCCCTGGTCACCCAGTACCAAACCGCTCTCTCTAGACCCGGTCTCCACCCACCCAGTCGGACCACCAGTGATACAGGTCCCCAGTCACACTTCCACATTTAAAACTTGGGAGATTTAAAAAGAATTAAAAAAAATCAAGGGAAAAAAAAAGCAAGATCCCATAAACTCAGCAAGAATTCTATTTTTAAAAAACTCTCATTTACAAGAAATTGAAAAGATTTAATTTCCAGTATCATCAAAAGATGGGTTCAATAATTAGAAAACTATTTCCTTTGGAAGCACTTGAGTTCAACATATAATTTAATTGCTGTCCATTACATGAGTGACAATGTAGGCAGCAAGTTTTCAAAATGCAGCTGCATTTCATCCAAAGCTTTATGATCATAAAAACATGGCGCTTCATAAGCTGGTAGATTTTGCTTTTTGCAAAATCTGCATTTAACATTCTCAAAGCTCAGTTTTGTCCTTCAAATCCATCACGGACATACGTTCCTTCCCCAGCCCTGCAGCCCCCACTGGAGTCAGAGCTGAACTGGCCTGAGGCAGCTGGTCACCCAGGAGACGTGAGCTGCAAGGTGCGCTCCCGAGCCCCAGCCTGCACATCTATGGAACCCTCCGGAAGCCCAGCAGGAGGAAGGAAGCTCTTGCCGATGACCCATTCTGGAGGAACAACACGGTCTCCAAAAATGCAGACACGGCCCTCGTGCGTGATGCCCTTCTAGACGGTGGGCCGGTCCCGCCAGCCGCTGCCTTCCTGGTGGGAACGCGCATCAGGAGGGGCGATGTGCGCCGGCCAACACCGCGAGACTTGGCTCCTGGCGTCGCGAGACGTGGGAGGAGAGCTCCGGGCAGGGCATGGCCGTGCCCAGCTCTCCTCGCCCCTCGTGGCCATGAAGGGCGCTCGCGCAGGCCACCCGGGAGCCACGCTCTCCCACCGCCCGGGAGCCAGGCTCTCCCACCGCCCGGGAGCCAGGCTCTCCCACCGCCCGGGAGCCAGGCTCTACCACCGCCCGGGAGCCAGGCTCTCCCACCGCCCGGGAGCCAGGCTCTCCCACCGCCCGGGAGCCACGCTCTCCCACCGCCCGGGAGCCAGGCTCTCCCACCGCCCGGGAGCCAGGCTCTCCCACCGCCCGGGAGCCAGGCTCTACCACCGCCCGGGAGCCACGCTCTCCCACCGCCCGGGAGCCACGCTCTCCCACCGCCCGGGAGCCACGCTCTCCCACCGCCCGGGAGCCACGCTCTACCACCGCCCGGGAGCCACGCTCTCCCACCGCCCGGGAGCCACGCTCTACCACCGCCCGGGAGCAGGGGCAGCCAAGCCCAGCTCCGCCTTCCTCCCAGGACGGCTCCGTCTGACGGGCCCCGGCGACACGGGCACAGAGATACCGCTGAGGTCCGAACGGGAGAGCAAAGCTGATATCCTGGATCAGCGATGCCCACACCGCACCCGGGATTGGCCGTGTCAACCACCAAAGTGCGCCCCTGGCTGCATTTCTCAGGACTGTTAGTGACGCACGTCATTGCTGTTTGCGTTTGGTAAAGTGGCTTCCTCCCTATGAAGTCCAGCGTGGCCCTTCAAGCACTGATGGAAGGTTCCAGGGAGCGGGACTGCCCGTGCTCAGTGAAAGAGCAAAACCGTGTTTACAGCACCTTGTTTGATCAGTAACATGCTTCTCCTGAGCCACGGAAGCTACCCTTCCCACGTAGACGGCGGCAAGGAGCGGGACACACGCTGAGGGCCTGTTCTCCGGCTCGTGATGGGTAACGGACACCAGGGTAGTTCCATGTGGCCTCACTGTCGACCTGCCCCAGCCAAGTGCCAGCAGCACACTGGTGCGTGCCCAAGCGGGGCTCGCGAAGGCTCCGGCCAGGGGCCGCTCAGCACCGGGATGCGGCGGACAGAGGGCACGGCCCGCTGCACCTGCCTACGGAAGCGGGGCTCTGCTGCGGGCCGCAGGCTCCCCGGGGCCGCTGACTTCAGCGCTGGCCCCAACACGCAGTGCGGGTGAGGGAGGACACAGTGCGCAGACACGCAGCGGGCACGGCCTCTGGCTGGAGGGGGCACCGGGCGGTTGGCGGCTTGGACGGGTCCACGTGTTGTCTGTTCAGGCGTGACTGCCGGGGCCTTGTCTCTGTCTCGATCCGTGACGACCTGATCTGTCCTCTGGAGTCGCTTCTGGCCGCAGGCAGCACCCGCCCTGTGCGACACCGGGTCCTGGTGCCGCCGCCTGCTTCCTCCTCTGGAGACTCGCAGGTGCAAACCCTGACGCACGTGTGTGCTGACGGCAGAGCCGTGCCGGCCGACGTGAGCTGTGGGAGGGCAGGCCCTCCAGTGGCCGCGGGGTCCAGGGTGCCCGGCAGCGTGCGCTCATCCCTGCATGGTCCCTACTGACGTTGGGGCTCGGCCTCTTCTGGGGTGAAGCCTCCACGGCCTGTGGCTCCGCTGGGTTGTGACGGCCTCTGCGTGGCTTTGGCCCCCAAACAGCAGCCTGGGGACCACCTAGGCCAGGCTTCGCCCCAGTCGCTGGTGACGGCTCAGAGCTCGGAGAACCTCAGGTCGAGGACCGGGCGCTAACGGTCCGCGAGTTCACAGCCCGCTCTGCCCGGTGAGGGCTTGGCGGCCTTGGGGCGCCCCCTGCGCAGGGGGCTGGGACTCGAGAGGAATCGAGAGACTGTCCCGTCGGCCCCGCTGCCGCATCGCTGGCACTCGGCTCTGGGTCGGCTTCGGGGCCCCCCCGCCGCCCCTGGCCCCCCGGAGGGTCAGCCTTGGCAGAACCGCCGGGACAAGAGCCTGTGCTCGGACGCCTCAGCGAGCCGCTGGAAGGGACGGGCCGGCGACCAGGGGCAGGGCCTCCTCCAGCTCCCCCGTCGGGGACAGAGTTGTCCCTCAGCACCTGCCACCCCCGGCGCGGCCCCGAGCTCGGGACAGAGCCGCTCCGCAGCAGCCCTGGGGGTCCGGAAGGCCCTGACTCCACGTGCTTGCACGGCCACACGTTTCACCGCGTCCCCGAAACCTCATCTTTCCTCTCTCGTTACTTAGAACGGACCAGATGACACACACATTTCTTCTCATCCTCAACTTGACCGAGACTGGTGACTTACACTTTGATCTGAGGCATGTTTTCTCTCTCTTCCTCTCTCTCTGGGCTGAGAGCTTCCAGGGAAACCCGTTCATGACGATTCCCAGAACCGCAGTTGTTTTGATAACAAAGTGCAGTTCGGTATTAGTTCCGCGAGTGCCCGCGTCCAGGCAACCAACCCTGAGGGGGAGCTGAAGGCCGTGCTCCGGGCCTGGTCGGCGGGGAGGGGCTTGTGCCGCTGGGGCGCAGGGGGAGGAGGGCCCAGCGGGGCGGCGATTCCCCGAACGAACGTTGGGCTCCCACTCCGCCGCGCCCACGCGGGTCCCAAACACCTGCCGTGGCTGCGCGGCAGCGTCCGTCCGCGTCCCTGTGCCGGGGCTCCGCACGCGCTGTTGCAGGCGGCTGTCCCCGGGCGGGCACCGTGGGGAAGGCCGCACGCTGCCCCTCGGGGGTCCCCACCCGGCCTCTCTTTGTAACCTCATTTGGTCCAGACGGACTCCCTTTGCGTAAGTGTCCGTCTCCCCGTTCCACAGACGGGCACACCGAGCTTCAGAGAACTCGCCCTAACCCAACACGAGTAGGCGGCAAGCACCGGTGTGGACACAGTTTCCTTTGTCTGCACAGCCTGTGAAAAGCACCGTCTGATTTTTCACGATACGACTTGGATGTCCCCGGCGGAGAAGTGAGAGGTGGTGCGGGCTGCCCGTGTCTGCGCGGACGCCGCTGGCGATGCTGAAAACACCGCCGTGCTCCCATGTGCTCGGCTTCTACAGACCCGGAGTCCTGCACACACGTTTCTCAGCAAGGACGTTTGCCGCCCTCTCGACAGCAGTGCGGGCTGGGTTGTGTAGCCCCACTGCGCGGAAGGGAAGCGAAACCCCAGAGCTCCTGGGGCCGGCCCGGGTCTGTGCGCCCGGAGACCCGCTCCCCCGGGCCGGGCCTCCCCTCCGGAGCCGGCACAGAGCTTGCGCCTGGGACGCCGGGGCGCGCATGTCCTGTTTGTGAAAGGAATCAGTAACGCACGCACTCGTTCTTGTCATCCAGCCTCTGGCCAGTGGAAGGTGTCATGGCTTGAGCGTGGAGCCAGTGTTTCCTCGGGCCTGGTGCAGACACCAGACCCCGGGAGACGTAGGCCAACAGACGCTTGGGACCCGCAGGAAGCCGTGCCCAGCCCTGGGCTCAACAGTATCCCATCCGCTAGCCGATGGGGCGTCCCAGGATACATCCTCTGACCTTCAATCGAGGGTTCATGTCTGAGCACAAAAATAAGCAGAGCTGCTGCATTTTTTAAACATTTGGCAAAGTGGTTGTTTCTTTAATTGCACTACTTCCCCCCAAATTATGAAACAAAAAGCAAAAAAATAACTGATAGCAAAAGTCTGACATTACAGAAGTGAAGAAAAGATCTCTGTCCTCTGGCTTTCTTTTCACGCTGAAAAGCCCCCTCTCCCAGCAGCTTGAGTGTCTTGCCCCCGTGGCTCAGCCGCAGGACGCAGCCGGAAGCCGGGCAGACGGGCTGTCGTCGGCAGGGGCCACATCAGCTCTGAAGAGAGCACACCAAACCCATCGATCTAATATGTCGCAGAGCCTACAGAGTTGGCTCCTCAATTCGTTCTCCTATGTAACATGGAAGTCTTCGCAGGGGAAAGCATGTGAGCGTGGAAGCCCTTCCTGCCTCGTGGGAACAATTCGATTCTGGAGTCAGTGATGAGCCCTTCCTCTACCCTACTAACTAAGGTGCAAGCAAAATATTTTGGAACACCCATTTTTACATATTTATACCATTCACATTGAAAACCTATTTCTCACTTATTCCTTGAAACACAACTTGTGATTCAGCCCTCATTCCCCATAGTTTACGGATCAGGAAGAAAGACTCGGCAGAATGTCAGGATTCTTGCGAACTCCCAAAATTCAGGTCCTGCTCTCTTCTTTCTCAGTTCTTACTGAGCTGAAGTGACAGGAATGCCGTCGTGCTGATTTATGTAGGATAAATTTTTGATTGAAATCATATTTATTCATGGGACATTTCATTGGAGAAATCCCTGGGTTCACTAGCTCAATGATGACCATTGAATAGAATGAGGTATTTTGAAATTCTACGATTCCTTAGAAATTCACAGACAAAATATATCCGTAGCAAAAAATTAAAGTGTAGAAATTACCTGAAATGCACCTCAGCAGAAGAGAAGGAAGAGTGAAGACCTAGGCCCCACAACTTGTGTCTGTACTCCAAGGCGATGGGATGGTTGGGGACGGTTTTACATGGGGACGCGCATCCTTTCCCTCAGAGAGGAAAAGAACGAGAGCCGAGCTGTGTGCGCGGGCACCTGGGGCTTGGGGAGGCCGCCTGTCCCTGGAGGCCCCACTGCTGCCAGGACAGCTTCGCAGTCAGCAAGGGCTCCACAGGCCCAAAGCTCTGCTGTGGCAAATCTTTTGACAAGTTGTTGCCAATATTTTTTTTCATCATTTGACACAAAATCTGGAGTCCGTGACCGGCCATCGATGAGGGGCCCTGGTAGGTTCCCCGGCTCTCGAGAAAATGTGCCTAATCTCCCCCAAAGATGGAGGCACGAAGGGTTCCGTGAGGTGAGCATTGCTACCTGACAGACCCCAGATCAGGAAGCGCGGGACGTGCTCAGGGGCGTCGTCGGGGGAGAGAGACAGAACACCCCCGCGCTTCTCCTACGCTGAGGAGTCGGAAGCTCGAGCGTCCGGATGCCACCGTCGTCTCGACGCCCAGCCTCGTCCTGAAAATCCCGGACGACCCAGAAAGGCAAAAAAAGTAACTCGGAAATGATGATCAGATTGAAAACATACATTGTCATTATTTCAGAGGGCAGACTACATGTGGAAATCAAAAAAAGTGGTTTAAAACTAATTTTAGGGGCATCTGGGCGGCTCAGTCGTTAAGCATCTGCCTTCGGCTCAGGTCATGATCTCAGGGTCCTGGGATCAAGCCCCGCATCGGGCTCTCTGCTCAGCGGGGAGCCTGCTTCCCCCTCTCTCTCTGCCTCTCTGCCTACTTGTGATCTCTCTCTCTGTCAAATAAATAAATAAAATCTTAAAAAATAAATAAATAAATAAAACTAGTTTTATTTCTTTAAGACAGAAACAAACAGAAAATAGAACAGCATCCCAAAATACCACAAAGTGTTAACTACCTGGAGGAAATATACAAAATACATGCATGGCTACTAATCAGAAAATTAACAAAATTGTGTGTTGAGTTAAGTGCTAAATGGAGGGCGATCTGTCTGGTGGCGTCTTGCAACCAACCGCAGGTGCCCGGCCTGCCTGAGCCTCCTCTCATCCTCAGCCGTGGCTTGGGGTCTGAATCTCCGAGCGGGGAAGCGCCGTGGGGCGCCGGGGAAGCCGAGAGCCGGTGCCAAGCAGTGGCAAAGACAGTGCAACCAGCGCCCGCACGCCAACCGTGGCTCCGAGGGGCACGGGGACCCCTGCACCACCGTGTGTAACACCCAGGGTGTCGGGGCCTGGCGTGCCGCGCCTTCAGCCAGGCCGACCTGACCCTCGAGCCGCCAGAGGGATGCCCGCTCGGTCCCCCAACCGCCTCACCCGGGAGGCCATCGACATCAAGTGGGTGGCCTTCGACTGCAGCCGGCGGGCCCACGGCCCCCAAGCCACGCAGCCGCACCTGCTCCCCCCAGGGAAACAGCAGAGACTCAACGTTGTGAAGATGTCGACTATCCCCAAATACATCTACCGATTTGGTAAATCATGAATTAATGAGCCAACAGGGTGTGTGCTTGCAATATGTTGTCGTTTGTTAAAATCTGAAATCGATGTGAAAAGGCCAAGAATGGGTAGGACGACTCTGAAGAAGAAGCATAAACAAAGGGACTTGACAGGCTTCCTGTAAGGCTCCAGTATAACGTGAAGAGCGTATGCTCCACGCTCAGAGCCGGACAGAGGGAGCGATGGGGAGAGGAGAGAACGCACAGTGAACGTGCTTGGACACTCACCCCAAGACAAAATGGCCTACACAAAATACACCCTGAGTACAAGTAGATTCACACAGGAAAGGGGAGAAAATCAAGATCCTGGAAAATAACCCAGGAAATATCTTCAGGCTGGGTTAGGAGAACTTCAACAGGCACCCAGACAGGAACCGTAAAGGCAGTGATTTATCAGTCAAGCTCTATTAAAATTAAGAGCTGTGTCCATGGAGAGACAGCAGCAAGAGAGGAAAAGATTTAGAAGAGCAGGGGGAAGGCATCCGGATCACGCAGGGCCAGCAGAAGGCCTGGGCTCAGAATATACAAAGAGCCCCCACCAGCAGCGGACACAGAAGCACAGCGGCTCTGAAAACCCCTGGACGTTCCCAACAAGCCACCGTGCGCCCAGCTCCGCTCCAGATACACGCTGCAGAGCAAGGACACACGCGCAAATATTTGGACGAGAATATTCACGGCAGTATGATTCATAACAGCCTGAAGCTGGAGGGAATCCAAACACCCACCAACGAGAGAGTGAATAAACAAATTGCGATATAAACATTCGATCCGATATGATGCGGTGATAAGAAGGAACAAATCACAGCTCCACGTGACCACAAAGATAAACCTCACAAAGAGAATGTCAAGCAAAAGAAGCCAGACACCAGCAATATATTTTAGCGATTATGTTTACATAAAGTTCAAGACCAGTGTCCGGTGTTAGGGATCCACGGAGTGACGACGGGGGGACGGGGGGAGGCCAGCGGCGGGGAGCAGCCCGCGCTCCAGGTCGATCTCTGGGGCGTCCTCCTTCCTGAGCTGGAGCGGGCGCTGGGGTGCACGCCCGCTGAGAGGACTCGGCGAGCTGTCCTCGGGCTGGCTTGGCTGTATTTATTTACGTCAACTTCAGTACAAAGTTGAAAGGGGCAGAGGCAAGGGCCGCTCTTCCCGGCCAAAGACAGTCAGACTCCAACTCTGCACACACGGGCCAGCAGCAAGGGTTTCCGGCCTGCGGGCTGCTGTGCAGAGAAGAGCCTCCCATCGCACCAGGCACGTGTCCTCAGCGAGGGAAAGCCGGAGGCGCCATCGGCTACGACGTGGCAGGTCCGGGCTGGACAGTTGGTGGGCGCAGGAAGACACTGCCCCGTAGTCGGCTGGGGGCCAGCGCTGAGCAGACGCTGGCTGACATGAGCCTGGCGACGTCTGTCCGGACACATAAGCACGAGGCGTCTTCAACCTGAAGGCGACACTTGGAGCAGCAGTGGATGAGATGACAGCAGGGAAACACCGCGACGGAAGAACAGAGGCGGGGGAGGGAGCCACGACCCCCGGCGCTCAGAGGCCAGGGAGAAAGCAAGCGAAGCCGGCCGGCCTGGGAGAGCGGCCCGTGTTGGAGGAGGAAGGCTCAGAGTCGCTTACGGGCGGGCCCCCGGCCGTGTGCAAACCGAGGGCTGGACGGGCTGGTGGGCTGAGCAGCGCCGGCCACGGAGGTAAACGTACCAGCACAGGTCCAGGAATACTCGAGGCTGTGAACTAACTCAGGGCCACTTCTTCTTTCCTATTTTTCTCTATTTTTCTTTTTCTTCTCTTTTAGTACATTCTGAATTTCCCAAGTTTCACCTAGTGAGATGAATTACTTCATGATTCCAAAGTTACGTTTAATCCAGAGTACTTACAATTAAACTATAACTTCTTCACTGAACACATACAGAAATAAGTAGAATAATGAATATATGTACACGTACAAACACGGTGGGGATTCAATCTCTCAAAAGAAAAATGTGTAGGACATAAAACACGGAACAGCCACGAACCCTTGTGATCAAAAACTATCTGAAATACCCCAGTTCATTTCTGCAGGCCAACCCAGTGTCTGCACGGGCGTAATTCAGTCAACCGAGCTCTCCTGTGTGGCCACGGGCAGGCTGGCCCAGCGACGCCGCGGACCTGGTGACTGGGCTCCAGTCAGCAGGAAGATGGCGGACGACGCAAACGAGAACATGTGGGTTCCCATCCCCCCTGCACCCGGAGTAGCCTTGGGCAGGTCGCCAACACTGCATTCCTGGGTCTCTTCATGTAGAAAGCACAGATAAACAGATCTGCCTTATTTTACCCCAAACGTATGAAAGAATCAAGTTTTGATGTCTTGTTAAACTGAGTAACACACATGCCATTTTATGGAGATCATTTTAATTTTTGTTGTTATTCTTTTCATTCAGAATTTTAATGACTAACTTTCCAGGTTATCTGTCACACTGACTTCAGGCTGACATAATCAAATACCATTGACTGCACGGCTTAAACATCTAGAAATTTATCTCTCAGGTCTGGTTCTGGATGTTGGAAGTCCACAGTCCAGGTGCCGGAAGGCGGGCATTGTCCGGAGGCTACCACTTTGCTGTGCGCTCACAGGGCCTCCCCCAGGTTTAGGCAGAGGGAGACAGCGCTCTCTGGTCAGGATGCTAATCCCAACACAAGGGCCCCAGCCTCGTGACCCCAACATCATGACCCCGCTCTAAATACCGTCACATTGGGGGTTACAGCTTCAGCTTATGAGCTTGGGGGGGCAGCAGCGTTTAGTCCATGCATGCTTGACCACTAGGGGACAGCTTTCCCTTCTACTTATTCACTAGAAAGAGAAAACTTTTTTTTTTAATAGGATAAGATCTCTGTTGGATAAAAATCTCAGAGGATAAGATCTCAGAGGATAAAAATCTCTGTTGTCCCAATTGACCCAAGGTCTTCAAAAGAACAATTCTACTAAAGCAAAGACTTAAAAGCTCAGTTTTATTTTCCATAGTTCCTTCCCAAACTCAGCTTCAACCCATGTGATTCTATGATGGTGTTCATTTCTTTTTTTAATTTGTTTTTGAAGGACGACTAAGATATTGGCATTGACACTTCTCAAATGCCACTTATTATCATTCCAAAAACACACTATTTGTGGATCCGCGTGATGGCGAGGCCAGAAGAGCACATCATTAATGGCTCAAGGAAAAGAAAATGGATCCATTAAAGCAGAGTTCTTTTATAAAAAGACAATACTTAACCAAATGCCCACGTGTTGGCGGATACCATTATTTCACAGATTTAATTTGGTGGCAACACAACTGATTTTTGGAAGCAAAACTAATTGGTGCTTCAGACGGGCATGGAAATGGAAATAGGGTTTTCTGATGTTGGAGGCTGAGAGGCAGTGTTGACTAAAAACATTCATTTCTATAACCAGCAACCTTGAAGGCATTCTTCACAGAGAGGATCAGAGAACACTCGTCTCCATGGCAGCCCAGCCGACGCATCTGTTCTTGCTTTTAGAGGCTGGATGCTGCTCAGCTCAGGGACTGCTGAGGCCCAGCTCTGTCCCCAAGGCCGAGTGATGGACACAGTCCCCCCGCTTGGCAGTTGCACCTCGAAAACGTAGCAGTGCAGACGAACAAGCAGAGCCACTGTTCTCCCAAAACAGTAAAGGAGACCAAAGTAGTAGCAGCAGCCCCTTCAGTCCAGCCTGGAGGCCAAGCCCACCTGGCCCCACGCTGGGAGCCGAGGACCCACCGAGGCCTCGGAAAGACTGGCTCCCAGGACCACCGCGCAAGCCGGAAAGTGCCCAGTGACGCGGGACGGGCCGGCCCTGAAGGTTTAGGAGGGAAGGACGGGACCTGGCCCCAGAGGACCAGATGGGGGGTCCCCAGGCAGGGAAGCCGGGGCAGAGCGCCGGAGTCGAGTCCGCAGCTCCGTTTAACGAAGGGCACACAGTGTAAAGCGAGTGCAGGAGCCTCGAGGTCAGAAGGAGGCCGGAGCCCCGAGGGCGACTGTGGATCGGGCTGTGTTTACACTGAAGGGGATCGGAAGTCGGCAATGTTTTGAGAAGTGGTGGCGCGGTCCTAACTGTACCGCGTGTTTTACCGGATGACCCAGAGAGAACCGCGCCGTGGGGAGACATCGACGCCGTCGGGGACAGCCCGGCGCGAGGGCTGCGGCAGCGGGCAGGGGGCAGCCCCAGGGCCCCACCTCGCAGGGCTCGGAGCGCCCCCCGGGGTCCAGGGGCGAGCGAACGGGCCAGCGTCC
>LNAC01000804.1:269185-279855 GCA_002007465.1 Ailurus styani | reverse complement strand
AGCCAGCCTCCTCCATGCGCGCCGGGCACCGCGGGCTTGGCGGGCGGGACACACGGCGCCCTCGCACCCCTTCCCACCTGCCAGCCGCGGGCCGAGCGTCGCGAGTGCGAGGTCAGGGCTGCCGTGAGAACCGTGGATTCCCGATCGCGGCGGCGCTGCCGCTCCTGGGGACGGTCCGCGGTCGCCGGCGGGGCCGCCGCCTCTTAGAGAAGGCACGGGGCCCAGCACGTGAGTGAGGAACTTGTGGCCCGGCCTCCCTGGAGCCCTCGAAGCCGGCGGTGGGCAGAGCCCGGTCTCACAGTTCTGGAGCCTCGGGGCCCAGCAGGGAGAAGCCGTGCACGTTGCATAAGAAGGAAAAGTCTGGAAGGAATCTAGCAGCCTCGGCAACACTGACTTACATTCCAGCCGTTTCTGCAGCGTTGGCGGGACGTTGTCACCTGAGTTCCACCCCAAGCAGAGAGGGTGCCCCGGGGTGGAAGGGACCTCCCGACCGTCCCTTCCCACAGAGTCGCCGTCCTCTCCCTCAGTCTGTCCTCACGGGCAGAACCCGCTGGCTTCTGACGCCTGCTCGCGAAGATGCTGGTGTCCGCGGAGGCCGCTCAGCCCACGGGGGACAGACGTCCACCTCGTGCACAGAGCAAGCAGCAGCCGGCTCTGCGCCTCGCCCGAGCCCACGCTGCGCTCCATTCACCCGGCACTGCGCGTTTCTAGGAAACTGCACCTGGGACGCAACTGTGGCGCAAGGAGACCCTTCGGGAGGGGGTCACACAAAGGCCTCCCACCGCTTCCATCCTTGCGATGGTCCAGTCCTCCAGCAGAAGTCGCCCGGAGCCCCGGGGAGAGCTGCCCCGGCCCAGACGGAGACCTTATCCGAGTGGGACGAATGCGGGAGACACCAGGTACATGAAGTCATGTTTGTGAGAGATAAACATGTAAACTTACGAGCAGGCGCGCACGCGTGCACACACACACACACACACACACAATCCTTACACGTATTTGTTTTTAAATCCCTTAAGTTTTTCTTAACTTACCAAAGCCCAGACCTGGAGCAGTTTCCGCAGGGCAAGGGGCTCGGGGTGCAGCCAGGCAGCCCCCCCAGCCAGGAGAGGCCTCTGGATCCAGGAGCGGGAGGCCAAAGGTCAGGGCTTCCAAGGTCCCTGTCCCTCCTCCCGACGGGAGGCCAGGCGCCACGGGGTCCGGTGGCGGGGGGGAGCCCGCAGCCCCGTAGCCGCCCCTCGGGGAGCCCTGGGGCCCCGGGCGGAGGCTCCTCTGTGTCTGCAGGGGAGGGGACCCGAGCCGCCGGGCAGAGGGCCAAGGGGGCAGGAGAGCCGGGGAGGGAGCCTGCAGCGCTCCGGGGACGCGCCTTGGCCGGTGCCTGCCCAGAGCCCCGAGGAGGGGGTGCCGGAGACTGTGTCCCCGAGAGGCTGAGTCCGCCTGATGCTCAGCGTGGGCATCTGTCTCCCGCCACTGTGGGACCGGTGGGCGCGCAAAATCCACTTGCAGGGAACACGAGGAGAGTCAGACAGACCCGTTCTCCCTCCCGACCAAAGCCTAAGAGCCACGAGCCGGAGCGGAAGTGAGCTGACAACCGAGTGGAGCTATAAGCAGCGCGCATCCGCCGGCCTGCACGCCGTCGGGGGGCCGGGACCCGTCCCGCAGAGAAAGGCCCAGAGACCTCGCCCCGGAGGACCGCCGGGCTGCCCGAGGCCCAGCTTGTCTTCCTGTGTCACCCACTGTTTGCAATACGGTCCCGTTACTGCGGTAAAAAGAAGCCAGGCTGATAGGAATGCAATCGCCCTGAGCTCGCGTTTTCTCCTGGAGGTCAGTTTCACGCCCTTCAAGCCGGCTTTCCTTCCAGAAAAGTCCTGCTGTTCAAACTCGCTGTCAGCCACCTTCTCCCTGCGTTCAGAGCTGTCCCCAGGGTGAGAAATTCGGAAGTTCCATTTCTCATTTTGGTACGCCTGAGTAAACCCTACTTACTATTATGAAATACGTGTGTGTTTATTCAGTTGTTGGTGACGACTTATCTAGAATTGTGTCCTTTTTTATATTTTTCATTTTCCCAAAACATCTGAGGAACATGTAAGCAGTCACTTCAAGGTCAAATAGGTGATGTGCAAAAACTAATACTGAACTAAATCTTCTGGTTATAAATTCAAACATTAACGACTCACATGGATCCCACATGAGGGCCAATTTCACTCTGTATTCTGCATTTTGCAAATAATGCACTGAAAATCAGGTGAAGTGATGATTATCGTCCTAGGTTGTTCCTATTCCTGCTTTAAACATCATGGTTTGGAGAAAACTCCGTGGGCCACGTGTGTGGGCGCAGGGCTGCCGCGAGGCACACAGGAGCCAAAGCCAAGGCCGTGCAAGGAGGCTGTGTGGGCAGAGAGGTCATGTGGGGACCCGTGCCCATCAGGAGGTGCCGTCACAACCGTGTTCGGGGCAGACCTGGAGCCTTGCAGGGTGTGGAACGGAAACAGAGCCCCTGCGCCCCCCGTGCCCTGCTCCCTGGGGGGGCCGGTCGGGGCGGGAGGGCATCCGCTCCTCCGGGGGCAGCCAGCTCCCTGTCTCCGGCGTGCGCGGCCGGAGGGCACCCGAGGGATGTGCCCGGGACAGACGGTCAGGGGGACACTCACGGGACAGACGGTCAGGGGGACACTCGCAGGACAGACGACCAGAGGGACACCCGCGGGACAGACAGAGGGACACTCACGGGATAGACAGCCGGAGGGACACTCGCGGGACAGACGGCCGGAGGGACACTCACGGGACAGATGGCCAGGGGGACACTCGTGGGACAGACGGAGGGACACTCGCGGGACAGACGGCCGGAGGGACACTCGCGGGACAGACGGCCGGAGGGACACTCGCGGGACAGACGGCCAGGGGGACACTCACGGGACAGACGGCCAGGGGGACACTCGTGGGACAGACAGCAGGAGGGACACTCACGGGACAGACGGAGGGACACTCGTGGGACAGATGGAGGGACACTCGCGGGACAGACAGCCGGAGGGACACTCGCGGGACAGACGGCCAGGGGGACACTCACGGGACAGACAGAGGGACACTCGCGGGACAGACGGCTGGAGGGACACTCGCGGGACAGACGGTTCCTGACCGTCTGCACTGAAGACCCCTGAGCATCCTGTGGTCACCAGGTGGAAAAGGCCAGGCCTCGGAACGAGAGCCAGAACCAGCTACGGGACGCTCGATGCGCAGCGGCGCTGTTCTTTGTCTCGTTGGGTTTTTTAAAGACTTTATTCCTCCACCTGGGAGAGAGAGAGAAGGGGCGGAGGCAGAGGCAGAGGGGAAGCAGCCTCCCCGCGGAGCAGGGAGCCCGACGCGGGGCTCGATCCCACAGCCCTGAGATCACGACCGGAGCCGAAGGCAGATGCTCGGACCGGCCGAGCCCGCCGGGCGCCCGAGCGCTCTTCTTCCTCCACCAGCGCCGCGGGCAGAGTGGGCTGTGAGGCCCGGGGTGGGGCGCGAGCGGTCGCGGCCCCAAAGCGACTCTTCGAGTGCCGGGAAAGTCCCTCGTCAGCTGCGTCCGGGCTCCCGGTGGCGTGGGGCTCAGACCCGACGACTGCACGGCGCGCCTCAGAGGACCGGTCGCCTGCGGGTCGCTCCCCACCTCCCTCGCCAACCACGCGCCGGACGGGAACCGGGCTCCGGTACTGTTCGGCCTGGTGTTCTGGCCTTGGAGTTAGAGTGACACCTCTCCGTCATTTAAGGGAAGACAAGGGCAAACGGGGTTTCTCTCTGGCTTTACCTGATATTTATGCCACTTAAATTGATTAACTTTTTAAGATTAGATCATTAATCTTCTAAAATTTAACTATCCTGATCTTTTGCATGACATTCTGATTCCTTCTTTCCAAGCCCCCTCCCCGCCGCTCCGGCCCCTCAAACAGCCTGGCACCAAAGGGACATCTGTCGTCATTGCTCATGTGGACGTATTTCCACTTAAAAAAGTCACAAATCCAAACATCACGCTTTATGATCACCTGCTGTGAGAACAATTCCATCCAAACCGCAGCCTCGAAGCCTCCCATTTCCTTGCAGGAAGCAGAGAGTAAGAAGGAACAGACGGTCGGCAGCACAGGCTCCGTGACTCCGAGACCGCGTCCGTTTCCGCGCGGGGAGAGCGTCCCCCGACCGCTCCGTCCCGGGACCCGGGACCGTCCGTGCGGCCTTGGCGCCGGGCCTGTTTCCACCCGGCAGGACGCTGCGGCGGCCTCCCGGCTCTGTCCTGCCCCCGGGCCCTGCCCTGTCCCCGGGCTGCCAGCCCACGCACCCATCGGGCCACGCGTGCAAAAGCCATCTTCGGATGTTTGCGCAGAAAGCGTGAACACCGCGCTTCTCATCGTTTTATGACGCTCTACTCACTTTCCGGAGGACAGAAACCTCCCTTTGAAGAACAAACTTGCACGCGGCCCCTCGCCGGGTGTGGTGCAAACCCACGTTTCCTGACGTCGCCGTCTCGGGCGGGCGGGTCACACTGGGCCCCAGTGGCAGGACTGTCACTGGCAGCAGAGACCGTTCCAAAGCTTCCACGGGACTCGAGTGTGAGTGTGTGTTTGAGAGTTCTCCGCTCAGGCCCGCGCATTAGTCTTGCAGCCCACTGTGGTCGGATGCTGAAGGGGGCCCTCGGCGACGCGGAGTCACACAGAAGGACGTTGTCAGCGAGAGAGGAGAACAAAGCTCAGGGCGCAAAAGCGAAGCCAAGATCAAGGCCGTTCTCCTTCTCCTCGCAGAGAATAACACACGCGCGAGGAAACACCGCCCATAACTGCTGGTAGCTCGCAGCGCGTCCCCAGGCTGTGCGATGCTGCCCAACGCGGGGTGACCACCCAAGAGTGTGCAGGGGGGTGACCGCTGGGCCCCAGGGGTGAGTCAGCCCGGCAGGTCAGGGCGCCTCGGTCAGGGTCCGCCGTTCCGTCTCCTGACTTAACAGAGCAAAACGTCCCCAGTTCGGCCCTCTCTTCTCTCCACGCTCACGGCCACACCACAGACCTTTCCTCTCGCATTTATTGCACATCTGACGTCGGGTTTTCTCCACTGTTCACTCAGGTGTGTTTTCTGTCGTGGGGTGACGGGGGGTCCCCCCATCTCTGTTCACTGCAGGTGGCGCTCCCTGTCTGCCGCACCTCGTCTCAAGATCCTCACCCTGGGAGCATGGAACCCGGGTCGCAGCGCAGGCACCACACACAGTTGGGTGCTGAACAGACGCCAAGGGTCAGAGCCTTCCACGTCACCTGGCTTTCTTCCCTGTGGCACGAGGGGATGGCAGTTCCCTAATACCGACCACCAGGCTCACCCATCCCGCCTCCCTCCTCCCCTCCATAACCCTCAGTCTGTCTCTCAGAGTCCACAGTCTCTCACGGTTCATCTCTCCCTCTGATTCCCCCCCTCCACTTTTCCCTTCCTTCTCCTAGAGTGCTCCATGTTATTCCTTATGTCCCACAAGTAAGTGAAACCATGCGATCATTGACTTTCTCTGCTTGACTTATTTCACTCAGCATCATCTCCTCCAGACCCGTCCATGTTGGTACAAAAGTTGGGTGTTCATTCTTTCTGATGGCTGATTCTGTTGTTTGTATGGACCACATCTTCTTCATCTATTCATCTGTTGAAGGACATCTCGGCTCTTTCCACAGTTTGGAGATTGTGGACATTGCTGCTATGAACGTTGGGGTACAGATGGCCCTTCTTTTCACTACATCTGTATCTTTGGGGTAAATACCCAGTAGTGCAATTGCAGGGTCATAGGGGAGCTCTATTTTTAATTTCTTAAGGAATCTCCACACTGTTTTCCAAAGTAGCTGCACCCACTTGCATTCCCACCAACAGTGAAAGAGGGTTCCCCTTTCCCCACATCCTCTCCAACACTTGTTGTTTCCTGTCCTGTTGCTTTTGGCCATTCTAACTGGTGTAAGGTGGTACCTCAATGTGGCTTGGATTGGGGTTTCCCTGATGGCTAGTGATGACGAACATTTTTTCATCTGTCTGTTGGCCATTTGTATGTCTTCTTTGGAGAAGTGTCTGCTCATGTCTTCTTCCCCCTTTTTTGACTGGATTATTTGTTTTTTGAGTGTTGAGTTTGAGTTCTTTATAGATCTTGGATATCAGCCCTTTGTAGTGTCATTTGCGAGTATCTTCTCCCCTTCCGTGGGTCGCCTCTTGTTCTGTTGGCTGTTCCTTTGCTGTGCAGGGCTTTTCATCTTGAGGAAGTCCCACAAGTTCATTTTCGCTTTCGTTTCTCTTGCCTTTATATTCTTATCATATATTAAAAAGTATAATATTCAAAAGGAAACCAAATATCAAGAAGTAAATCCATATAAACAATAGTAACACAACACGACTAAGGGCACGTATGTCTGGTAACGTCTCCAGTGTTTTAAGGGGAAAGATCATTTTTAAGAACTGAGTGACAAGGGGGTGGCCAGATGCATAAAGTTCACGGTTACCATCATCTCTCCAGCAGAACTGTGCACATCTGGCACATTTGGCTTTTTTTCTTTCTTTTTTTTTACTATTGTAGTAAAATACATGTAATGTAAAGCTGACCGTGTTACCATTTCGAGCACGCAGCGTATGGTCCCTGATCCAAGCACGCGGGCCACCGTCGAGCCCTATAACGCTGTTCAGCGCGTGAACCAAAACCTCTGTACCCACGAAGCGCTGGGCTCCTCCCCTCTCCTGGCACCTCCGTCCCACCTTCTGTCTTTATGCTTCTGACTGCTCTTCGTGCCTCATTTAAGTGGAATCATACAGTATTTACATATTTGGTTCTTAGGAGAGGGGAAAAAAGCACTCATTACACAAGTTCTTCATTTTATCAGAGCCAACACCAGACTTACTGTCATGATGACAATGGAATTTTTTAAATCTGATTTTGTACCACTATACAAGTATATTTCAAAATGACTTCTAAAATAATAATAATAATAGTTTTAAAAACCAAGTTTTCACTTTATTTTTAGTTGTCTAAACATGGCCTGAGCCCTCTGGCTGATTTTCATAAGCTTGAAAGGAAGCCAGTCTCCTTAGAAAGAGATTTTTTTTTTCTTGGGGAGTTTATGGCTCAGGGGATTGGTAATAGGAGATGGAGACGTTTTGTGTGCCGCACTGGAGCCCTGAACAGACCCTCGTTTGGAGCTGAAAAGAAACATGGGGTGAACCGGACACTGGGAGCTGGGGGCATGTGGTCTGTGTGTGCCACTAAGCTCCATGGCTGTTCCTAATTAGCCCCAAAATAAGGTTTGTCGGAGATCGAGGGAACCACTGAATACACAAATGCCAGGAATCTGAATGTCGTTTGTCCTCTCAGAAAATGTCTAGCAGCTGCTCGGCACGCAGGTGGGAGGGGGGACGCCAGCCCAGTGACCCCACGGTCACAGACGCCACCGCTCTCCCGGTGCCCGCCGTGGCGGTGGCAAAGGACGGGGCCGTGGAGGACTCTTCTTCTGTAACCCACACTAAAACTCCAGGCACACCCCGAATTTCCACTGTCCTCAGTCACATAGAAACAAAAATATGCTTTACTTTGAATCATACCAGAGGGGGCGAGGGAATTTTAAGAAGGGAAAATAAAATTTCAGGGCTCCAAGATTTTAGGACATGTAATAAATTGGAGAGATTTCATAGATACACCTAAAAATAGTTGGGCCTAATAAAATTTGCTTGGTCTAAGATGACTGTGAAAGCCTTCTCATTTAATGAAATCTCAGCCAAACAGCACGAATAAATCTAACCTCATCTTTCAAAACTGTATTTTTGGACAACAGAACATCATAATATTGGCTAGAATCCACAGTAAACTGATTCTGCTTAAGGCTTTAGTGAGTGTGTGGTCCTTCGCCATGTGGAAAACACAACAATTTGGTTTGTTAGGGTTTTATAATTAAATCAAACCTCTAAGCACATAGAGCAGAATAGATATCTGTGCAAAAAAACATTAATTAATGCTCAGGGAGCATGAATGTCTGGGAGGCTGTTCTTCTCAAACATCTCAGAATTGGCTTCCGCCGCGATCAGGATGGTGCCTCTCACGTTCCGGCGTCAGCTCTGTTTCCAGAGCGGCGGCTCCCGGATCTGCTCGCGGGGAGGCGCGGCGGGAGCAGCGCCGAGGGGAGCCCGCCGGGCCCGGGGACGGCCGGCCACCCGGAGCAGCAACCGCAACACCGCGGAACAAAACATTTCTGTCCTCTCGGCTGCGACGCTGGTCACCGAAGTCCGCGGCTCACTCAGAACCTTCTCCCGGAGGAGAAAATGCTCCGGCGCAGAAGGCAGCTCCGCTACAGGAAGCGGCAACGTCCGGGGGACACTTGTCCGCGGCGACCCGGGACGGGAGGGACAGCGCGAGGATCGCCGCCTCCGGGGCTGCCGGGGCGTGCGGCTCGGCTCCGCTCGCAGGCCGGCTGGGCGTCTGAAGGCCGGCGCTTCCCAGAGGGCGGGAAGGCCGGGCCGAGGACAGCAGCCCCAGGCCGGCGAGGCTGGGCACAGCCGGGCACAGCACGACGGGGCGCGCGGCCTCGGGGGGCGGCGGAAGTCGGGGCGGCTGCAGGGCGCGTGCCCGGGGTAGGGGACCTCGGACACGCTCATCGTCGGCGCGTAGCGGGATCCGGTTCTCCTCGTGAGTCCTCATGGGCAACAAGTCTTCCACTCACACGCTCGTTTGCATTCCTTCCAGGAGGTTCGTCCCTGTCCTGCTTTGGCCTTGCCGAGGCCCTGAGGCGCGTCTCCCAGCGCACGGTGGCCTTCTCACCGGCGGTCCCCATTCCAGACGTTCCGGAAAAGTGACCGGCCAGGACTTCTGCAGGACGTGGCTTGTTTCTTGTTTTCTTTTTCTTTTTTTAAAAAGATTTTATTTATTTATTTGAGAGAGAGAGTGAGAGAGCAGGAGAGGGGAGAAGGTCAGAGGGAGAAGCAGACTCCCCGTGGAGCTGGGAGCCCGATGCGGGACTCGATCCTGGGACTCCGGGGTCATGACCTGAGCCGAAGGCAGTTGCCCAACCAGCTGAGTGACCCAGGCGCCCGACGTGTCTTGTTTCTTTAATAACCTGGCTTCTCGCCGTTGCTCAGGAGCCACGCTACTCTCTTCTGCACCTGCTAGTTGTAGCCAGTATGGTCCTCAAAGCAAGAGCGTGTTTAATCCTTTGGGGCCCGTCCGGGGCCGGACCGCTGTGGGTGCGGTTTGCCAGCTCCAGCCGCGGCCGCTGTGGGCGCGGGGGCCACCGTCCGCCCCACCGAAGGGCCGCGGCCCCGAGCCCGCAGCCCCGGCAGGAGCGCCGTGCAGCCAGGCGGCCGAGACGCCGGCCGTCCCACGGACCGCGGTGCACTCACGGCGCCGGGCCGTCCTGGAGATTCCGGGTCTGCTGCGTGGCTGTGAGAGAAGGGGACCGTTTGTCACTTGTTTGTCAGAAGTGCGGACGTGAACGTCAGTCGGCCACATACTTACTGTCTAGCCTAAGAGGAGCAGTAGCTGGTGCTGGCTGCTGTTATTCACTACAGGAGCGATAAAACCCCACTGCGTGAGTGTTGCTAGGGTGCTCACCTGAGCGCAGGCTTCCCTAGGGGGTCAGAAAACATCGGGTGACTTTGTACACAGCGTTTCCTGTCGCGCGCGGAAATCTGTCAAAGGCGGCGGAGCAGGACTCCCGACGCCCAGCTTGGACGAGTCGAGTCCACCTGCGCGCAGACCGTCCACGCGGCCGCTCGTGACCTGCCCCTTTCCTCGGGGCTCCCCCGCTCCCCTCTCCACCCGTGTCCCGACTTCTGCCAGCGCCTCCCGCTCTCCTCCCTCTGCCCGAAGCCGGCCGCGGCGGCTTTTCCACCCAGACGACCCTGGACACCACTCCCTTTCCTACGCCTGCCTCCCCAGGCTGCCGCCCCTCCCGCCTCTTCCCTCCGTAGCCTCCGGAAGCGGATCCATCCGTTTCTACGTCCATCGCGTCCGGCGCCCCAGCCCTGCGTCCATGCTTCAGCCACAGGGGTTTCTCACACATAAACCCGAGTGTGTGAGCCTCCGTTAGTGGCTTCGCCGTTTTTCTAATAAAGGCCCAAACCCCCGTGTGGATGACTTTGATTCGCTGCGGACATGAGGCCCGGTGGCCGTCGCCTGGAGCAGCGTCCGCCCGCTTCCTTCCCGGCAGCCCTCCTGGGCCGCGTGCCGGCCCGGCCTCAGCCCCGCGCTGCCTTTGCTCTGGATGCACGGGGCAGGTGGCCCGTGGATGGACTGGGAACGGGGAGGAGGATTCCTGTTCACGAGTGAACAGGCCACGTCTGACACCCACAGAGCAGGACGTGCAATGTCCCACGGGAAAGGCACGGAGAGCATGGGGCGGTTTGGTGGCGGGATGACACAACCTGCCCCGTTTTCTAGTCTGTGTCTTCCAGTCCCGGCTGCTCCAATCAGGGGCACAAAGGGAGGCTCGAGGCGTGAAATCAGTGTTTGAAACCCAGACCGGTTCTCGGCAGGGCAGTCTTCCCTCGACAGTGAAGCGGGGCCACAGCGTCCACCACCAGGCCCTTCCTGCCCGTTTCGTGGTCGGGAGCCTGAGGCTACACAGACCCTCCCAGCCCCGGCCACGCTCTGCCGGGGGGACCGAGGGGAAAGGAGTCATAAAGCAAATCAGCTGTGAGGGACTTGAGGG
>LNAC01000804.1:247183-268877 GCA_002007465.1 Ailurus styani | reverse complement strand
TCTCACAAAACAAACTGAGGGTTACTGGGGGGTGGGAGGGCAGGGATAGGGTGGCTGGGGGATGGACATTGGGGAGGGTTTGTGCTTTGGTGAGTGCTGTGAAAGGTGTAAGCCTGAGGATTCACAGACCTGCACCCCTGGGGCAAATAATTAAAAAAAATAAAAAAATAAAGCAAATCAGCTATTTGTCAAAAATAATCTACCTTAATGCCGTGTGTCGGCACATGCTTGCCGTCTGATGGGCTTGATGTGGAAGTTGTCTACACCCTGGGAACTGTCGGTCAGGGGCTCGTGAGGAAATTCCGCAGTGACTCCGGAAAGCACAGTCCACGTTGCTCAAGGTGTCGCCGGAGAGACAGTGTGCGACGGGACCACGTGCCAGCTTCCACTTCTTCAGGATGCGCGATGAGAGCAACAGTCTCACCAACGAGTTCTTCAGCGAGCATCCCTGCGGACCCAACTCCTCTCTCAGACCACCTCAGGCCCCTTTCTCTCCTGGTCACCCCCCCAGCCTCAGTTACCCAAACTGCCCAGGGAAGAGACCAGCATGAAGAGATCAAGCAAATCATCCAGTGTAATGAAGCTGGAAAGGGGCAAGGCCAGGACCTGAACCCACGTCTACGGGAGACCAACACCCACCTTCTTTCTACCGAGCCGTGACTGCACAGTGTTCTGTGTTTAATTTGTACAATTTTAAGAGAAGAGTCAAACCGGAACACAGATAGTCAACCCAGCTGGTGACTCCTTGAAAAGCAGTCATTTTACTGCCAACAGGGGCGGAGGTGTGAAGTCATGGGTGTGCTGACACCTCGGAGACCGAGGACGAGGCCCTGTCCGATGGCGGCGACCCGAGGGCGCGCCCCCAGCCTGTGCTGAAGAAAACTGTCCCGGGTAACCGTCCAATCACCATTTTGAACAAAGCCAAGAAACACATGCTTCAAAGTGCCACAAAGCTGAGAATCTTGGGCATCATATTTTAACGTGTAGTCTCTATGGTTCTCGCTGCATTTGCACTCTGCACTTGTAAGCCACTGTTTGTTCATCAAAGCATTAATTTAATGTGGGAGAACAGCCATTTCCCCATATATTTCATCCTGATTTGGAAAAGCTGCAAGTTATTTTCTTGGGTCACTGGATCATGAGTGAATCCGGAATCACCCATTTGGAGCACGCGCCGCAGACTCCGCACCGACCGACTCCCGCAGTTGACCAGCCACAGCCTCTGGAACCAGCACAGCACGGGACACGAAGGAGCCCAGCCAGCGTGTGGATGGGGCTTCCTGAGGACCCGTGCCTCGGCGGCTCAGACTCCTCTGCATGCTGAGCCTGGAGGAACACCACAGCGGGAAAAGCTCCTCGGTACAGAAGCATGGGCAGCGTTCAGTGACTGGGAGAGAAAACGAGGAGGAATTTCTGGCTACGTAAATAGATAAATTAACAACCTCCATGGTGGTGAGTGCTACTTGCCTGTCCTAGAGTCGTCTGCCTTCTCCCTTGTTAAGAATCGCCTGTACGGCTGGCCACAGTGACCTGCTCAGCTGCAAACCGTATTCCCCGCCTCCCTTGCATCCAAGATGGCCACTCTGTTCATCTCTCTGGTCAGTGAGACCTCGAAGGGAAGGATTTGGGAGGGAACACCAGAAAGGTCTCTTGAAAGATGACAGGAAGCTAAATAAAGCCCATTTGCCACCCCTCCTTCTTCCTTCCTCCTGACTGGAGGCAGACGCGATGGCCAGGGTTGGCAGCCATCTTGTGAGCTTGAGGACAGGACCTGCAGTAAGAATGGTGGAACGGAGAAGCCGAAAACAGCGTGGGACCCGGGCCAGCAGCCCGTGACTGCCCTCTTCTGGCTCTCCTCCGTGACGGAATAATCCTTGGTGCCCAAGTCACTGTTCGTTTGGGTCTTTGCTCTTCCAGGGGAACCTGGACCTGAGTGATACTTCCTAATAGGAAGGAGGTATTTTCATAGCAGTGCATCCAAATCACACAATGGGAATCAGTCAATACTAGGAAGAGGGAAGTGTGAGTCTTGGGGATGTCATACTCAAACTGAGGCAGGTAGATGTGCAGACAGGGAGGCAGAAGCGGGTGGAGGGAACAGGTGTCCAAAGGGATTAGTCCAACCCCAGATCAGGCCCCTCTCTGCCTGATGTCCTCGCCTCCCATGTCTGGGACCGTGTCTCTCACCTCCGTCCGAGGACAAGCCCTGTGCAATTTGTGAGACTGCAGATCTTTGGGCTCCTCGGGGTTTGACATGCCAGGCAGTGACGAAGACGCCGCCGCGGACGCTGCTGGTGAATTACATTTCCTCTCTCTCTCTCTGTAAACTGAGGATCCTCACTTTCTATTTGTGTCCTGTCTCCATGGTTAATTAAGATCACAATCTTATTGATCGGAGCTCAGAGCGAGGTTCGCCACAATGTGCTCTGTATCGACGGCCCGTTTGCCGTCGGTATCGCCGCTGTGTTCCCAGGGCCCGGGCTCCTCTGTTGGTGCGGGTAGGTGCCCAGGCACGGGCCACGCGTCACCTGGTGACCTCGGAGAAGACTTCACCTCTTTGTCGGGTCGAGGTTGTTTTAACCGGTCCGCACCATAAGCATGGTTGTCCCTGGAACCACTTGAAGGTTAAAAAACCATGGCTCCAAAATGTGAAAAGACCGACAGAATTGAAATGAGTGAATCTGTAGCCAGGTGGCATTTCTCGTGTGACCACACGAGCTGCAGCCCAGCTCCTGGGTGTTGTAGGGGTGCTCCCCGTAGGGCGCCGTCGCACTGCGCGTGTTCTCAGAAGCGAGCTGGGCGCGGGGAGCTGGCGACGTCACAGGGGCCCCTCGGGCCGGCCTCCCTCCCGTCTCCGCGCTTCCGAGGGAGCCTTGGCCGCCGGGCGGGAAGGTCAGGCATCGGCGCCTCCTGCCGCCCTGCGCCGTCCCCCACGGTGTGTCCCTGCGCTCCGAGGCACTGAGACGCGCTGCCCATACTCTCGCCGCAAGCGGAGCGCCTGGGGGTGACCCGCACTGGAGGCGGCGCCTCAGCCGACTTTCCGTGACTGCCACCCTCGCTCGACAAACAGCCGGTGGCAAAACCTGGGTAGGAACACAGGTGGGCGGTAGAGTAGAGACAACGTGCTGAACGGTTCAGTCTCGATTTGGTTTCTCTCGTCGTTCCCTTACGGGGAAAAACACGAAATCATAAGATAGAATCATCAGCTAAGGTAGCTCACAGTTCATCTGACGAATTACACTCTAGACCAACAAATTCCCATGAATTGGTCCAAGAAAAGCCATCCTTTTAACCTGGAGCCGAGTTTCCCAGGGCTAGCGGGGGGTGTCCTGTAAGGGTTAATCACGGGCTTCAGGGCCTCGCTCTGCAATCCCCCGGCCTCAGCTCCTACAGGACCAAACCGCGATGCTTTGCACCAAATCTCCCCAGAGCCTGGCAGGCTGGCTCAGCACACTCCACGTAAAGGATTAGGTCAGTAGAAAAGAAAGGGTCAGGAATGAGCAGGCTTTGATGTCTGACTCTGCAGGTGATAAAAGTTAACATCCCAAAAGTTAAAAAAGCAGGAAGCCTCCAGCAGGCCTGTGTGTCTTCAGCTTGGCAAACCCGGGCGTCGGGCTCGGTCTCTGGTTCTCCAACACGTGGCGGAGGAGCACCTGCCGCACCGTCACGAGACTAAAACAGCACCGCCGGGAACTGGCTCCCGGGAGAGGGAAACACTTTCTGCTGCCTCCCCTGCCCCACTTCCGTTGTGAAGTCCAGCAGCTTTCAATCTCTCCAGTGGTTCCTGGTAAGAGAGTCTAAAGGTGAGTCCTCCAGAACGGCAGATTTTCTAAAGCTTTGGGTTCTTTTATAGGAAAATGAATACAGGAGGCTAACATAAGGAAAAAGATGCCAGAATGTCTGATGTCACAACCTTATATATTACAACCCGTAAATATGAATTATAGAAATTATGCGATGTTG
Source organism: Ailurus styani (assembly GCA_002007465.1). NCBI lineage: Eukaryota > Metazoa > Chordata > Mammalia > Carnivora > Ailuridae > Ailurus > Ailurus styani. The sequence goes on along the minus strand of LNAC01000804.1, from coordinate 264,914 downwards.
AAAGTACCTTTAGAAGTATCGACGGCATTTGTCGGAAGGTGCTCATTTTTACTGTGGTGAATGCATATAACACAGCAAACCCCGTAACCGTCTGTCAGTCTGGAGTTCCCGACATCAGCTCGTCCGCGTCCCTGTGCCACGGTCCCCTCCCCAGAACTCTCTCGTGTCCTCAAACTGAACCTCTGCGCGTTAAACCCTGACTCGTCCTTCCCCTCCCGGGCCCACCTCATTTGCAGCCCCCATTTTACTTCTGTCTCTGTGGGTTGGACCCCTAGGAACCTCAGGCAGGTGGACTCGTGCAGTTTGGGAACCGTGTCCTCCTGGGACTGGCTTGTTTGACGGCGCAGGCGTCCTCCAGGCCCACCGCGTGCAAGCAGGTGCCAGGGCCCCCTCCCCGCAGGACTCAGGCGAACCCACTGGCCTTCCGAGCCCCGGTGCGACAGTCCGCACACTGACGAGCACCCGCACGACGCCCCGTGGGGCTGTCGGGAAGCCCGCCGGCGAGATCGGTGCGCCGGGTCTGCGGGCGTCTCCGCTCGGTCTCCGGGCGATGCCCCGAAGTACGGCGACGGGACCGCGGGGCGCCTCGGCATCCAGCGGTCTGAGCAAACACCGCGCTGTTTCCCATTTCCCATTCCCGGCAAAGCACGAGGGCCCTGATTTCTCTGCCTCCTTGTCAACTATCCTTACTTTCTCTTTGTGTCCCAAGAGCCACCCTAATGCCTGGGGGGGGGGGAGCTCATTGTGGCTTTGATTTAAATTCCCCTAACAGCTAATCATGCTGAGAATCCTTTCATGGGTTTATTGCCTATCTGTACAGTTTCTTTCGAGAAACATCTACTCACGTCTTTTGCCCATTTTTTAATTTGATTGTTTGGTTTTATTTTTGTTGTTGAACTGTAGGAATTCTTTCTGTAGTCCACATACTAATCTCTTATCAGGTATAGGATTTGCAGATAATTTCTCCCCTCGTGTGCATTGTCTTTTCACCCTCTTGGTAGTGTCCTTTGATGCACCAAAGTTTTTAATCTTAATGAAGCTCAATTTATCTGTTTTCCCTTTTCTGCCTCTGCTTTTGGTATAATATCCAAGAAATCACTGAAAATACAATATCATGAAGTTCCCCTCTGTTTTATTCTAAGAGTTTATAGTTATTGCACTTAGATCTTTTTGGTTAATTTTTAATTAAAGTAATTTTTGATTAAATTTGATGGATTTCTAATCCATCTTGAGTTAATGTTTGTATGAGGTGTGAAGTAAGGATCCAACTACATTCTTTTGCATGTGGATATCCAATTTTCCCGACACAATTTGTTGAAGAGATTGTCCAGAAAGTTCTCACTAAAAAAAAAGTACTTAAAAGAAAACATTTTAAACATTTTTCTATCTAAACGTGAATTCTTACATTAAAATAGAAAAATGTTTGCCACTTTTTGTGCACTCTGTGCAGGTAGGGTAGCAAAGTCTTTGCATGCATTATCTCTGAGATTCTAAAGAGGCCTGTGAGATTCACGCTTTTTACACATATCTATTCTGCCTGACATAGCAGCTACTTTTCTAAGCACTGGCTTTAGCCGAGAATAAAACAGCAAATGAAAACCCCTGGTTTCACAAAGATTGATTCTAGTGGAGGAGACATATAATAAACAAAGAAAATGTGTAGAATTACAGGTAATTGGTATGTGGAGAAAAGTAAACTAAGGAAAAGGTATAGGGTTTACTGGGGAAATGAAGGGCTGCAATTCAAAATACAAGGGCCGAGCCTCAAGGGGAAGGTGACTTTGAGGGAAGACTGAAACTGGGGAGGACGCGAGCCCGGGGACCCGAGGAGGAAGGGCATTCCACCTTCTGGCACGACTCATGCTAAGAGCCCAGGGAGGCCAATCACACCCACGGTCCCTCTGGTCACAAATCACAGACAGGGTCGGAACCCAAGTCCGCTGACCCCAAACCTTGGCTTCTTACCGCTACACCACACTAATCAGCCCGCCCTACGGGGCCACTGTGAGTGCTTTGTTGGGAAGCTGGTTAGGTCAGCGTGTTCAAGGACGGCGGAGTGCAGGATACCTTCTGTTCCCTAACGGCAGAACCAGCAGACTCTACTATCCCTTCTGCCTGGAGTGGCCCTTTGACCCGCTTCCCCCAAATCACCTGTATTCACCCTTCCTGCGCTGCTTCCTCAAAAGGCCACCCTTGACCACTCAGCCAACTGGTCAGCCCATGAGTGGCTCCGCCAGCTCCCTGGATGTTTCCCGTCACTTTGACCACAAGTCATTATTATCTGTTCACCTCTGCCGCCTTCTCTAGCGTCTTCCTCTACCATGAGATCGTGAAAGCCCGAGGAGCAGACACCCAACTCTGGCGTCTCCCGCCTGCATCTCCAGTGCCTGCCGCTGTCCCCGGGGTACCAGGGAGAGTCTAACAACTACAGATCCAACAACATCTACAGACAGTCACCGTCGTGAAATAAGTCAATGTAATGAAACTCCGGTGAAATAGGCAGCATAGGTGTCCATGAGATAATGACTTTTATTCCATGTGCTTGCAGTGCCCCAAGTGGTGAGCCCCTCCAGGCCAGGGAATTGCTCTCTCCTTCTCGCCTCCTTCTCGCCTCCTTCTCTCCTCCTTCTCTCCTCCTGCTTCTTCCTCTAAAGATCTTGATTATTTATTTGTCAGAGAGAGAGAAAAAGCACGAGCACGGCCAGCAACAGGCAGAGAGAGAAGCAGGCTCCCCGCCGAGCAGGGAGCCCGATGCGGGACTCGATCTCAGGACCCTGAGATCACGACCTGAGCCGAAGGCAGACCTTCACCTGACGGAGTCACCCCGGAACCCCCTAAGAAAGTGCTTGTTTCTCATGTCACAGTTGCTCATTCGAGCACAGTGACTGGTGAATGTGACAGTTACAGTGAGTGCTTAGTGAGAGCAGCATCAGGGACAGGGTTTTGGTAACTTATGTAAACCCTCACAGTAGTGAGCCATGTTTCAGATTTTACTGCGTCTGCTGGGAAATTATATCTTCTCAACAATCACTGCTTTATATTTATACTGGAGATATTATGTAACAAGATGATGTGTATTGTGTTTTACAAAGATGTAGAAATGAGGCTGCTTCATTAGGTGTTTGTCTCACCAAGCACTGAGCAGAGGGAGTCACTCACTGTAGACGAAGGTGACCCGTTGGCCCAGGACCCGGGGAGCCTGCTCTGCACCCGGGGGTCATTAGGGCTCACCTCTTTGGGGCTCAGATGTCACATCTAAAGTGTTGGAGACAGTCTGGTTAAACATCTCAAATTTTGGATGGTCCCTAAAACTCATTCCAGCTCAAACTTTCTATGATTCTAATTATACTATTCTTTAAGATTCTTGGGAATATTGTCATTTGAAATATGATACTGGTAATGTCCCAAGCCAACACGTATTTATGAAAGAGCCTTTCCATGTGGACCATATGGATTTAAAATCTCTTTCAAGTGCAGTATTTAGATTTTGGAACAAATACAGCATTCTTTTTTGGAACAACTAAAGCACTTTTATTATATGTGCTTTGAGCATTTGTAGGCAAAAAATGTACTTTAAAAAATGAAATGGTCTTCAGGCGTCCTGAAGCCTTGTGGCTCTATCAAGGGTAAATTCAAAGACAGCAGCTGTGCTGTGAAATGACAGATGACTGACATGGTCAAAGGCCAGAAGAGCCACATGACAGCCCCGCCGCACGGCTCTCAGCTCCTCCGCCCGGCACCGCAGACGTTTTGGACCAGCTAGTTCGGTACCGGGGGGCCGTCTGTGCATTGGAGGGCGTCCGCCGCATCCGGGCCTCCACTGCTGGCCGCCAGCCCCTCCCGCGAGGTGGGACCACCCCAGCCTCAGCGCGCAGATCACGCACGGGGGGTCCCCTCGTGTCCGTCGGACACAGAGCGTTGGCAAGAAGCCCCCCACTTACCCTGCCGTGAACCCGCAGGAGTGAGTGCGATACACCCCTGCAGGAACGGCCGAAAACCCGTTCGCTGTCACAGATGGTTAGCGACCTACTCCAGGACCTGCCCCCGAACACTGAACGGCACCCACGTGAGCAAATCCGCGGCAGCAGCCAGTGTCTGAGATAACGGTGACTGTCCGGAGGGGTTGCTCTATTTACCAACAGTCAGACCCTTAACGGTTATTTGCGTAATTTATGGAAATTCACACGATCTTGCTGGATTATCAAATAAACCCAAATTTTAGACTTCTAAAATCGGAACAACTAAAGCACTCTGTTTAGACTCCTAAAATTTTAGTGGAATGTAGCAAAAGTCATTTTCTTTTTTTTTCTTTTTTTTTTTAAAGATTTTATTTATTTATTTGACACAGAGAGAGAGAGATCACAAGTAGGCAGAGAGGCAGGCAGAGAGAGAGGAGGAAGCAGGCTCCCCGCTGAGCAGAGAGCCTGATATGGGCCTCGATCCCAGGACCCTGAGACCATGACCTGAGCCGGAGGCAGAGGCTTTAACCCACTGAGCCACCCAGGCGCCCAAAAGTCTTTTTCATATCCTTTGGAAATTAAGTGTCACTGTTCCTACACACAAAACTCTCTGCGCACTAAAATATTTAAAGGGCTTGAGCTCAGTCACACACACTGAGATGTGGCAAACAGCGGCTCAAACAGGGGCAGAGCTCAGACAGGGCGCCCTGCTCCGGCCTCCGGCCCGGCCTGCCCCTCGCGAGTTCGGAGGGCTGCGCAGGGGCGCGGGGAGCAGAGGCGGGACGGGAAGCCCGGGGGAGAACTGAGTGCAGCTACCGCGCCTCCCCGCCGCCCGGGTCTCCCTGTCCCCACCCAGCCGGGACCAGGAGACGCTGACAAGGCACAAGGCCCAGGCTGGGGCCGACCCAGCCCGTGACCCTGACCGGGGCGGCGTCCTTTCTCGCTGCACAGCAGAGGAAGCCCGAGGAGCAACGTGCGCCCAGGCTGGGCTTCGAGCGGCCGAGGACCCCCGGCCCGGAGAAGCGGCTTGGGAGCGCGCCCCGATGAGGAGAGCAGGTGCGGGCTTCTCCGGAAGCCGCTGCCCGGCGTCGTGCCAGAGCGCGGACGGCCTCTCGCCGGCCCGTCCGCACACGTCCTCTTGGGCTCTTGCCCGGCAGACATCTCAAGCACACCTTGGCCTTCTCGGGAAATGGCTTGTTGCCGCTGGGAGGGCGGGACGGAGTCGGCGACAGAAGGCCCCCCCGGGAGGTACCGTTGTCACAGAAAAGCTCTGGAAAGGGCGGAGCAGAATCCTGGGAACCGCGCAGGGACGCGCTAGCAAGTGTTGAGTAATCATTCATAAACACGCCCCGAGGTGTGAAGGGAAAACTGGGCACTGCTCTAGAATCCGAAGTAGAAGAAAGTCATGAGAGTGAGGGGGATATTTGTGGAGAACAGAAAATAGAAGAACTTTATAAAGATCTCTAGTGATACAAAGAAAGCTTGCAGGAATATAGAAGCATAATAGAAAAAAATTATATAAGACAACTTTCCTGCGCTGAAAAGCAGCAAATGCAGTCATTCCAGACCAAGAAGAAAAAAAAAATCAACCAATAGTGACAACAGATAGAAGAAAAATAAAGAAAGAACCTAAGTTTTATCAGCAATGGGACGAGAGGGAATTTGCCTACTCAGCAACCAAAATATGATTTTCCTCTTAATGCTTAAATGTCAAAATATAATGGACGAAAGCCCACCAACGCTTGAAAGAGAACACGTGACCACATGACGTCTTAATCATCAAGGTGTGTTGGATCAAATAAACAGAAAGAGCAGAGTTCGAAACGATCCCACTGCTGAAGGCTTTGTGAGAAACCTCCCGGAGAGTGATTCCAACCCAGCAGGACAGGAATCCAAGCAGAGTCAAGAATGGAAAAATACCAGGAAGTATTAAGACCAGTTAAACATAGATGTGTCTAAAGAAATCTGTTTACAGAAACAGACCCAGATATTGAAAATACGTCTCAGTCTCAAAATGTGGAATGTGAGTACGGCACGTTGTGGGCGAAGCCGCGGCCCCTTCCGATCCGCAGGCTGACGCCCTAACCGCAGACACGACCGTCCCTGGAGAGGGCCTTGCGGGTGCTCATTCTGTCTCTCTCTCAAATAAATAAGTAAACTTAATAAAAAGATAAAACAAAGAAGAAAGAAGCCAACATGGAAAAACAGAAGACCAAATTAGTGCTTGTAAATCATGAGACTGTTCACCTGTGAAGCCCAAGGGAGGTTACTGGAAATTAGTAGGGAAACAAGGTCGTCAGGCACAAGCAAATGTGAAAAATCTCAGTGCTGGTACCAAAAAATACGGTGGAAAAGGTTATTTTTATAACTGCAACAAAAAAATCAAGTACCTAGGAATGCACGTCCATAAATGTGGAGGACCTAAATGGGCAATGTGGTATTTGTCGATGGGGAAAACTCCAAAAGACCTGGATAAAAAGAAGATAGGTCTCAAATTAAAACAAAATATTGGCAGGATATTAATTCTTCCCATATAATCTGACAGAACAAATCTAAACTCACTTACAGAAACAAATAGGGAAAAATTATTTTAAAAACATATTTGAGGTACAGTAAGTTGGGCGCCTGGGTGGCTCAGTCAGTTGAGCATCTGCCTTCAGCTCAGGTCATGATCCCGGGGTCCTGGGATTGAGCCCCACATCGGGCTCCCTGCTCTGGGGATCCTGCTTCTCCCTCTCCCTCTGCCTCTCTCTCTCTCTCTGTCTGTCTCTCTCTCTCTGTCTCTTATGAATAAATTTAAAAATATAAAGTACAATAAGTTGATGTTTGTATAACTGACATTAAAATGTATTTTGAAGTTTTAATAATTGACAAAGTATTACAATGGTACCGCAACAGATGAATACATAAAAGAGATCATGCTAAAAATAGACTCAAGACTTATACAGATATTCTTCAGATGATAAGTGTTTTCCGGTAAATAACATGAATTAAAGCATTAAGCGTAACAGAAAGACAAAGGAATCTCTGACATTATTTTAGTTCTTTCGGTATAAGTGACACACAACATTGTATTAGTTCCAGAAGGACAGCATAGCGTAGAGCAGAGCGCTCCCTCTCGTAAGTGTACTGACCAGCCACACTACATGGCGACAGGTCTTTTCTTGTGATGAGAACTTTTAAGGTCTGCTCTCGTTGCAACTTTAAAATATACGACACAGGGTTATTAAGCACGGTTACATCTCCATGACTTACGTATTTTATAACTGGAAGCTGGCACCTTTTGACCACTGAAGGTTTAGATTTTAAGTAAACACGCTGACTGATACTGGGGTTTTAGATAAAATGGTATCTCCTGGGCTACCTCAGTCAATGCTAATATAGCAAAATTCTCAAGCACAGAATTATGCCATGTCCACAGATATTCATAAAACTAACCCTGGAGTAAGATGCCGAACTGTTTCTGAATCACCAAGGCAAGATTAAATTATGTGCTGTAATTTGTGTTCCCTGTATTTTAATATATTTAAGTTCTTTAGAAACCGACCAGTGATGAAGACTAGCTGGTAACTTCAGCCACTGGCATCCCCTCTGTACTCCTTTCCTTGTTCCATCTTCTAATGTCCTGTCAGATTTCAAATAAAATCTACTCTTCGAAAAGTGCTATTGTATTCCTGACCAATCAGGTAACTTCTCTCCCTCAGCCAGACTTGGAAAACGATTCTTCCCTGCTTAGATATGAGTGATGAAATCCGGATACTTATTTCCAGAACTGCCAATCTCATGTTGCAGAGTGCATTTTCATGAAGGAACTTAATCTTGTTTCAAAAGACATGTGGGTGGCGTGTTTTTTTATGACTTTGGTAAATTGCACCTGACAAAGTAATGAAGCTGTCAAGCCTGAGCCCTTAGACAAAGTGAGTGGGGTGAGGGGGGTGGGGAGCAGTTTTACGGAGTCTGACACCCAGTCACCTCCAGGCGTCAGGGCAACCTCTGACACTGAGGTGTGGACTCTTGGGACTTCCTTTCCTAAGAAGCAACTTGATGAGAACAGGGAGGTCTCTGAAGCACTGACTAGCTCGTGAAGGTCAAGCATGCGTCACACAGAGTCCTGGTGACCAAAGGAGACGTCCTGGACAAGATACGGTGCTGCTGCCCGAAAGCTGCAGAATTACTGAGGGTGGCCACTCCCCCCTAAGTGCCCTCTTGGGTATAAGCTGCTTTTGTTGTCTTCTAAGACCAAACCGGTGATACTTCAGTTGTCAAAGCAAGTAATATCAACCTAAGGGGGAGATAACCAGAAATGCAAAGCAGCATCAAATTTTCTTCTGGTAACAAATCGGAATTATCAAAGTACATCCATTAGATTCTCAATTATGCTAGTTTTTTTTTTCTTGTTGCAAAATACTGTATACGGAGTACATGGATACTGTGAAAAGGAAAGTATTTCAAACAATACCTGGAATGACCCGCAGAGCACTGCAGAGTTTTTAGGGTTTATAACTCAACTTAATCCATCAGGCAGATACTGTAGCGTTTCAGGATATGGCCACATGCATATTTCGAATTATGTTATCTAGATGGATGAGAAATAAAATCACTACTTAAGGCTATATGCTTTCTTATTCAACAAATGCAGTTAAAAGAAAGGAAAAAATGGAAAAAAGAAAGGAAGGAAAGGAGGAAGGAAGAAGGGAAAAATAGGAGAAATGAAGAGAAACAAACAAAAAAACAAACAAAATAAGAAGCAAGGAAAAGTGACCGGAAGGAACAACAGGAGGACGGAGGGGACTAGCCCATGCTAAAGCCTGCGCTAGAGGGGCCGCCGACATAGAGACCAGGAGGTCAGCCTCCGGCCCGACGGAGCCCACGCTTTTCCAGATGTGACAGTAGTTGTAATGCACTGTGCCGATGTCAAAAAAAGGGAGCTAAAAGTAGACTCTATATAAATATATATGTAATTTTAATTATTAAAGTTATTCTAATAGCAAAAGTTGTATACTGTAATAAATCAATTTTTATTGATCAGTATCTAAAATAAAAGGAAATTTAAAAGTCTTGGGTCTTTATATTTTAATAGCAGAGATGATTTTTTAAATGTGAAATAAGAATTTTTTCCTCTAATATCTTCAAAATCAAACGCAGAGAGAAGAAAGACACGAGTTTTTAAAAAATGGATTGAACTTCATACACACGTATCATGAGTTTTTAAAGAATATCTTGGAAAAATATAACGACTATGTCAAGATTTATACCATTTTTTATGAAAACCTTATATATTATTGACAAAGACGTAACTGTAGGAAATGATTACATTTGTAATTCAGATGAAAAATAAAAACCAACACCAAAAAGAAAATTAACTCAATAGCTAGAGGCAATATTAGGAGAAAATGCAGGAGTCAATGAAGAGTCAATTAATTATTCCTTTGATACATGCCAAACAAAAACACAATAAACCTTAGGAGATATTTATCTAGAGAAAAACATTTCAAAACTAAATTTGGTGACAAATCGCTATTGGTAAAAAGAAAAAAGGAGATACTGATGTGGTATGAAATCAGATTTCATACATTCCTATCTTTTAAATATGAAGTTAGATAACAATGACAAATGATTTGCTATTCTTATTTTTAAAACTTGGATAAATTTGGTATGAATTCCTTGCAGGATCACAGACTTGCTGACCAGGTATAGTTAATAATCTATTATAGAACTGATAAAACACCTAGAAACAGAAATCTACGTTTTGTATGCTGACCTTAATATGATTGAATGTCCAACTAGCAAAGTTGTAGCCAAGAGTTATTAGCCAACAGTTAAGGGAACTCCAGCTTTTGATCTGACCTGGACTCATTAAATAAAGCTCAAGCTAAGTGACTTAACAAAGGTGTGAACATTTTTACTGCGTAGCATTGCCTTTTAGAATGCTGAATCCAATAGCTCATTAAAAGGATTATACATGATGCAAAGATTATACAAAGTAGGAGTTTCCCCAGCAATGCAAGGACAGTTCAATATAAGAAAATCAATCATGTAATACACCACATTGATAAAATGAAGTAAACAACACACACCCACACGATCATCTGAATAGATACAGAAAAAGCATTTGATAAAATTCAACACCCTTTCATCATTAAAAAATTCTCAGCAAACTAGGAATGGAGGAGAACATATTTAACATGATAAAGGACAATTGAAAAACCCACTGCTAGCATGACACTTATTAGTGAAAGACCAAATCTTTCCCTCTAAAATCAGGAACACAAGGATGCCCACTTTCACACTGCTATGCCATGTACTACTGGAAGGGCCAGTCAGCGCAATCAGGCAAGAAAAAGAAATAACAGGCATTCAGATTGGAAAGAAAGAGTTAAAACTGTATCTGTTTGCAGATGACATGATTTTGTATGTAGAAAATCCTGTAGAATCCACATCAAAAACAAACTAATTATTAGAGCAAATAAAGAAATCCAGCAAAGTTGCAGGGTATAAGATCAACATAAAAAATCAGTTGTGTTTTTATACACCAGCATTAAATAATCTGAAGGTAAATTAAGAAAGCAATTCCACTTACAATAGAGTCCAAAGAATAAAATATTTGGGAAGAAATTGAACCAAGAAAATAAATACTTGGACAATGGAACTACAAAATATTGCTGAAAGAAATTGAAGGTTTCAATGAATGGAAAGACATCCCACGTTCATGGACAAGAAGACTCAATATTATGAATATGGCAAGTGATCTAGGGATTTGAGCAATCCCTTTGCAAATTCTAATGACCTTTTTTTTTTGCAGAAATGGAAAAAGTGATACTGAAATTCATATGAAATTTTAAGGAACCCCAAAATAGCTAAAACAAACTTGAAAAAGAAAAACAAGGTAGGAAGACTCACACTTCCTAATTTTAAAACTTAATACAAGGCATTTGTGAATTCACCCACTCACCAAAATTTACTTGTATCCTGAAGTCCATATGTCAGCATTTGCTACAAGGATATTTGAAGATATGCACAGAGAGGCAAAAAGTCTGAGCTGCTCGAGGCCCCTGTTCAAAGCCAAGATCAAGGCTGCCCTCTGCCTTTTTGTTTCAGCTCCTGTCCTGGGACAGTGTACTGTTTACAGCACATGTAGTGCCAAATCTCTGCATTTTTTGTGTTTTTCTTGGAGATTATGGTGTTTGAATGGCTCCTAAGAATAGCGCTGAAGTTCTGTCCAGTGTTCCTGAGAGCAAGAACAGAAAGTCTGTGGTGAAATGGCCCTCACATACAGATTCTAGCAGCTCTATCATGAGCCTCTATGCTTTGTCTTCATTAATTGTTAGGTTCACTCTTTATTTTTATCCAGGTTATTCAGGCACAGAGAAAAACTTCTTTTTTTCCCTTTTAGCTCATACCACTGCACAGTGATTCCACATCTCTGTATCACAAGTCTGAATGTATACTTTTGAAATTTTCAGATGAGGCACGTTCTCTTACATTCCCACTACTGCACCATTGTCACGGGCCCCATTTCCTTCTCCAGACTCCAACATGAACCTCCCATCTTCCTCAAATACCTGTCTTGTACTTCAGGCCAAATCAATATTTAGTACTCACATTTTTGTGACTGCAAATTCAATTGACATAAGACATACAATAAACTATGAATCTGTTTTTAAAAGAAGATTTTGTTGTTTCTAGAGTTAATAATTGCCTTCTTTTTTATCTGGTTGTTACTCAAGCAATACAACACTAACTCTTCTCTCGAGGGTTTCAGACACTCCAAGTTTTCTCCCACTTTCTCCTTCTTGGAGACAGAACTATCTGCACTGGATATCCTCTCAACTGGATACACAAATGCTGTTAGAGGATGGCCCATCCACCATCCAGGGAAGGCCTTTTCCTTTCTCCTGCATCCTTGCTCACCCCATTTGGTGAAGGGCATGCTCCAGTGGCTACCTTAGAAAGGGTGTTTAGGAGGCAAATATCTTTGTCTGTACATGTTTGATAATATCTGAAGATACCTATGTTCTGTCCCTAATTTTGGTAGTTTGGGTGTGGTACTTTCACTTGGAAATCATTTCTCACAGAAACTTGAGTTGCTTTCTTTCCGATTCCAATGCTGTTTTGTGGAGTGTAAACGGTTCTACCGCTGGCCTTTGTGTTTTATCTTAGAGTCTTCAGCTTTGCCACTGCTCTGGAATTTCCCATCGCTGTGTTTTGGTTTGGCTAGATTTTCATAACTTGTGCTGGGCCCTCAGTTTTTTTCTTTCAAACTGGGAAGTCAAAACTTTTGGTACTGGAAATTTGTACTTTAACCAATTCAGTTCCTTCCTTCCTTCTAACTCTTCTGCCTTTTCGTTCTAGAATTCTGATTTATAATACAATGAGCCTCTAGGACTTGTCCGAATTTTGAGTTTCTCTGTCATCTTTTCCATCTCTTTGTCTTTTGACTCTAGCTTCCAAAGGTGGTTTCCTCAACAATACTTTCCAGATCTTTTACTGAGTTCACTTGTTGCCGCACGTATGTGTATGTACATGTAACACACAAATATATATGAATGATATATGTTATACGTATTATATATGTCATACTTATGTACTATCTAAGGGTTCATTGTCCTCTGAATGACTCTGTGTGATACCATCTTGTTCGCACTGAGGGGCTCTGATACCATCTCTAACCTCCCTCAAGATGGTATTGATTATTTTGTTTTCTTCTGCCTGCAAAGTCTTCAATTTATGTATTTGCTTGTTGTCTATTTGTTCTCTATCTTTCCTGGTAATATGCCTGGTGATCACTGTTGTTCTTTCATAGAACACCCCATCCCACGTCACTCGTCACCCCCGCAGTGGACCCAACTTAACCGCATTCAGAGGTTGAGCTTGGATTTTGTTCCAGTTGCTAAAGGGCTGAGTCCTAGGAATGTTGGTTCTCTCCAGGCATCTCTCTAGCTCAGGGAACATCCACCTGCTCACTCACCCTCCTCAGGAGTGAAGATGCCTAAGAGAGAGGCAGCCTGTCATTAAACCTGATGCAATGACTTCCCCTGAGGCTACCTGTCCAGGTAAATCCGCATCAATGTTCTACCCAGTGTAATGTGATGTCACCTGCAGCCTCTCTTGCTGAACTGGGAAAATCTGCAAGTCTAACCTCTGTAAAGAGAATGGGTGCAGTGGAAGAGGGGTAGGAATGTGATGGCATCAAACATCTCGGAGGAGGTTGGCACCTCCAGGAATGGGAGAGCTGGACTTGGCCACCTTCCCAAGTCCTGGACGCTCACGCCAGCCTGGCCAGAGAGCCGGGGCAGCGCCTGCGGGGAGATGCTGCCAGCATGAGGATTTAGACGCTTGGCCTGCTTCGGGGAAATAAAATAAGAAATGGCTTCATTTTACCTAAACCTCGATATGCACAAAGAACACAAAGGCATGGGGGATTTGGAACCACAGCCTGGAGGTGTGCCCTAGCGTGGATCAGTCAGCAAAATGGCGTTATCTGGGGATCATTTTGACTCAGGATTGGCAGTAAACATCCTTGCCCTTCATTCAGTCAGAGTCAATGGAGGGACGTCAGCTCTGAAGCACAGAAGTGCTGGCATTTAGCAGAACCAGCTGAGAGCCACAGATTGTGTATCCAAAGCAATTATATTTTTAAACATGTTCAAAGTTATTTTTAACCTTTTATAGTCCTTTCTGGTTTTCACGGTTCAGAGATTATTTTAAATCTTTTCTCATTAAATTTGGAAATGTAGACAAGGACAATTACTGCAAATTGTGAATGAAAGAGAAAGGGGCCACCCCCACAAGAAGAGAGGCGATGGGCCGAGAAGAGGGAGGGCACACCTGCGGGGCAGGTTCATGGACAGACCCTCTCCACCAGCGCCTCCCCAGACTGGGCCCTCACCCTGTGGCTGGAGGTCTCACCTTTGCTGTGACCCCTCGGTGTCCTGTGTCCACCCTGACCCAGGCACAGGCGACCCCTTTATTTTCACCCACAGTGACTGTACCGGGGTGAAATGTACCCAAGAGACCCCCTTCGGGTGTCAGACACTCATCCTCCTTTCTTGTCCTGCAAACTGCCTGCCCATCAGCTGGTCCCCTGGCATCTTCTTTCTGTGCATCTTGGTCCTCTGTCTGGGCACCACTGAGTACCTCTGTGCACGTGTGTCCTTCTCCGGGCCGCGCCATGTGCCTCTGTGCACCCCTGCAATGGGGGCTCCTGGCTGCACCCAGGTGGTTCCAATCAGCTCCCTGGAGCCTCCTCACCACTGATCCACGTGGAGTTCACTCCCTGTTTAACGACAGGAAGAGGCATCTTCTTCTGGACATTCTTTGTGAGCATTTGGTCCCGATGCATCTCCTTTCCCTTTGCATCTTTCAGTCCTGGGTTAATAGCTCAGTCCTTGCCCCGTGGCCCACTCTCTGAAAGAAGCTGCCCTTCCCCAGGGACGCGGTCCCTCTTCCTTGACCTTGCTTTCGTACCCCCTCTGCGTCTTCGCAATCTGAAGAGGGATGTGGTGGGCCTGGACCACAGAGGAACGAAGGGGGGCGGTGGGCAGGTTCAGTGGGGTCCCTCCAGGTTACTGGGGCAGAGGGCTCACCAGTTAATGGAAAGTGGGATCAAGAGTAGCAGTTCAGAGGAGTCTGGAAAAATAACTGTGTTGCATTAGTTTAGAGGAACAGTTTAGACATTTGACAGGTTCTGTTGAGGACTTCTTTACTTTAAAGAATAAGAATCACACACAAAATATATTTGAATCTCTTCCAGAAGAGCACATCCCATATGAACTCCCATTTTGTGTGCGTGTGTATATTTTTGTGTCTAAGCAAGAAACAGATTTGGTTTTTTTATTGTTGTTTTGAGGGTTTTTAAAATTGTGGTAAAATTTTCACACTGTCAAATTTACAGATCTTAAGGATACATTTTTAAAAGACTATCTTCTAGAGCAGTTTGAGATTCACAGCAAAGCTGGGAGGGAGGCCTCGAGGGTTCTCATGCACCTCATGCCCCCACACACAGCCTCCCCATAGTCCACACCCCCACCAGAAGACACGTCAACATCACCCAAGTCCAGAGTTCCCATTACGGCTCAGACTTGCTGTTGTTCCTTCTGTGGGTTTGGACAAACACACAGTGATGTGTGTCCAACACCACGGCCTCACGTAGAGCACTTTCCTGCCATAAGAATGCCCTGGCCTCCACCATTCACTCCGCTCACTGCCTCCGACCCCTGGCCACCACCGACTGTGGTATCGTTCTCGCAGTTCTGCTGGGGGTGCATTTTGCTCTTCTGATGAACACACCATCAGCCAACACCAGGCCAGGACATGACTTTCCTGGTTCTTCTGCAACAGGTTACCACAGACTTGGTGGCTAAACCAGTGCGCATGTATTTTCTCACAGACTGGCAGTCACAACCCCAAAATGAGCTTCCCTGGGCCAGAGCCCAGGTGTGGGCAGGGCCTTGCTCCCTCCAGAGGCCCTGGAGCAAGCAGTCTGGTTCCCGGCCTTTTCCAGCTTCTGGAGGCTGTCCTCCTCAGCAGCTCGTGACCCTGCCTCCCGCCACATTCCTCCCCTCCCTCCAGGACGTCGCCTGCTACTCCCCTGTCTTCAGACCTCCCTCTGCCCACCGCTCGTAGGACACGCTGATCCAGAACGGTCTCCATGTTTGGAGTTCACCAACTTGATCACATCTGCAAAGTCCCCCTTCCATATACACTAGCACACACAGGCCCAGGGATGGGGACTTGGGCATCTTCGGGGACACCATTTCCACCCAGCACACCAGTCAAGGTATGAAAACCTGTCTCTCATGCAAAAGCTGTATCATTCCTACCAGGGAGGGACACGAGCCCCCACAGACAACCAGAGCCCTGGTTTCCACCAACAGTGATTGTCCACTCTTACCCTCTGCTGTGGAGGGGGAAAGGAGCACACAGTCTCTGTGCACGTGTGCTTCAGCCAACGTAGCGTTCTAGCACTTACCGACACTGCGTGTCAATCACCGTCTTTCCTTTTTTACTGCCGAGTAGTAGCTATGGTATGATTGCATCCTATTTTTAAAAATCCTTACTGGTGGGTAATTGGATTGCTTGTAGCCTTTGCGGTCATGAGAGAAGTTCTAAAGACATTCTCGAGCAAGCCTGTTTGTGGACAGACTTTTTTCATACATCTTGGGTAAATACCAGAGTGGTACCACTAAGTCATACAGCAGGTATACTTTTACCTTATGAGAACCTGCCAAAAGCTTTCCAAAGTGCTCAAGCCATTTCTCGCTCCTGTGGCAGCATGAAAATTTACATTGCTCCCAACCACCACCTCCACATTTGGTGGGCTTAAATTTTTGATTTTAGCAAATTGTAGTATCACATTCTGATAGTAATTTACATTTCCTGATATCTAGCCTTTTTTAGCACCTTTGCATGTTTCTGTTACATATGTGTGTATCTTCCTTAGTAGAACGTCAGTGGGAATCACTGAACCATTTTTATTTGGTTATCTATTTTTATTGATTCATTTGAGTTGTTTATATATTGTTCATAAGTCTTCTGTCAGGTACGTGTATTATGAATATCTTCTCCCATTCTATGACTTGCCTTTGTATTTTCTTAATAATACGTTGTAAAGATTTTAAAATTTTGATGCAGTCTGATTTTCCAATGTGTTCTTTATGGGTTAGTGCTTCTTTTTTTCTCTTTGAGAAAAACTTAAGGAGAAAGGCAAAGGTTCTGTAACCTTTGCCTACATAAAGGTTGCAGAATATTCTCCCATGTTTTCTTCAAGGATCTTTATAAGTTTAGTTTTTACTTGGTATAGGAACCATAATTTATTTATATGTGTAGTGAGAGGTAGGGATAGAAGTGTTTGGTTTTGTCCATTTATTTATTCTGTTGTTCCAACATCATTTTTAAAAAACAACCTTTCTCCATTTATTTAAACTTTGTCAAAAATCAATTTATCATCTGCATGGGTATCTATTTCTGAGCTATCTACCTGTTGTTGCACTGATGTAATTGTCTATACCACACTGTCTTTATTACTGTGGATTTTCAGTAAGTCTTGCAATTAGATAGGATGACTCCTCTTCTTTCTTCTTCAAAATCAAAAGTATTTGGGCTATTCCAGGTCCTTTGCATTTCCATATAAGCTTTAGGATTAACTTGTAAATTTTTATAAAAACAGCCTGTTACTGTTTTCACTGGAGTGTACTGAATCGAAATAACAATTTGTGGGTATTTGAATTCCTAACAAGATGAATCTCTAAATTAATGTCAGTAGTATTTCCCACCATTTGTTTAAATATTTGTTAATTTCCTGAATAATTCTTTCCCACTTTTATAAAATATGCTTCTGAATATTTTATATTCCATCTTAATTCTATTATAAATTAAGTTTTCCACTTGCTTGATGCTATCATATAGAAATACAAATACAATTAATTTTTATATTTACTTTGTATTTATGGCCTTGCTAAATTCATTTACTATTTCTAGCAGTTATTTTGTATATCCCTTAGAATTATCTGCATAAATGACATATCAGATAAAGGGCTAGTATCCAAAATCTATAAAGAACTTCTCAAACTCAACACCCATAAAACAAATAACCCAGTCGAGAAATGGGCAGAAGACATGAACAGACATTTCTCCAAAGAAGACATCCAAATGGCCAACAGACACATGAGAAAGTGCTCAACATCACTCGGCATCAGGCAAATACAAATCAAAACCACAGTGAGATACCACCTCACACCAGTCAGAATGGCTAAAATCAACAAGTCAGGAAA